>VWZV01005871.1:263532-437698 GCA_013397155.1 Irena cyanogastra | reverse complement strand
ATCTCTTGTTTTCAAAATAACAGGTGGTGGTTTTCACTTTAGTTTGTAAATTTCTTCTGTGTGTTGTCAAATAGGCTCTCTCTATCTCATCCAATGGTGGCAGAGAGGCGTTGTGTCATTTAACCAATCAAGCAGGTGGTTTAGCGAAAGACCCTATAAAAAGGGAATACTGGAACACCTTTTCCATCAGCAGTGTCTCAAGTATTAATATGGAGTTGGAGCAGCACTCCAAAGGCAGTTCTGTGCTTGGCCTGCTGTGGCACCAGGGGCGTCTGCAGGCCCCCTCAAGTGCCATAGTCCTCCAAGCAGAGGAGAGTGGAAGTTCAAAGGGACAGAACTTGTCTCACTCAGAAGGCTAAGATTGGATGCATGGCCAGAGCACAAGAGCAGAGAGAGAAGGAGCGCAGGCAGTCAGATGAGAAACTGTGTCAGGGAAGTGACAGAAGCTCACAGAATGGACCAAAGTCTCTGCTGTGGGCTCTGGCGAGGAATTCTTGACACAGGATTGCAGCCATGAGGCCCAACTTGCAGGGATCTTGGGAGCTGCAGTGCTGTCCGGGCCCAAAGGCAGGAATGGTGCACAATTCAGAGCGGCCCTGCTTGAGGGATTGAGGCGGCCTCAGTACAAAAGCTTGAGGCCTTTGACGTCCCCCCAGCACAATGCAGACAGGCATTGAATCCAAGCTTCCTTGGGAGGTGGAGGCAGGAGAATATGGTCCAACATCTTCTTTCTAGCTGCCCTCCATACTCTTACAAATCCTGGAAGTACACTCAGGCTGTCCATTCTAGGGGATCCAGATCTCCCGTGCAAACCTATCAATCGCTGTGTCCCTTCTTGTATGGAATACCAAGAAAACAACACAGCAATGTGCAATCTTTAAAGAGAACAGTTTTCTAGCTTTTTCATGTTCTCAGGAGTGGTACTGTAGAATGTAACAGAAAGTCCTTTATTATAATTTAAAATCATACCAGTATTTAGATGGAGTTCTTTTTATTGTTCTGCTTGAACTTTCCATTTTAACTCATTCTACCTCCTAAATTTAATTTTAAATCAAAATGATCTTTCATAATGATAAGCTGGGGGAATCCATCCTTCTCCACATGTTGTAGCTTTTGTAATCCTTTAGAGCTAAGCAGTAAACGGTTTTCCTTAGATGAAGTTGAAAACACTTTAAAAACATAAAACCTGAACCAAAAATAACAATAAAGGCAATAACTTTTGAGGATAAAGTACAGTTCTAAATGGCAAAAAAGAATAAAAAAAGCTGGAACATTTCAAGTCACAGAGGAGACAGAAAAAGAGTAAACCAACTCGAAGGATAAAACTTGCATTTACTTGGAGAAACTTTTCTTAAACAAAGAATGTATTTGCCTAATTCAAAATATATGGGAATTTAAAGTCATTCACCAAATGGTAGAATCTTTTGTTTTTAACGTATCTTGTTTATATCATTATATATGAAATATTTTATAAAAAGTTGGTCTGGTGCATCGTTACAGCTCTTCAGTTCAAAATAGAAATCTAACACATGTCCACCTAAACTATCTTCTGCCCCATCCTTCTCCTGCCATAATTCATAGAACTCAGCACTTGTATTTAGCAAACATTAAAAAATTATATAGAAAGAATATAAATTCTAACTCCCTTTGCAATACAGCAAGCTGAAGATCAATTTCAATGGATCAGGTCATAATGAATGTCTGGTTTTTTAATGACTGGAACATTGAAGGACATCAATATTTCACAGCAAACATAAAAAAATTTACACTTTGTTTTCCTGTTTTCCCTCTTAAAATAATAATATTTTCTAGGTTAGTTATTTTAAAGGAAGAGCTTTGATGGAATTTTATTTAGTTGAATGCTGATTAATCAGCAACAAGTTGGAACCAACCAAGCACACTAAAGCTGATGCTGCTGCACTACAGATCTCAGGAAAAATTTCATCTAGCTCACAAAAAAAATACCTAATAGAGAGGAGATTTCAGAGCCCAACATTACCCCCCAGATGGAAGCATCTCTGTGTATGGACCTTGTTCTGATGAGTGGGACTCACTGGGAGTGAGAAATTCACTTGTTTGCAGAAGTACTTGTCATATCAAGTTGTTTGAGCACAGTGCCTCTTGCAGTCCTACCTCTCAGTCTAGCATCTACCAAACTCTTACCTTGCATTTTCATCCACTATCCTCAAGCTGATAACATAATGACACTTCTGGTGGGGGGTGTCCCAGATGCCAGGTGGCAGATGAGGAATTATAGACTAGTTTGGATACAAGAAGGTCACTAGAATTAATTGATATATGAAATTGGATCTGTGCATTTGACGTTTAATTTTGATGTACATGTGCTCCATGATTAATCATCATCTTGAGTGATTGCTACTGAAGGAAAACTTAAAATATTCAAACATTTGATACTTGCTTTGTTTGTAAATATTCATTCTGGAAACCCTGTTTGCTGGGATGCTTGGAGAGGAAAATGACATTTGGGTGCAAAAATAATTAAATTGACTTCAGTTAAAACTTTAGTGAGTGACTGTAGAGCACCTCTATTAGCATTTGTTCAACTAGAAAGGGAAGTCTAATTTCCATACAAAAGTCTTTCAGATGAAATAACAAATAATGAAAGTTAATACTAAAGAGATACTAGTACTAAAATGATGATGCACACTTTTTTTTTAATTAAAAGAGCATTGTGTAATCAAAGCTGAATTCCTTCTTTTGATCAAAGGAAAGTTTTGATTGTTTAATATCAGCATAATTCTACATTTGTGTCATGATTATTTAAAATTACTATCTTTTATGTAAGAAAATAGATGGATATTATTACCATTAACAGCTCTGTATATGAATAATGTTTTAGAAAAATGAAAAATTAATATCAAATTTACCACACATTTTCACTTAGACATATGTACTAAAAAATAAAATTAAGATTCCCCATTTAAAGGATTACTGTACTACAAAATATTTTTCTGAAAAGTAGAATATCTACTTCAGTTTCCTTAACCATGTGCAAGGACCAGACAATTTTATGAATACATCAATCCCCGTTTTTTTTGCAAAAGTTTTGGGGTTTTTTTTTATAGACCAAGAGGTTGAATTTTACCTTTTATTACCTCCTGTCTGATGCATGCTACTTATCCAGCAGTGAATACTCACAACTAAGTGATGAACAATATGTAGTGCAAAAACCAATGTGAAATGTTGTCAGAGCCATAAATAAAACTAAACTATGTTCAAAATATCAAAGGAAAGTTGAATACAAGATTCATAGAGAAGAATATCGCTTAGCCCTTAGAAATCTCTATTTTATTGAAGTAAAGCCCACAAATCTAAGCATATTCTTTGTCTTCTTATGCCTGTGTGTGTATGCAATATCTGGTTACCTCATTTCTATCACACATTTATAGAAAAGCAAAGCTGAATTTTCTTTATGAGTGTGAAAGGACTGAAAAGAATAACTTTGAAAAAGCATGTCACAAATGCTTGCCAGCAAGTAGTTCATAAGAAACAACTAGTAAGTAAATCCTAATAGTAGTCACAGGATATGCTTATTTGCTGCTTTTTGCAGGGAAGAGGTTCCCACAAAAACTTGCAAAAAGCAGAACCAGGAGATGGTCAATGGGACCAGAAAAAAGAACATTGTGCAACATTCTAGATGGAAGTGCAGCTGCACAGCTTGTATCACATTATAACTGCTCTAAGAAGCTGACACATTAACTTTCTGTGCTTTAACTCTCTAAGCCAGGTCATCATTTAGGGGCTGTCAATTCAATAAGCTAAACTTCCAGCTGTGGATTTAGACCAAAATATTTCTGTGCCTCTTCAGCCCTTCTTGCAGGATGGTGTGGATTTTCTTAAAGGCTTTCAGCACAGAAATCCACTGTCTACAATCCCAGGTCGCCATGGTTTTTTATTCAGCTCCTTGGTACCTTTCCTTATATCTTGTACTCTTTACTGTTTATAAATAGAGACCAGACTGGAAAAGCAAAAAATAGTTATCAAAGTTATTAAATAAATAACCTAGTAAAAAATACTTATCAAGTAGTTATCAAAAACAGTTATCAATAGTTACTAGTATTGATATTATAGTTATATAATTATAGTATTTGATATTCTATTGATATAGTAGATCAAAAGTTATCAAATAGTTATAATAACTATCAATAGTTATCAAAAAATAGTTATCTACAGTTCTGAGAAAGGCCCTGCTTTGCAAACAAGAACCTCCTTCCCAAGTAACATGATTGCCAATGCATGATAAGGAAGTCCTAAGGTCATGGCTCACGGTTAACTTAAGGCTGGCCTCAAGTTGATCCTAGTATTAGTATAGATTTCCTCTTTGAATATGATGTAGGAAAAATAGGAAGAGCAATTGTTCAAGAAATTAGAATTGAATGTCCTGTTTCATCCCTCTCAAAAATATTGACATCAATTTCTTGATCCACAAAACTAGTCAAATTATTTCAAAATATACTTCAATAACTGAACATTCTATTATGAATATAACAAAGAGTTATTTATATTTTTTTTCCTGAACAGTCCTTGACAAGTCACCTTTCTTTCTCACATGCTAAAAAGCTTCTGGCAGTTCAGTGTCTTACAGAGTACTGGTTTTCAGAGTTATTCCTCACGTACTTGTAAGGGTTGTCAGAAGGAGATTTTGACCCTTGCTCTCCCATTAAAGATAATTAGTCAATTCTGAGCAGCAGCAGCTATAGGTTGTCTGTTTTTCAACCCCATGCATGCCTGGCATTGTATGAGATTCACCCATAACATTCAGGCTGTCATTTTCTATGTCATTATACTTTACTTACACTAATACTCCCTTAGAAAAATTATGAAATAAGATTCTCTTAAAATGTGATTAAAAGCAATGCTCCTCTGGAAGTTTTGGGGAAAACAAAAACCAAAACAAACCAAAAACCAAAAATCACACCACCCTAAACTACAAAACTTTCTCTTCCTCCTCATAGAGTTTGAAGCCTATGCTAGGGTTTAAATTCTGGCAAAACAGATATTTATTTTATCTTATTGCTATTTCATGTGAAGTGCACAAGTAGAATTAGAACCCTAAGAGCTCCCTCCTATCTCAGGTGATTTTAAGCTGGACTGTTGTCCCCTGTGAACACTTTTGTGGGCAAATTGAAGCTGAAGTACTGGTAGGAAGGGCGATGGCACAAAGTCTGCTATTGAAGGACATCTTCCTTCCAGCATGGGCATTAACCTGATTTGGAAACTCCCTCTACATGAGGGAGATTAAGCTTGAATTCCCTCAAGAAGAGGAAAAGCTTGTCCTCTGACATCCAGCTCCAATTTCCAGGCAGGTAAATAAACAGTGTAAAGGTAAACAGCAAGTCTGCTAATGCTGACACCGTGTTAGCTGCATAAACTGATTTTTCAGAAGCTATTTGGCAGCATCTTTTGAGCTTTAAGCATATTTGCAAAGTCTGAGAAATATGCAGATCTGGCACCGGGCTGCTTAAATGCTATCAAATTCCTTAAAAAAGCAGCTTGAGAACTTGAGGAGTTTTCATGGTGTGACACTTAAGAAAACCTTGCAGGTTACATATGGATATACACATTTATATCCAAAATAAGAAAACCACAAGTTCTTTCTTAATATGAGTTTCAGTCCTTCTACAGCGTCTCTTCCTCAGTTGTTTTTGATTTTATAAGAAACACACATGGCATTGAACAAAAGCTTTTACCTCAAAAGAAAAAAAATCTTTAACCAGACTTTTATTTCATTTCATGATTTTTGTGCTCCCAAATTATTAGCACACTGAACAAACCCAGAAAAATTAGCTGACACAAACTAAAGTCATTATGATATGACTCCTGCATTTTGTGGCTGAGAAATTTCTGTAACTATAAACAGAAATGCACCAAAGCGGGATAAAAATATGCAAGCATAAATATTTCAAGATTGCTTGCTGGTCTCCTCTGTCCATCATCCCCTTCTTATCCATCAAATAGCAGCAGAATTCATCTTCTTTTTAGGGATTCTACCACACTCTAGGAGATGCTACTTAACTCCAAGGTGTCAGTCACTGGACTCGTATCTGATAAATAAAAACTCCATGGCCTTCAGAGAGCTCTCTGAATAAAAATAGGTTCTTCCTTATGGAAAAAATACAGGATCATTACTCTGAAATATTTTAAAGCTTTGGCTATAAACTGATTAAATTCTCCTGAAACAATTTTTATATAATAGACAGAAACATTTGATCAATTTATAAAGAAATAGAGATTCCAAAGGCAAAATTATGTATTTCCCCATCATTTAGTTCTTTTTCTGCATTGTGTTTCAACAGATAAGTTGTTATGTATTTTTCAGCTTGATCTGAAAAAATCCAGAATGAGATATTTCCACAATTGAATAAAAGGCAAATGAGATTTCACATTGAATGTTTTGCCAAAATCAATGAAAACCACACCAACGATTTTGTCTTTCAGGATCACTTAGTTTGTGTCATTAGCAATCCTTAGAAGAATGGATTTTGTGTAGCACACTGGCTGTGATCCATATAGTGGAAGAATTGGAATTGAAAATAGCTCTCTATTTAAGAATGCATTAAATTGATTGCAGCCAAGTTCCTTGATCTTTTAGGCACAAGACTGCAATTATAAAAAATTAAATTAGCTAATTAATACATTGGTAGTTTAAATTATGCCCTTCCACAAAGCAGTTGAGACCTCATGGAAGGCAGACGAGTGTCCCCTGTACTCATGGTTTTGAAGCTAAACATCTCAATTTCTGGAACAAAGAAAGAGAGTAAAAAGCTTGTATCTAAGCCCTGATATCAACACCCAGAAAAAGGCTGAGAAGGAATCCCCTGCATCAATGTACTGAGCTTCTAAAAGCCCCTAAAGCCAGTACATAGGGTATCTTAATATAGAAGGGGGAGCTGCAAGAGGAAAGATGCAAATACACAGAAAAATCCAATAAATAAAATGTTCTGGAAGATTTGACGTGATATTCAGGCATGCAATGCTTGCAATCTTCGGCAGAGATACCAAAGAAGCTATCTCTCCTGGAAAATTATGAATAAAGGTTAAACAAGGAAAATACAGATGCTATTCAGGACCCAGTGAGACACTGGAAAGGTGACTATCACACTAAAGAAAACAGTGACTATTGGTTTTCTTGCATAGCAACTACAAATTATTATCATCAATGCCTTTCTGTATTAATTTGGCCTATTATATCAAATAATTCCCTCATATAATTTTTGATTTCTTGGGTGAGGTGAGTTTTGCCACCAAACTTTTGTGCTGTGATTCAGCATTCACCAGTCGTCGAGATAATCAGAATAACATTGCCTTAATTTCTGCTACTATTACAATTGTATCACAATGGTCAGAATGACAAAGGAAATGGATATTTTTCTTGCTGATTCCAAATCTTTATAAGCCAAGTTCTGTTTTTGGAAGGAGGCTTGTTTGGTTTCATTCTGAGAGATCTTAAAGAGAGGAACAAAGAGGGAAAATAGTTACCTGAATTCTAGTGAAAGCAACTTGGCTTGCTCCATTTAAGTAGGTCTTTCATTTATCTTCTATCTGAAATAAATGCATCCATTTGGCTTGCTGCTCACCAGTGCTATTATACAACATGAACAAGAACTGCAGGATGATTTGATTGTTTTCTTCTACTTGTGGACTGACAGCAGACCAAAGCTACACATACATAAAATACTTTACAACAGAGTGGCTTTAAAATTTAATAAGACACAGTGAATAGACTGAATACATTATTGAACACATATAGCCACCCAGGATGCAGTGCACATTGTTAGGAAGGTGACAGAGAGAGGTAGAGAAAAGAGAGAGGTGTTTGCTACAAATAAAAATATGGTAGCAATGCCAGTTAGGACAGGCAGAGCTACGGCCATATCTTCATCTCTGACTTAAGAAATTTTAAGATATAATGAAGACCAAGTATTGAGCTCTGTCTGGAAGCTCTTCAGTCAGCAGAAAATACAATTTCCACAGGCAAAAAGCTGAAGAAGATATTGACAATATGTTGTCTATACACACATACACATTTATGTTTCACTATACAAGAATCTGTATCATTCTCCAAAGTGTCAAGTTAGACCTCACTTTCAGAACTAAAAATGTCTTTCTGCCTATGGAATACAGGGCCAGTGATGTGGAGAACACCAGCAAAGGATTAGTCATTGACCTTGTACTGTCTTTATTTGGACAGGCTAGTTAATGATATTGCCTTCAGCAAATGGTTCATCCAGATTTACTAGCAAATGGAAGAAGGGGTGGTGATAAGCTTTTATTTAAATTTCTATAAAAAGCACTCTTTAGAAACAGTTTATTTAAATTCCTCACAACAGGGCTGTGGAGCACTACAGGAGGTATTACAGAGAAAGCATTGCATCTGTACTTGGCAATTCAGAGTACTGACAAAGTGGCAACAGCAGGAATACCTCATTTATGTCATTTTCCTTAACCAAATGGTCTCCCTCAACACTACTCTCTGTCAAGTATTTCACATCTTTAAAGAAAGGGTTGATGAAAGAAAAATATTTCAAGTAAATTTCTTCTTTGAGGCAGTGTTCTAATACAGCATTTAAAAGCCCTGAAAAACAAGGTCCCTTCAAGATCTGTTTTTTAAAATAATCTTTAACTGAAGAACACTAGCAGGTGAGAATATCACATTTCATAAAACAAGATACCCACCTGTTCCAATATATCCAGGCTGCAACACTTGTATGTAGTGTAGCAATGGCACATCAGCTGGGAAGCTGAGAACACCTGGCATAACCGGAGTAGTTTCCTGGAAATATTTGAATTCAAGATTTCTAATGCTATAAGAGACCAACAGATAGTTAGTCTGACTCAGTGAAATATTAATTTACTTCCTATAGGTGCTCCCACCACCCCCCAAAAATTAGCCAGTAAAAATAATTCAAGGTAAATAAATACTGGAGAATGTGAGCTGTAAGTTAATTTTGAACTTACAACATTCAAGGGTTTCACTTAAGGCCAAATAATCAGTTTTGAAAAGAAAAAGATGGCTAAAAGAGGAAATTATGTTTGTGATGAAATCTAATATTAAAAAAATGTTAATAGACATAGTTAATACTCTTAGTAAACTACCTGTGTTTGTAATAAATCAACGGGAAGCCAAAATTTATCAGCAAAATTTTTTAAATGATTTTGCAAAATGTTCAAAATCAAGACAGTTTTCTGCTATTCATAGATAACTCATTAAGGGTAAAATAAAATAAATTGGTTGCATGAATTATTCATCCCAACTGTTTACATGATTCTAGTCAAACAGTGATTCTGCTCTAGTATTTTTTTCATTCACAAGCAGTTCACAGAACAATCTGTCCTCTCATAAACCAGTAAATTTCAAACTATGCAATTTCTGATTAACAAAATGTCTGTGGCCATTGAAATTCATGCACAGAGATAGCATTTGCAGGACATGCTAATAACAAATTACCATGATTTAGAGCAATGTCCAGATTTAGCTTCCAAACTTATTGTTTCTTTAATTGGACACATTTGGTTAAGGAGTAAGCAATTTTACAGATCTTCACAGGGCTTTCCAAGCTGTGTAGTTACATGTGCACTACAAACAGACATGCTGTGAGATGTACAAAGCCAACAGCTGTGCTAACATCTGAGTCTCCCCTTCATCCTCACTGAAAAACCTCTCTCCTAGTAACTGCATTAATCCAACAACTCTAAAAATTATTATTTGCTTTCCAATATTTCAGGAATTTCTAAAAAGGCAATACCTCTTATTAGAAAATTAAGGATCTCACTCCGTGCTGTGCAAACAAACTTTCTTATACCTAGCCTTTCAAGTAAGAGGAAAATTAATATTAACATTGAAACTTTACCATAAGAGAAAAGTTTGGTTTGGATCCATGACTGTAGTGTGGAACAGATCTTCCCCATCCCACAATTACCCGAATAACATTCTAAGTTTCAAACAGCTGCTTGCTTAATACTTATATCAGCACAGATTTTTACTTCTTTTATTTTTTAAATTTTGGACTAAGGTTTAAAAAAAAAAGTGTTTGTAACCAAGTATTATACCCTTACAAAGGCAGCTAATCATATCATAGTTTCTTATATTTATTAAAAATACCCACAAACTGCAAAAAATGTTGGAATAATTTTCCACAGACACATTGTTTGGATTAATTGAAGCTGTTATTCACCTACCATAAGTCATCAGCAAATTGATTGACTTTACACAGTGAGGTCCATTCCAGGCCTGAGGCATAAGTGCTTTATGGAAAAGCAACTGGGCAAAATTGGACATGATATTTCTCTTTCAGGCAGATTTTAGAACATTAACTGCATATAAAATTGTTCAGAGGAAATTTCTTTTCAAAGTCCTAAAGAGCTTCCTAGTGGCAGGTAAAAGCAGATGAAAGGCAGAGATTCACAATAAAACTCATCAATTATAAAATTGCTAATAAAAATAAATCTACTAATACAATTAATAACTTCTTAAGTACAATGTTTGAAAAGCATTTTTTTGGGCCATTATGTCTGTCTTTTAATATATAGCCCCTCATACAGTCCGTGACAAACAAGGCTCACTTCCACAGCATTTTAGAGAGGAAAGCAAAGGTCACATATCCATTTTCTCAGGTATTTGTTTGCTAATAGATTGAATACAAGCAATGAAGACGCTATGATTGACTTGTTTGTAAGTTACAGCTAAGGAAATGCAAAATTATGAGTATCTCTCTTGAAGAGAGCCACGGTAAGAAAGGGATTGTGCTACAAACACCTTGTTGAGAGCATCAATAAGTGAGAGCAAATATACCAGAATCCCACTACAAATTCCTTGGCAGCCTGCCATGCAAGCAGCCAGTTCTGATGGCTGCAAGGAATGAAGTTGAGAAGCAAGCAAACAAAAGAGTCTGGACAGGAGCCAGGTGAGGCATGAGGGGTACATAAGAGAAAGCCACTTCACAGCTGGAAATTGCAAAGGCAAAGTGCCTATACTGGGGGGAAAGCCAAGGTCCAGGCACAGCATTATCTTCCTTTGGCATTTTACCATGCCCCAGGAAGTCAGCAGATATGGTTTTCAGGTGTGGCCAAGCTGACAATGAAGCTGTAACACATGACCAGCACACACAATCTTATCTTGCATCAAATAATAGCCTGAGTGATATCTGAGGGTTGCTCTGCCAGCTCAGGGATTGCGAGTCAGGGCTTGGTTCTGCTCTTTGGACACAAAACCACTTCTGAAGTTTACATGTGCCCCTTCCAATTGGTGTACGCTCTGCTATGGCTCTGAAGTAGGGGAATATGATAGTGGATGCTGAAGTGCAAAATCACATCTGCTCAGGGCTCCTAGGAAAACCTTCCAGAAGTCATGCTTATCATTTTGAGAGATTTTTCTGCCAGGTTGGAGCAGAATGCTTAGACACTATTTCTCTAGGTGAGAACGTCCTTAAGTGGTAATGAAGATGCTTCAGCTTACAAAACTACACTCAGAAACTGTGACTATGTGGACTTCAACAGTCACTTAAATATTTAATGCAGAAAAACATGTTTGTGCAATAACAGTATCAGGATGTTTATGTCACAACAAAGGTCAGGAAGTGGAAAAAAAAAACCACCACAAAAAATCCAAGAGGTCCAGCATCCACCTCAACTTTTTTGCTTATCAGATTTTTCTACTACATGTTGTATAATTCTGAACACACTTTGTAGAGAAAAAATAAGAGAAAATATTTATGAATTTGGAAAAGTGATTGCTGAGCCTTCTGTCACACTGGGTTCATGATCTTCCCTCAATATCAGCAATGTGCTTTACTCTAGTTTTTCTCTTTTTCCCTGAGGAAAAAAAAGGAAAAAAGTTTATTATTAACAATATTAACATTTAAGTAATGCAAATTACCTTTGAGTTTTAGCATATAAAAAGGTGTAATTAGGGCCTTTTTCTCATTCAGCAGATGCTGGTTGGAGTCTAATTTTTGAAGCCAGGGTCAGTAGGGTAACAGCACTTCCCGCACAGAAATAGTTGAATCTCCAGAATGGGGCAAAGAGGAGAAGTAACTTGACTTCTCAAGTCTTTTCCCTCTAGACAGCATGCATTTGGCTTCAAAGAAGTCACACTGATGTAAAATTAGCACAAGTGAGAGCAAAAAAAGTGGCACTTCTATCTGGAAGACTGCGAATTATTATATTACTCAAGAAATCCCAGAGACATTATAATAATGGGATCCACCATGAATTACCCAGCAATTCCTTTTATCTTCTATTAAGACAATTAGGGGGAGAGAGAGAGGGGTAAGGAGAAAGAGAGATCTGTTCTTGTTTTGGAACTCAACAGGCTGCAAGTCCCTGCACAGAAGCTGAAGCAGTCTTGAAGGAACAATGACTTCATTCCTCCAATGACCAAGGCAGTGTAAGCAAGCCACATACAGAAACAAATTACTTGGTCTGGAAAAGCATTAATGTGCATTGATTCCTCTTTTCTCATTAAAGGAGATGGAGGGGGAGGGAAAGGACTGAGGTGTAATTGAAATTTGAGATGAAAAAGTTTGCCTGCATGTTTGCTCAGGAAGACAACCCAAAGGTACACCTGACCCCTTCTGAGCTGAGTCACAGCCACAGTAAAATGCAAACATTTTCTGACTTAGTTCTTTGAACAGAACAAAGCACAGACATTAATAACTTAAGTGATCATTACATATTCAGAGCATGTTTTAACTGCAGCAAGTATGTTACACAGAAAAGTAGTCACTTTCAGAAAGGTGAATTTAATTCAATACATTCTGACTCCCATCAAGAGTAATCCCATACATTTTTGGGGTTTATTTCACTACTACTGCCTGAGAATGTCTGAAGTAATTCTCTAATTCTGACTAGATCAGGTTCACAATCACTGACCTATGCATGATGTACCATGTGCTCCTATGAACAATTCCATTTTGTGCTTCCTGTTCTGAATTTCGCTATTCTTTACATCTACAAGCAAGCAGGAATTGTGAAATCCTCAATCAAATCTTTAATTTCTAAAAATTTAAAATTGAAAAACCTTTAAAAAAAAAGCAAAATTAACTTACTTTTTTTTTTACTGGTGCTGCCTGTTGCTGCTGTATTCATTGCTATCTGATTCACCTACACACCTACTCCTAGACTTCATGATTCCAGAACAGGGTTCAGAGCATGGTTTTAGACTGTTCAAATTCCCATTCCTTTAGATTATGAAAATAATCATGCTGTACCTCTGGGAAACATGTTTTGCTTCTTTGTGCTGTACAAAGGTAACACAAACGTAAACTGGAAGAGCTTCAGAGTACCACACAAAAAAAATGTCTGATGATGAAGGAAGGGAAGAGAAAGGGAAAGGGGAAAGGAGAAAGGGGAAAGGGGAATGGGGAAAGGGGATAGGAAAGCTGTTATTCATATGACACAGATGAGTCTGTGTGTCAGTTGAAGCCTGTTTTCCTTCTGCCTTGGTTCTTGTTGCTTGGTTGACACCACTGGATGGAACATTCATTTGCTTGGTCCTACCATCAGCTCTGATAAATGGTATGGGAACCAAATAAATGGTTTCAGCATTGCAGATTATTGTTTTAGGTTTAAGTTACAAACTTCATACTTTCCTGTATGACGTTAAAAACTCATATAATACCTTCCAGGCAAAAACTTAGGGGCAAGAGAATAATGGCTGTAATGAACACAAGGTTTAAGCACTCTCAACACATTTGGGAATGATTCTCACCTCTGCAGCTCTAGTAAATGGTGCAAAATTTAGTAGGTCAAGAGGCATCCCTTAATACACAACAGGCCCTGCTTTATCCTGCAAATCTGTCAGAGTTTGAAGCAGAAATTATCTGGTTTGTCTTCTGAAAATATCACATGTAACAGGTAGTAAGAAAGGTTCTACAAGCAATGTTAATTAACTGGAGGCTGAAACAATATAAAATGCATGTCTAAATAAACAAGACAATTTCTCTGGATTATGAACTCCAGCTCACATTTTGAGACTGACTGCCTGACACTTTTCCTTCCAAATTGTTAATCGCACCACTGGAATGCAATTAGCCACAATTCTACCATGCACATGAAGGGGGTTCTGAACAATGGGTTACCATAATTTGATCCTGAGATTTCTGAGGAAAGAGAGGAATCAAACTCTTCCTTAGAAACTAGTTTTTTTGGTTTTTTTGAAAGAGAATATTTCTGAAGTTTTGTAAGGGTCGTAGGTCTTCTACTTAAATATATTGTTTAAAACAGAATTAATGTTCTAAGCAAGGCAATTTACCTTCACCACTGAGCTGGTTTCAGCTGAGGGGTTAAACCACAACACCCACATCACAGGTCCTGCAAAGTAGAATTCAGAAGGTCAGACTTTCATCCTGCAATAGATCTTTCTTTTCATAAGTTCATCAAAGAATATTTTCTTTTTTTTTTTTCCCTCCCTGAAACTAGATTTAAGGTTTCTATACAATGTATTGTAGTCTTCCCATTCTTCAGACATTTTTAAAGAACACGATAGGTTTTGGCCAAAACTCCATTTGTCAGAGGCAGCAGGCTCTATTACTTACTGGATATAAGACATTTAATTAGTGTCTTAAAAGAATTATGAGCAACTCAACCCAAGCTGAATAGAGCACTTCCATTTCTATATATAATAGGCCCCAAACTGATGTAGAGTATGGATTAATCTCTCTCACCATATAAAGAATTGTATTTTTTCTTTGTGTTTTTATACAGTCTTAATAACTTGGCCATCATGCACATGCACACAAAATACTTAAATAGACGTTTAATGGCTAATTCCTTTCCTAACCAAAGTATTAAAGTTATGATGAATACACCAATTTGAACTTGTTCCATTCTCTAATTTGCTCATCTGAAAGAGCTTGAATCATATTAAAAATCCAGGGCTGAAATCTTTATTATTTATTTCAAAGACATCGTTTACTTTGGAGTTGGCCACTTCTACAGACGGTGTGAGATGAACTTCTCCTGACTCTATGAAAGTCATGGTTGGAAATTCAGACAAAATTTCTATAACAGAACCAGATTATTTCAGAGATTCGGAAATAAAGGAACTAGGAGTGCCTGAGGAGTTTGCTGAAGACTTCAGCAGGAGTCTCTATTCAGGAGATATTTTGCAAAATTCATCTGCCCAGAGCTGCAGACATTCTCCATTAATGACCTACAACAAATACCCTACCTATCCTCCCGATGATCCAGCAGGATCAGACTCCATGACTTGCAGCAAGTTCCTGGTACTTCTGTTCCCAGTCTGCATCCTCAAGCTATGAAAATGCAATCTGAGCCTTTCTAGTCCATTTTTTCTTGATCCAGCCTGATTCTTGTTAAATTCTTGGTCTTAGCAACTCTGTTGATCACTATTTGTGTTTGCCAGAGCCTGGTCATGCTGTCCTCCTGTTTGTAGTTTTGTGGTTTGCCATCACTCTCCCAATCATCTCCTGTATTTTAAATATCAGTGACATCTTTACTTTCTGGTATCTTCTCATGGAAGCCACCTGTTACAAAAACACATTTGTTTTAAAAACACGTTTGTTGTAAAAACACATGCAGACAAAACATCACCTTAGAATAGGCTACCTAAAGTTAAGAGGCATTATATTAAGTGTGGTTTAGGCCTATCAAGCCTTTGATTTGGAAAAGTTTATCTCAAAGTATTCAAGGTCCAACAGAAGACAGATGATTACAGAATAGTGATATTTAGAGAATAACAGATTAAACTGGAGGAATGAGAAAAACCCAATCAGATTTTCCATATTTGCTATAGCTGGATTAATCCTAAAACTGTGTCTCTTGTTTCACTTAAATACTCATCATTATTTGTGTTTTAATGTTCTGGTAGTTGGAAATTTTATTATATTGCTTCCTGTCAGATAGTTTAGTTACACTCCTTTTTTTTTTTTGAGAGCTATATAAATTGCAAGACATAATTGTATCATAAAAATAATGTAGAGAAGGGTTAATTTAAATATTTACTTAGTAGTCTTGATAAAAATGTGATAATTAAAGTATTCTGAAGGAATAGAGGAACACTTACATAATAAAAATGGAAAATACAATCTAGTATTTATCAATAACAATTACTATAGAGTCATACAGTTTCTCCTCAATATCTTTGAGGAATATAAGAACACTGACATGTGACTGGTATAAGACATAAATCAAGAAGGCAAGGCAGCAAATGGAGAAGATACTTTACCTATAATTCTTCTGTAAACAGCAGCTCTCCAAAATGCATGGAGTTCATTTTATATGACACTTTCTGTATGTTAAAACAGCTCAGATGATATGAGGGTCATTTGCATTAATGAGCCAAAGATGGATAAACTTCAATCTCTGCTCCTTCATAAATTGTTCACTGGGAGTCAGCCATATGGATTTAAGAAAATGAGCAAAGAAAAGGTAATAAGGTAACATATGGATTGCTTTTTTCTCTTTTTTTTTTCCTATTCTAACACTGCTGTATGTATTACCTATAGAAATACATCAGACTCACACTGACTTTTTCAAATAAAAGACGGGTTTTGCAGGTGACACATAAAAAAAAAGAACAAAGAAAGCAAGCAGAACTTTCTCTGTGGAGTTTTATTTGATTTGGGATATAGTTCTTCTCTTTCAACTAATACAATCCAAACATGTTGATCTTTAAAAGTAGACTATAAAAGCCTATCTTTTATGGTCACAAGGCAAAATCTATGACAGCACTTACAATCTTGCTCACTGAAGAAAAAAGGATCATTTCCCACTGCTGTGTTTATCCTATTTTGTTTCACCAGTATTGGCAATAATTTTACAGTAAGAGATAAATCTGAAACATAATTCTGTACAAAATGCAGTATATCCACATTATCCATATTTGCTTTTCTTATATACCCATAATTTTTCTTCTTACATAAAATAACCCCCAGGTCCCCACATATTTATTTCCAACAATGCTATCTTAAAAGCTGCAGGTTTTTGTTGTTGCATTTCCCAAAAAAGTCCTAACTATGGCTTTGAGCTGGATCTTAGGAACAGTAATTTGATTACACCTGATTTTCTACAGGTTGTGAAGATTGTTATACAGGTTGTGAAGTCTGTATATTTTCAGTTACTAAACTGAGTCCTCTTCTAGTGATGTGCATTGTAAGGTGCAATAGAACTTTGATGACATAGATGGATGGTAGCAATAAACTGAATTTTGACTTTAGTATTATAGAACTCTGAAATTCTACAATATTACACCTGGGCATCTCAAGGCACTTCTCCAAATATCAACTTTGCTTCATAATGTTTCTGTTTTGAATCAAGGAAGCATCATCATGAATAACATTTTACAGGCAAAGAAACTGACAGATTAAAATAATCCAATCTCTAAAAAATTCAGAGCTTCGGATTTGGTGACTGTGGCTTAGACATGACCAGCTAAGGACCAACACTTCCTTACTTGTGTCACCCTGGCTTAGAACCTTAATTTTTACATACCAACATAATGATATGTTAACCATCATGAATTCAATGGTGTTTAGCTGCAACAGAGGACATTTCCCCAAAGATCCAAAACCACATCGATTTCCATTGTTGATATTTCAGAATTAGAAAAGTTTCCCTTGTAAGTCAGGTTAAGAAATGATCAATATTTGACTTGAGTTGTTAGTGAATTTTATACATGCTTTCAAACTTGCACAGAGAGCAAGGACTCATTAGCTAGAAAACACAATGAACCCAGGAAGTTTGAATTAAAAATCATTTATTGCCATTGTACAGAGTCAAGGTCGAAGAGAATTGCTATTTTAGGCAGCCTCCAGGTTTCTTGGAGACAAAGGTGTATATCTACCTAACCTTGTCCTTGTCATCTGCATAACCTTCAGACCTGAGGTGTTTAAGTTTAAATGAATTGGAATAGATAAATGAAATATGTGTTTAGCATTCCTTAACCCTCACCATGCCACAGGACCAGCTGCAGTACTATAATTCAGCTGACCAGAAGCATTTTTGTCTATCTTCATATACTTATATTCATACCAAAAATCAGCACTAAGGGCTTTTAGACAAGTAAACATACATTCTCTCAGTAGTTTAGGTATCCTGTTCCAACACACTGCTATAAAACAATACTATCAGAACATGGGCAATACAATGAGCAGAAATAAATGCTTGTAGTTGTGATTTTTTTTCCCTTCATTTGAAAGGGGAAATGTTAATAATAAATTGTGGTTTTTAGGAATAGATACCTGTCTGCAAAGACTAAGAGACAAAAATTCCAGACCTAAACTTCACCATTGCTACCATAGCTTTGGGACTCCTTTTTAAGCCCACTTTCTCCCTTTCAGAAAATAACTAGGCCTCTTTTCTAAGTATACAAAAATGGATCCGTATTGATTTTGCACACTTCTTTCCCCCCTCTCCACACTCCCACTGGGCTGGATGAAAACTGGTTCTGTTTAAATTAGCTGGTAATCTATTAAGAAAATTAATTTTCAAAATATTTTTTACAGTGGATCAGATATTTTGAGTTGTCTCCAAACTGCAGTTTGGGTAGAAACCAACTCTATAACTCATGACTGCATTAAATGAACTTCCCAATTTTTTTTCTTCTTGAGTGAAGCAATGTTATATTTCTACAAATACTTCTCACATGAGTAACCATGTGCTTTTCTAATGCTTTAAAATCAGTTTAATGTTTTAGAATTCAGTTGCTGAAAAGATTGAATTGGACAGAGGGTAAAGAAGACACAAGACACATCAGTTCAAACAGTGTCATGATGGGTTAATCAATGAATGGATCCAGTCTTCCTCCTCTATGACATAGTAAAAGTTAATATTCCCAAGCAGCAGGCTGAGGAATGAATTCTGCCTGCTGCAATCTACTACTGAGTATCATCCAGGTGTTTGCTCAACAGATCAGACAGACAGTTTCAAAAACAATACACTTTCACTATATATATTACACCAGTCCCTTTGCTGTGATGATATGTGCTGTGCTAAGCCCTTATCTACAGCCTAGGAGATGCCTTCTCCTGCCAAAACCCAGCAACTTTCAAACAGAGATGAAAGGAAGATATTACTGTGTTTTGTTCCTTAAGCCGCTACAACGCAAAGAAAAATTAGAGTATTTGTTTCCTTCCTGTAAAATTATATATATATGTGTGTGTATCTGTCACTGTTACAGAAAGTGATAGATTGTTCCTAAAAATAGGTCATAAATTGAACACTGCGCTTCAGCCTGCGCAGCTTAAATTCAGCTAAGCTTTTCTTTCCTGAAAATCAAGCCCATTGTTTCTCTCCTTCACAAATGCCAATCCACATTCCAACCTTTTTTGTGGAACAACATCTGCTGCACAAAATTGAATATAGATCAGCAGATCCAAATATGTTCAGCCCAAGTTGCAGAGATATTTTTTCAAATGGCAACTCTAATTTATAAAGTTAACAAAGCAAACTGCTTTTACAACTAGAAAAGTCTCTTTCCTTATCAAGTAATTTTTCCTTTTAAAGAACACTATTTTTTTTAATCCAATACAATTTCATAGGTAGCATTAGGTCATTATTTTTTTTAAAGATAATTCTCCAATTTTTAATGATTAACTGTATTTTCAAATCATCTAATCTAAGTTTTAGGGAACAGGTGATATCTATTATGCTAGGAAAAAATGCATGTTACTCTAGTGCAAATATTTTTGGCATTTAATCAAAATCTCCATTTTAAATTTTTCTGAGGTAAAGAAGAAGTTATAGACAATCAATACTTTTCAAGTGTCATTGTATAAAAGTTCAAAATTCTGCTGAGTAATATTCTTTCCTTCCCCTTTCTTATTTTTCATCATCTTTTACTTTCACTTCTTAGTGTAAAGTTATAAAATATATAAAAGATATTTTAATGAATAGAAAATTTTAAAATCATGTAAATATATGAAAAAAGCAAATTATTCTCTATTCTGTATATTCTGTAACCTGCAATTCACCTAAAAATATTAATGGTAGGGATTTGGTATTGCTTGCTTTTCCTTTTGTGAGCAGAATTGAGGGTATCACACTGTTATTTTGGAATCTGTATAAATCAAATTACCAAATTAAATAATCACGTTCCTTATAGAGATTTTGTTTCTCCAATAGTCCTCCTTAGAGGAAACACATAACTCATGTTGAAAACAGCAAAAATGAACCTAGTCCTAATTTAGTGAGCAATCTATTTTCAAATTTGTTTTTTAAAAACATTTCCTACTCTACATGTATTTATACTCCTGATTGATACAATTCTGAAATCTCTTAAATAATTTACTAGATCTACCTATGCAGAATCTCTACTAAATAGAAAAACATTATCCCCTTGACACATTTAACACAGCATCAGTGATTTTATGCTGCAGATAGAAGTATGATGGATTCAAAAGTATCTCCTGTTTTTATAACGAGGAGATGGTGTGAAAGGAGAAGTAAATTAGGCTCCCTACCAATCCAATGCAATGGTGAGCTGCTATGGAAATCATTTCAGCTGCCCAAGTAATGTGTTTCTTATTCTGAAGATTGCGAGGGAGAATGAGAGACTTTGGTGTCAGACCTGTTAATGTTCACAGTGCTAAGGAAACCTACTTTCAGCTTCTAGCAGCAGAGCCCAAAACATAGGCTGGCATGAACAAGCTCACCTGCAAGCACTGCTGTCCTCAGATGTTCCTCACAGCCCTGCCTGCTTTGTTAGGACTGACATCTGCTCATGGACCTATCCGACTTTCTAAATGATCACTCTGCCTCTTGCATGTTCATAACTGCAGCTTGTTACAAGAGCAGAACTGGAAATGGAATGGAGCTTTCATGCAGGGCTTGGTTAAATCAATTTCTATCTGCGTTTTCAAATGTTTATTTACTGCCTTCAACAGCTGGTGATTTCATCCATTGGTGGTTGAAACGTCGCTGTTTGATCCTGTCCTTTCTGATTCTTTCATGCCTGCTCCAGTTTAGGCTTCCTGAAATTTTGATCTAGATATGTAATTTATACCAGAGAATCAAAAGGATTGCCATGGTTTAACCCCAGCCTGTAAACAAGTACCAGGCAGCCACTTGCTCACGCCTCACCAGTGGGACTGGGGAGAGAATCAGAAGGGTAAAAGCTGGAAAACCCAAGTGTTGAGATAAAGAGAGATTAATAGGCAAAGCAAAAGCCATGCACATTAGCAAAGCAAGAAAGGAATTCACTCACCACTTCCCATGGTTGGGCAGGTGTTCAGCTATCTCCAGGAGATCAAGGCCCCATCACACACAACTATGGCTTGGGAAGACAAATGGTATCATCATTCCAAATGTCCCCCCCTTCCTCCTTCTTCCCCCCAGTTTATACAGTGAGCAGGATGTCATGGTCTGGAATAGCCCTTTGGGCAGATTGGGTCACTGTCTGTGTCTCCTGACTGTCTCCCCTGGCTATGTCTCCCCCAAAATCCCACACATTCCCAGCCTCCCTGCCAGCGTGGCAGTATGAAAAGCAGAAAAGGCCTTGGCTCTGCGCAAGCCCTGCAATACATAAATAACAGCAATACCATAAACATCTCTATATTATTAGCCCTGTGCTCAGCACAAATCCAAAACACAGCCCCATACTGTCCACTGTGAAGAAATCTGACTCTACCCAGCCAAACCTAGCACACATAAAAAGAAGTTACAGAGGGAAAACACAAACACTGAATGAAAAACTAATCCACCAGCACTGAAATACTTGCTGGGTACTAAAAATATTTTTCTTCCCTGAGCTTACTAGATATTCCTCTACAGACTCTATGAGTGAACTGGACTGTATTATAGTCTGGCAGGAAGAACTACTATCCAAAGATCAACACATCCTTCATCAGTGATAGAAGCAGCTCACAGACTTCTAAATGTGCTCAGTGAAGCAAAACTGGAAAACAAGTGCCCAAGTCCTCTCTAAAAAAAAACCCCAAAGAAAGTAAATAAAAGCTTCATAGCCCTCTTTAAGTTTAGCAGTCTTAATGGAAAAGAAGCTGTTTTCAAACTGTGCTCCTATCCTTTGCTTATCCACCACTTCACTGGTCAAACTTAGCAAACACGGTACTGCATAAAGGAATATGGTCAAAAGGGTTTTGCTTTGCATGCAGGGATGTCTCTAATCTCTCTAACAGTATTTACCAAGATACATACCTGGCACCTTGTGTTCTGAAGCATGTTGTGGCTGCCAGTTCTCTTGTTGGCTTTTTGTGTGTCAGGAAATGCCTTTTGAACATGACTGCCTCCACATTCTCTTCATTAAAGATGTATCTGTATAGCATTCCCTTCCTAGCTGGAATTATTTAGCCATTTTCTGCCACCTCATTTTTGACATAGGGGCCCTGCTGTCCAAATGAAATTTTAATGAAGGCTTGAGGACGTGCTCGTGCATTGTAGAGCTCCACTGCCGTCCCACAAAGAACATGAGTTGAATAATCACAGTTAGTGGGTAAGTGTTGTGTTATCACATTTTAAAAGGAACAAATGTTGGCATACCGTGAATGCTCTGCCAGATCCACTTTGCCCTACTTTTGTCACTGCCCCACATGCATTTCTGTGCAATTTCTTCCTGCTGTTTCATCTGCCTAAGGTGAACAGAATCCCACATGTCAAGAGAAAACTATACAACTTGAATTTTTAACCCAGCCTGCTTACTTCTATTAACCCTGTCACCACTGCACTTTGCTTTTTCAGAAAGACAAAATTTCAGTATACATTATACAAATAACCCTGTTGTCTTGTATTATGCAAACATTGCTGTTCTTGTTACTCACCCTGTTGTCATTCAGGGTTTTTTTTTGTTATCGGTGCAATCCTAACTTCAACAAATCAAATTGACCTATGATCGCTTTGAATTACAACTTACAGAAGGAATAAAATCTTGAATTTTTGCCTGTGAGGTCCTGTGCTCCCTGTGCATACCCTAATACTGTGTAATAATAAGTATTGCTTTCATGGAGCTCTTCTTTGTTTGGTCTCAACTTTTCAGTCCCTTCTAGCAAACCCTGTTTTACTCTGTGTGATCCTCCAAATCCATCAAATGAGCCATTACACACACAGACAGCCTCCACCCTGTCACAGTGACCAAATTAATCTCCAGGGCATAAAGTACAGAAGGTGTTCTCCTTCTGCAAAACCCCACCACCTGTAATCATGTCACTGAAAATTATGCACCCACCCCAAGTGGTTTGTTCAGGAGTACTCAACTGAAGCCATATGGCAATTTTAATTCTAGCTTTTATGAATTTTTGAGAACTTGATTAAGTTTAAATCAAAATTTTTAGCAACCTCAAAAAGTTTTACCATGTCAAAAAAAATGTATTGGTTTGCCCTCATAGTAAAGTATAGCTGAGCCTTTTGTGATGAAAAAGTTCCATAAAACTTGGAATAAAACAGAAATATGACATGCATCAGCCCCAAATGGTTGAAGATTGGAAAATATAGTATTTTAAATAGGAAATCCTTGATGGTCTTCCATGTGACACATCAACATTACTTCTAATTACCTTTGGTTCAGAAATCTGATTTGATGCTGACAATATATAATTTTTGACTTTTTATTTAATGCTACCGTTCCTAGGGAAAATATTTGGCAAAATTAGGGAAGTTCCAAGAACAAATGCAAAAGGCGGCTCTCCTTGCAAGAAAAGAGTCCAGCTAAATATATTCTGGGCAAGGCACAAACTACCAGCAGCAGTGAACTGCCTGTAGCTTTTGGGAGGAAAAATATCTCCTTTTGAAGTTATTTTTTCTATCATTACACTATTTCAGCTTGTCAATATTCACTATGACAGCAGTTCCAGCAATTTTATGTGATACCTTCAGTACAGATAAATAACAAGAGATTAACCCACATTCAGTCTGAAAAGAGGAGGAAAAAATATTTGTTAATCAGAACTGACTTGTGACAGACCTTTTGTGCTGTTTTCCAAGAGGATAAGGAAACTTATGAATTTCTATTTATTGTGGATTATGAGTACATAAGATCTTTTTTTCACTTTCAGAACTAGAACCATTATGCAATAATGACATACTTGATACCATGCAATAAAATAAGGAAACTGAGGGTAAAGCTAGGAAAAAAGTGTTCTATAATGATTTCCTTTATACAGATTAAGTTGAGACGGTCACATGCAGAATTTGTTTCCACTAATTTTAGTTTCATTAATTTTCAATAAATAGGCAAAAAAGAAACATGAAAGAATATACAGTTGTTGCCAGTCTGTCTTTAACATTTCATCTCCAGCTTTCACAAAAAGTGCAATTCTACCTTAGACATAAAGCACCTTTTTTATACTTTGAGGACATTTTGTGAGCCTAGAGAAGTATACTTGTGTATTTCCATGTATTTCAAGTCATTAAATGAAATATCTAACTCATTCTTTTTTGACAAAGCTTTAAGATGAATAGAAAGCTGATCTTATTAAGTTTTCAAGGTCTCACTTTAGCTGTGTACAGCCCACTTTGTTCAATTTTGTGATGTAGCAGTAGACAGGTTGTAGCAAGGAAACATGCTTTTTCATTCAACATTTATTTACAAATTGGTAGTTTCTGATGTAAATATCAACATTTTCTCTCCTACCTGATAATGCATCATCAAAATTCAAGCCTCTATAACAAACAAACAAAAAAAACCCAAAATTTCTAAATCCTCCATAAACATTAACTATATTTGATCTGGGCAAATTCAAATCTTGATGAGGCAAGGCACGCTTCAACAAAAATAACTCAGATTCACTATCTCTTATTTATAGGAACCAGTACATCAGTTTCTCTATGTTACATCCAACTCTTTGCTGTGATTTGACAAAGTTCTTCAGTATTAGAACCTGAGCATCTTCAGGCATCTTCTTTCCAGTTCCCCTCAAAACTTTAATTTTTACTTTAACTTAAAGAGAAACAATTTCTTATGAAGCTTTCATCACACGCTTCTATAAACACACCTAGTCATTCTTACAGAAAACAACTTCAAGTCTGGCAAGGCCTTTTCTAGGGAAATTCCTACCAAAATGAACTGTCCTTGCTTCTCCTTAAATTCTACTTGTGCACCATTGCTTTCTTTACGAAAAAGTTTCTTCAGACAGAGTTCTACACTAAAAATAATGCTTAATCTATGGTTATAGACAAAGTCTTGCAATGGCTTCACAGAATGGCTGACACTGGAAGGGGCCTCTGGAGGTCATTTACCAAGTCTGCCACTTCATTTAGAAGTTTCTCAAGTTAAATTCTAAAGTTAGAATTACTCTTGAGAAGATTTCCTCTCAGGTCCTGGGATTCCCAGAGAGCAGCGTTGCCAGCAATGAGTAAAACAGAGAAATCATTCAGTACTGTGTAACAAGATCCCTGGCCTTGTTAACATATCCACATTTCCCCTGGTCGTCTTTTCATCGCCTGTGTACTTGTAGAAGCCTTTCTTATCATCCTTGATGTCCCCAACTAGTTTTATTTCCATTTGGGCTTTAGCTTTCCTAACTTCCTCCATGGATGTTTGGAAAAGGTTTCTGTATTCTTCCCACATTACCTACCTTACTTCCACCCTCTCTATTCTTCCTTTTTGTCTTTCAGCTTGGCCAGAAGCAGCTTGTTTGTCCACAGAAGCCTCCTGGCATTTTTGCATGGCTTCTCATTCTTTGCGAGAGAACCCCACTGAGCTGGGAGGGGGTGGTCCCTGAATACTAATGAGATTTCTTCTATACTCCTCCCTCCAGGGCCTTATCCCCAGGTGACTCTCTTAAGAATATCATTTAAGAGGACAAACTCTACTCTCCTGAAGTGCAAAGCTATAAACTTGCTTCTTTCACCCTCTTCTGTGCCCTGAGGCTTGATCTCTTGGCTCAACCATTTGTCACTTCACACAAGAAGAGAAAGGCATAAAGCAAGAGCTGAGTGCTCTGTGTCAGTCCAGCTTAAAGAGCCACAGTGGTGAGCAACCATTATTAAGCAACCCATCATTCAGGACAAAACAAAACCAAAGTGGATGTGTTATAATGTAGCTGGAAGAGTGACTAATTTCATGTAGGTGTAATTCAATAGATTAAGCTTTAAAGAGTTTAAAAGATTTTCCAGTAGCCAATGCACTCCAGGCTCTATTTTTCATCTCTTTTTGAAAACTATACTTTAATCCTCCTCTTTGCATTCTTGTTTTGCAGTTCTGAGAAAGTGTCACAGTCAGCCATGAGTACTGGCAGAGGTAAAGATTGTGCTTCCCCCCTCAGCTCTGCACACCTGAGCTGAAAGAACCACTTAGCTTGGAGTGAATTTCTCTAGGTTTCGTGACAAGGGTGCTGCTTGAGCCTCTTCTTAGGGTAACACGCTATGCCTTAAATCCTTCGTGGCACAACTTGAACACCAGAAAGAGAAAAAGAGGCAAATTACAAGACTGCAGTGGCACTTTCATTATTTTGTAGGAGCAAATCTCACCTAAGCTACTCAGAGCAGCATTAACTCAGGTTTGTCTCCACTTGCTGCTGTCTCAACTCCAACTGTTCTTTATTCAGTTCAAAGCATATGACTTTGAGATAGAGTAATCATCTAAAGAAAGAGCTAGTAAAATGTCACACAGTAGATAAAAAGTTGAAGGAAGTTAAAGAGCCAGTAAGTCACTCACTAAGTATTTATCATCACCACCACTGATGCATAATCTGTCTACACATCTATGTGGACAAAATAAAGTGCAATGCTTGAATTATTACCCTTAAACTACCAGAAAGGAAACCTCAAAAAACCACATGGATGCTGATCTGGACAGAAAATAGGAAATGAAATAATTAGGTGATGGATCCTAAAGACCTGGTGAACACATCATTTATGCAAAACATAACCTGTAAGTGTGAAATAAATTTGCAATTTGTGTTAGGTCGAAAGCTGACACAAGCAACACTGCAACACAAAACCATTTGTAAATGTCTAATAATTGTAAGTGCTGTGATAGTTGTGATGATATAAGATTATAAATTAATTAAAAAGTTTACAGGTAGAAGTCTTGAGGACTTTGAATGTACAAGCAGGATGGAGAGGGGAAAGAGTGCACCAACAAGACAGTCTCTTGGACAAAATCTCAATAATCTGAAGTTTTAACCACAACAGGAAGATTAACTGTACATAAGTCTTACCTTGCAGGTTGCTTCCTTATCAGTATGAACTATTCTTTTCCATTTTAGTAGTAATGATAAAAAAAAAATAAAACAAGAGAAAAAAATCTAACTTTTTTCTAACTAAACTTTTAAGAAAGATTAAAGATGAAAGATTAAAATCTTTCTTATGAGGATAAGATCTCTATTTTAGGGATTCTAAAATAATACTTTTTTTAGTTTTGTTATGTTTGATTTCATAAATGGATTTCTAAATGTTATTTCTCACATACAGTTTTTCTGTGAGTTGTGCTGAAGACATTGCATGTAATAGAAATGTTCTTAAAATCAATGGAAGGTATTTCAATTAGGACCTGAACTAAAACTCAGGGAAACACAACCTTGAAAAATCCAGATTATACTACCTTGCACAGCACTTTGTCTAAGAATATCACTGAATAGAGTAGACTTTAAAGTAATTCATTTGGAGTTTATAAGAGGTCAAGGAAATGGTAACCCTTTATTAAACAGGGTGAACTTTAAATCCTAGTTATACAGTTCAGTAGATCAAACAGCATCATTAAAAAAGAACATAAACTCTCCATAAAATAGTTGATTTCCATAACACACTTAAAACAACTGTTAATTCATACTTTTTCTACAGTCTTGATAAAAAATTTAATATCAGCAGTGCCTATGGCATAGTTTTTGTTTAGTTTCCCTGGTAACGATAGCATATTTAATTGCAAACCAAAAGCATTAATGACATTTTCTGAAGCAATGAATTGAATTAATTCTGGCAATACAGATTTTTCATAAGGAGCACTAGTCATCCAATTTTAACCTTCGTATTTATGTAAGCTGGCAATGAAGTTGCAAGAATTTCTAAAGCCATATTGACCAGGTTGGCTTATATGTTTCATTTTACATTTCTAAATAGCTACAAGTTTAAAATACTTTCATTTCAAATTTCATTATTGAAATAATCAAAGACTATTTTGATTTAGAAGTGCTTTTTACAATGAAAACACAACTCCACTATTTTATTTATTTTAAAGTATAGCAACACTATCTGCCATAACTTTAATGATATTATGCTGCTTTTTCACAGTAGAGGTTTTTGTTGTTCAAAGTGTACTTTCTTCTGAAATGCAGCCCAAAGAAATTATTCTCATAGGGGTTTTATTTCTTCATCTTGAGAAACATAAATTTAGATTCTATTACTAATTGCTTCCTTGTAATCAAGGAGTTGGCATCTGGGAATTTTATAATCCTCAGGCTACATTAAACAGAAGGGTAGTTCTGAGGCAGATGAGTTGTAAGAGTTGTTGTAAGGGTAAGTTAATATAAACCATTGTACAGGTCCTCCTCGAGAGGAAATTCTGAGCTGTTATTAGGCTTTTCTTAGTTTTCTTAATATTAAATGTTATGTAATTTAGAAACTAATTTTTTTTTTAACTGAGAGTGTTCCAAATTAACCGCAGAGAGTGTTGGCGACTTTTACTGAGTTGAATTTGGAATTATACAAAACTTAAGAGTTCCTCCCTCGAGCAAATTATATTGCATTTTAGGAATATACTATGCCTAGACAAAGCTTTCTGTTAGAAAAGTTCAGGTGTTGAAGGCAATCGTGGGACTCAGAGTCAAGAAAAATAACAGAGGCAAAATAATACTCTAACTCTGGTTAAGATGATCTGTAAGAACAACAACATGACCAGAATCAGAAAGGGCAAGGGGGAGTTCCAAGTTATTTTTACAACCCAAATCTACCAGGCATGGATGTAGATGAATTTGAAACTTTCTCTGGAAGGATCTTACATGTTTAAAGTCTTATAAGCCTTGTCAAGCTTCTGTTGTTGGCTTCTATTAAGTGTACTAAATAGTCAAATTAGCTCAAAGCAAGACAGTATCAGAGCCTGAAAGTGAGCTGTGTTAGTTCAAAGGGCCACAGACTGGCATGTTACCCAAATCAGCATGATAATTCAATTTTTTAATTGCTTAATGAAATTCTTGTCCTCAAATTTCAATGAGGTATTCATACACTGCCTTCAAAATGTGTAAAATGAAAATGACCTACCTGACACAAACCATTTAGCTGAAGAAAGGACATATCATAAAACCTACTGTTGGCTCCTGCGGTTCCTAAATTAGATTATTTTGATCTCCAGGTCCCTTAGAGTGTCTTCTTCTTTTTAATAAAAGCATAACCACTTGGAAAGGAATAAAACCATAACCTCTATGAATTTCCAACATGAATATGAATGAAGCAGTCTCCTGCTCTCTCCTCCATCTCCCAATGCAGGGTTGCATGTAGCAAGAATACTAGGCAAGAGACAATCACAGTCTCTTGATATAAAATATTAACCATAACCACTGTACTCATTATTACATGTCATGGAACTGCATCCACAAGTATGCTATATATTGGTCTCGACCAAGCTTGGATTCTTATCAGATCTGGCATCCAAAACAACTGTGATAACAAATCAAAATAACTTTGTGACGGAGGTGTTCATTTATTTTTCATTCCCATCTGTTTTAAAACACAAAATACAGCAAATTACAGTCAGTAAGCAGCTAGAAAAACCTCATGAGATAGGAGTTAAAGGATCTCCTTCTACATCTATTTCAAAGATTAACAGAATAAGTCAATGAAAGTATCTTAAAAAATCCCAAATATTGATAAAAGCTTTTTACAAACAGCCCTGTGCAAAAGGCTAACATGTCTATAAGAATTCAGAGATTTAAAGCATTACATTTCCCTATCTGATATGTAAAATTTTCAAGAAAGATGCTTTACTTTCTTACTTTTCCTAAAGAAATCTTCTCTAAAGAGCAATAGATATCTTAAAGTCTTTAGACCTATAGAATTAAGCTAAGAAAAGGAAAAATTCTTTTCTAAAAATTGCAGTCCTGAAAATGTGCTGCAAGTGAACTAGCATTTGACTAGAAGGAAAATCCTCAGTCATCAGAGCTGTATCTTTGCACGAGTATGGCATTCATACATTCTTTAGAGTAATAAAATAAAACAAATTCAGTTAAGATTTCTTGCTTGCGTATTCTTTAAGAGAAATGCTGATGTATATAATGGTTTTTGGGTTGTTTGAAAGCTAATCCTTAATTTAATCTCCTGCCTAGCTGCAGATATTGTTCTTTAGCTCAAGAACCTTTTCCCTTCCTCAACTTGCATCTCACATAGCTGTGGCCTCTATTCCTTTCACTTTCTTAGGACAGGTCAGTTAGAGCCTTAAAAAAATGCTCAAGACCCTGAACATCCTGGTAGTAAATGTTTTCTAAAGCTGTTCAGATTTGCCCATTTTCCCAGATGAAGGATGATATGACTGGTTTTTTACATGGACATATTTAATCTAACAAAATACAAAACGTTAATACAGTGATTAAATGAAGACAAAAATTATCTCTGTTCTGGAATTATTCCCCCACACTTTTTTTTTCTTAAGTAAAAGGTGTGCAGAAGTAACCCACAGACAGGTAAAGAGCTGAAATAGTAGCAAAACAAAACAAAACCAAAAAAGAAAAAAAAAATATAAAGAAAGTACTGGCATCCTGGTTTGATAACCTGTGATCACAATAAAAGAAAGAGTGCACTTGTGGGCACAGCATGTAAATAAGAATATTTCAATGTCAGCCTCAAGGTACTTCAAATGGTGTGAAGTTTAAAGAATTCTTTGATAAAGGTTAGCGTGAATATGTGGAGCTATATAGGCAAAAATATGAACATATCTCTTCATTGTTCAATTAAGAAAAAATCATGTATCATATGACATATATTGGAAGTCTGGAGACATTTTCTATATTCTGAGCCAGATATATTGCATAGATTTAAGAAATTAAGACACATTCAGGCAAAAAGCTTCCCTTGAATGGTCAGTAAATGCTTTAAACGTGCTACATGAGAGCTGTTTGTCCCTCCTGATATTCCTATATACTGAAAGGATTGCTCCAACACTTCTAAAATCTGAGAATTCTCAGACGACATCCATGGAGTGCTGTACAGCAGGACAGAGTGGAGTCACCTACATGTGGCCCCTTATTTTGTGCCCTGAAGATCCCAAAAATACACACACACCCCTACCCTCTGGTCTGCAGGTGATCCCTCCTCTGCCTCCTGTCCTGCCTTGCTGCAGGTGAGCACCTCAGTGCTGTAATCCAGGGCTGAGGATGAAATTCCATCCTGCACAGGCTTCACCTGCTGGAAATCCTGGGCATCAGTTCTGCAAATCCTTGTTCTTCTACATGACTTTAAATAAAAGGCAAGTCAGGGCAGAGGCACCACTATGCAGAAATCCTCTGCTCCCTTCTAGAGGTGCTGGAGGGGAAAAAATTTAAAATTCCCCCTGCACCTCAATCCTATAAAGGAATATGTCATTTTCATATGGAAGAGAGGAGTCCAAGTAATTTTTATTCCAATGATGTAAATTGAAGACCAAATTTTATGTGTGTTTATGTCCCAGAGCAGAAAGTGATTCCCAATCAGGAAGAATATACTGAAGTAATTGAGAAAATAAGAGGTTAAAAAAAGTTTGGTTTAGTATGTTTAACTCATAAATTAAAAAAACCAGCTTAAATAAGCAAACCTGCAATTGTTAAGAGTGATGTAATACTAATTCTCCTTTTCTTTAGATACATAAAGTTTAAATGACTCAATTTCTGATACACACCATGACAGCTTTCCTTTAAGGATCAATTTAGTCAGGAGTTGGCTGACTATATGAGTGTTGGGTGGTTTTAACTCAGAGTATTCTGTCATATTAAAATCACATGGGTAATGAGGAAAGTGCTTGCCATACAACATGTTCTCTGAACATAAAATTGTCTTCAGTGAGATGAAATTAAAACACTGGGACAGAGCATAGCAGTAGTTGAACTCCAGTTTGCTTTATTAGCCAACTGCTCCTGCTATCTTGAGCACTCTAGATGTCTCTGTGGGAAAAATTAGTCCAGTTTGGTTTATCTTTTTCTTGGAACTGATAAATGGTACAAAGCAGATTCTCATCTAAGAGAAAAATAAATCACATGTTCCTGTTAGGTGGACGAGGTTACATAGATTTCATAAAAACAGATCTTTCTAAAATTAAAGCTCATTTTACATTTGAAATAAATGACGTGATGTGGATGAGTGGTGGGTGTATGTATATAAGTATCTAGCATTAATCAGCAGGCATATGAAATTGACCTGTAGTTAAATGGCAAACATGCATTGTGATCCAAATAATGCTGAGAGCATAATGAGGAAAGAACTTTCAGCTCATTTGCCAGACTATGATTATATTTATTTCTATTTCTTACACAGTGTTTTCTGGCAGGGGATGGAAAAGTAAGTGATATTTAATTGCATCAGTAGTTTCAAACCAATAATGGAAAATAATGCCAGTTTGCTGTTCGTGTCATGTCCACTGTTAAGCAAATTTATTCCTCTTCATAAATCAATTTGGTTTTCAGTGTAGGTGGAATCATTACAAGAGGGTCATCTCCCTAGCATTTGAATTTGCTGACCGTCTGGTTCACAGTCATGCACTGCTTATTCACACTGAGAGCCATTTGTAAGCAGAAGCTTACATGAGAAGGTTGACTTTTTACTAAAGCTGAGGGAATAATCTGAAATTTATCATTGAATGCACATTTTGGGGTTTTAGTCCTAATCTATTAACCCAGTACTGCTATAATTGGGGAAGAGGATAAAGGAGGACAGGAAATGGACACGTTATGGAATGGACAACATCTGCTCAAGGCCTTCAGCTAGGAGAAGGTCCTAAAATTCTGCTGTCTTCAACATTTGAAAATTACCTGCAGGTTTCTTCACTGAGCAATTCTCAGGCTCGAAAGTATTCATATACAAATTTATAGGAAAAGGCACCGCTTCTGCTATATTGAGAAAGACTTGACTCTCCATTATGACTACTGTTTTCATTTTTTAGTTGCTTATGTTGCTGCTAACACTGGTAAATAAAATCTTTTTTGCCTTTAAAACTTGTTCATTACTATTTTTTAACATTAACTGAGCCACTGATTTCTCTCCTTCCCACAATGAAGAACTTAAATGCACATTAGAACTGCTGCATAGTGCAGCAGGATTAATAGTTATTCTGTGTTCTTCACTGCTTTCCCTCTCTTATTATCCAGAGGTTAATTATGCTGGCTACCATGCTGCTTTGGGACCCACCAGCACCTGGATGCAAAGCAAATACTGAGTTTCTGATCCCAAATCCAATGGAAAATGATCTGTCTTCTCCCTGGTACCCACTGAATGACTACCAGAAGCTGTCCCTTTCTGAACATCTCTGTGATCTTTGTCTCTGAGGTTTTGTCCCTTGACATCCATCTGTTGTGAAGCAAAGCTCCTAAATAATAGCAGCTGAATACAGATGAGCAGCACTGCTAACTATACAGTCCATACTGGTGCAACACTGAGCACAAAATTATTTACAGCATTTCTAGGAAGGACTTCAGTATTTAATTAAATGGAAGTTGCTGAATTGCACTGCTTCCTGCAGTGAATGGTGCACGTGTGCATAAATATTAATCACTAATATGGGATGTGGGGCTTTTGAACAAACACAGTCTGACTGCCTGGATATCAAGAAAATAGGAGGTATTTCTCTAAGGCCATTTCACTCATTGAAAGATTGTGCAATAAAATTTCTCCTTCGTTAGTTTTCTGGAATGAAAAATTTCTTTTTACTGACTGGCCTTACACAGCTCCTCACCAATCAATGTACTCCTTAGCTTTTCCCTCAAATTAAAGCCATCTAACTCATCAATGGGTACTTCAGTTAACACCAAAACCAGCAGCTGTTTTACAAGGGCTGCTGGGTTTTTGTGCAGCAGATACCACATGAAGTCCAACGCAGTCCATTTATAGATACTCCAGTTGTGCAGCATCCCTTAGGTAACTGTAAGAATGAAGGAGGCTGTATAAAAATTTATAAAGCCTATGACCTAGAATCTCAGTCTAACAACTAACAAACCTGTCCTCTGATCTGGGCATCTCTCAAAGAAAACCACACTGCTAATCTGTATGCCTGTTCTTTGGGACAGAAGTTGCAGGTTTCCTGCACGTGAGCCAGTTCTAGTAAAGTTGTGTGTTTCTCTCAGAGGCTCTTAATCAGCTCAAATGGTTGCTGTAAGCTCAGGAGGTGTCCTCACATAAGGGTCATTTAAGCACTCTGAAACCTATGAAAACACAAAAACATTTCACTCGTGCTATTTTGAAACCAGCCATTCTGCCTGGTCCAAAATATTCCAGCTTTTGGCATTTACTAAGACCAATGCACTTTATTACAAGGTCTGATGATCAGAAGAAAAGACAGATTTCTCTGACCTATGGGTTAAAGGACTGGCTTGGCCTGCAAGGGATTGAGATCCAGTTTCTGTGAATAATTCAGAGGAATCTGTATCCACCCCACTATTTTGGATCAGTTCAGCATGACTCAGATCTGTACTTCCTACCTTCCAGATGAATGTCCTAATTTTCAGTGGACATGCAGAAACCTAGGTTTTGATTCAAAGCATCATATATCAAGTCTATATCTACCAACTGTTCTTGCTTTTTATTGAAAACAAAAACGTTAATTCAAAATAAGATTGTCATTAAATGGAATTTACCTCTGTTAAATTAACATTCCAATGGTTATTGATTTCTTTCAAGTGAAAGAGCGGCAGAACATCTACAGTATGAAATGATTATAACTTCAATATAAGAAATAAAACTCACTTTATATTCATCTTGCATCTTGCTCATGAATGCAGCCAAATTTCACACTAATCAGCCCAAGCAGTTAACATGCTATATGAAAATTTAAAATGTCTGCTGACTGTAGCATAAAGAGAAAGAAAAAAAAAACAACAAAAAAGCAGCTATCTGTAGTAATTACTCAAGATACAATCATTGCACTAAAATGTGAAGTTCATACAAGTTTTCATGAGAATGACGAAAGAGATCACTCTAACACCAAAAAATATTTCAAAGTAAATTTTTTTGTAGAACTCACTAGAGACTCGCAGCAGTTTTTTTCCTCTTTGGATCCCTAGCTTTAGTCACTAGACATTATGTGATACAAATACAAAAAATGCTAAGGAAAAAAATACTTAAAAAGTGTTAAGGTAAACAAACAAAAACATGCAAAGGGCACAAAAACATACAAAAGCCCAGGTGCCAACAGAATTAATCAGAGGCTGCCTGAAAAATTCCATATGCAAAATCTGCAAAATCCTCATGCTAGAAACATTTTTATTCTGTGTTTAGAGAGAATCTTAATCAAATGATTAATATGTATGCAGACAATTTTTTTGCTTAACCTCACTAAAAATACACATGTTTCTGTGTGTATATTCTCACCACCCCAGTAAAACAGTGTTAAGAAATTCAAGCACAATTTCCCTCTATTGTTTTGTAGTTAGCAGAAGAAAGGGTCATGTTTCTCACTTTGCAGCATTTTCCTTTTCAGAATTAGCTATTGTAGTCAACTGTGATTAGGGGACTCCTGTTATCAAGTTCTGTGAACTTTGAATTAGTAGCATCACTATCTGCATTGTGGCAAAAAACTCCTATCCAGGCTAGGATACTGCTTTGATTGGATCAGAAGGGATGAGAATGGAGCCCAACAAAACCTTGCAGCCACTCCCAACTTACAGGTGTAATTGCACAATATTAGCTAAATTCCTACAGTTCTCCAGTGCCACCTTCTTAGTCCTATCACCTGATATTTGTGATAAAAGAAGTCATCCAAATAAGTCACTGCCTCTGCTTTTCCTATGTCAGTGACTCCAGAGTGATGAAGGCTGATTTATTGGTACTATTAAGGCTGTTTTAAAGTTCAAGCAGGAAGGTGAACAGCTGCAGCAGTAGCAAGAATGTTACAGGAAAAGAGAGCAATATTTTGTTTGGTCTATGCTATAACCTTTCCCTTTATTAGAGAAAACTGCTACTGCAAAGGGAGCCCTGGCAACACATGTTTTAGAAGGCACAGATCAGCAAACCAATTATCAATCCATCAATTGATCAGGACTAGTCTTGGGAGTAGTTTGCTTTTGGAAATGAAGGCCTATGCAGATGGCAAGCATGTTCATGACTTGCTGAGCATCTGCACAGAATAGATAATTACAAAGTAGAAGACAAGAACACGAGAACAAAATTAAAGAAAACTAGGATAGGTAAATGTGTACAGAAATTAAATTATTTGCTGTTTTACTGCTAGATGAACTGAAATATTAAGTGATGTATATATAGGCTGCATTTGGTTTACATTTACACTCGAAGAATATTGTGAGGGTAGAAACAGTTGCCTGCCTCCATTCCTCAGGCAGACTCAGCACTGAAAAGAATTTTGACTTAGAACAGTAAATGAAGTGCTGTGTATTGATGCTGCTTTAAATAACCATCAGTTGGGTTTGGCTCTGAATAGAAGACATCTCTTAAATTTACTAGAGAACAATGATTCGATTGTTCTACCCTTTTCTCATGGGAGAAGATCTTAAGAAATTCAAAACTTGGACAATACTAAACAAAAATTTCAGTTAAGATATAAAAATAGATAAAAAAGCAGAGTTGCCCATTTCAAACACTGCCAAGGCCACAGAAGGAACTTGCATAAGATAAGCCACCACAGTGGGAACTTGAGATAAGTACAAAAGGGAGGCATTTGTGACAGGAAGGCACTAATTCCAAGCCTGGCAGAGCAGAGGTTTTGTTAGTGTATCCTGGTTGACACATCTGGACAAACAGTCCCACTGTGGCAAGGAAAGGAAAAAAAACTGCTTGTACACACCCTGTGGCTACCTGGAACTTCTCCCCCTCTCTCTCTTTCTCTCTCTGACCCACCTTTTTCCTATAGTTATTGCATGCTAGACACAAATGAACACAGCCTAGTGGTTTGAATGTTTTTCAGCCTATACTACATGAATTTGTATTTAAAATACTTTCTCCTTTAATTCATATTGCTATAATATCCTCTCTTCTATATATAACAGAAGTTGAATTTTTTCTAAAAATTATTTTACATATCAGATTAGTTCTAATGATTGTCTGTGGCATAGCTGTATCATCATGGTATTTAAGTGCTAAAAATAATCCAATTTAGGCAGTTTGGGTTTGGCCACTTAATTAGCTGGGTAGAAGTTAAAAACATCTACTAGCAGGGCTCTCCCAGAAGGTGACATTTCCAGACAGATGGTTCATTCTTAAGCAGGCTCAGGATGCTGCTCTCCCAGACTGCAAAGGAGATAACCCCGTGCTTTGCTTTTGACCCTGCTCAACTGGCACAGTGTTCAACTGCTACCAGGTACCCACAGGTCAAACCAGGAGCTGTCCTCTTTACATCTGACCCTTAATTTGCAACAGGCTTACAGCATAACAAGACATGGCTTGTTGGTTTTGGGTTGCTTTGAGCAGAGAGAGAAACACAAGATGAGAAAACCTTCAGGAGGACACTTGAGGATCTTGCCCACTTTGCTTCAGCATTCGGCAGGGCCACAACAGGAAGGGTTTTTCCATGCCTTCTGCCAAGAACATTTGCATCCATACAAACATGGGGAAAAGGCAGGCTGTGCAGTTTCCTGCCACAGCTCCCAGGCACGCAGTGACAGACTGGCTGCCCACAGACTCACTGCCACCACCACAGCTGGGGCATGTACATTCTGTGCATAAACACAAGCATGGCAGAGTAGATCACAAAGGAGCCACTTTAAAAGCAATAAAGGTACTGTTTTCTCCCTTTCCATAGCTTATATAAATCTTCCACAATTAATACAATTGGAAATAAATCAGCTTGATTAGAAATTTATGTTTTCTGTTGTAGTCTGTTTGCAATATTCTAACTACATCCACATAGGAAGTGCAATGAGTCTATTAATCCATTAGGAAAATCATATAGGACAAAGGATAAACTGATACACAGGCTAGAGTTTCATAAACATTGCATTTTTAGAAAAATTTCTACACCGAATAATTAAGAGATTTACTTACAATTCACTATAAAATTCATCATGCATCCAGTATAAATTTTCCAAGCAGTTTGTAATATTTTTTGTTGCACTAGTGTTCTTTGCAGAAATGACTAAAATTTATGGAATGTGCCACTCCTTGATTTAAAATCCTAAAACCCACGCTATAATATCACATTCTCTAGCTAATTTCATTCTACATTCATATTTTCTTTTTTGATATGACATTGACATTGTTTTCTGATATATATACACTTTTAAAAAACACCTAATTAAGTCTGCAGCCATTCCCTAATCATGGCTGTAATTTGTTTTCTGCCAAATTTACCCTTTCTGTTGTAGCAATTTGAAAAGATGTTTAACTGTCTTGGACACGACTGCCTTTTTTATGACTTCCTTATGCCCAGTTCCTAACAGAGATTATTACGCATGCTTGCTTATTTTTGAGCCCTTCATTAGACAACTAAGGGGCCATTGGGACCCTCATGTTGCTAAAATTAAGCATAGTTATAGGTCTTTTCAGGATCAGAGCCTGACTATTTAGATGACAATGTGATTTTTTTTCTTTTCAAGAAAGCAGTCATGGCTCATATGCACAGCTAAGGCAGGGACAAGGTTAGGCAGATTAATTTATTCAGGGCTCCATTTTGCCAATTCAATTTTAACACAAAATCTGCTGAATTGTGGGAGCTTTTATATGAATCTGGCAGACTTGATGATATAGTAGGCATTTTGTTTTTAATAAAGGATTGAAATGCTATTTGATTTTGCACTCTAAGTAAACTATTTGTACTGGGGAACACTATAGATTATCAGATTAGGATTGCACACAAATTTATACATTTCTCGATATTTCAGTGCAAAGATTTGTTTGCAGTTTTGTTTCTTATGTTTGATAGCTCATTTTGAAAGCATTTCCTCTTATGTCTTTTAAAGGAGTAGTAAATACTTGAAAATTAATCTTCTGACTGTTAATATTCAGAAATAGAGCAAATCACTGACAACATTCCTACAACATTCATTATTTACACACATCTTCCACCCCAGATGTAATCATAAATGACATAATTTTTCCCATGCCTTAATTGATTATACAAAACACTCTGTGTCTATGTGCAATACATAATTAATGTAATTTCAACGTATACTTTCTACTCCCAGCTCTGAAGAGAGAAATAAACACCATTTGCCCTAATTAAAACCATCCAATCATTAATATTTACTTATTAATGGGCAAAAATGTCACTGGTGGATTGGAGGCACTGCAACACACACCAAGCATGACAATGAAAATGTGCTCACATGCAATAAACAGCTCTAATAAATAAATGTTTTCCTTCCTGGGGAAAGGTCTAAATGAGGAGTGTTACCATTCACCAGGCACACTTAATGTGAAAAGCCCAAGGTCAAGATTAAAAAAATGGAACTGAATGTCAGGAGAGAAATCTTCTCACAATAGTTCTGGTTGCAAAGTGCCTCAGAGTTCAAGAATACTTTGGGCTTTATCAGTACAACTCACTCATGCACTAGGCTCAGGTCATCACTCCTGAACTCACACGAATTTCTGGGAAAACAAAATGCTCTGTAAACACAAGTACTTATAGATGTAGCATAAAATACTATACTGATTCAGAAAAAGGGAAAAGGAGACTGGGTGATACTGCAATCTACAGATTGTGTTATTCTGTATACACAGCCATCAGCAGAATAAATCATGCTTGTTCAAGTAATTTCAGTGTTTGAGACTTCACAGAAAGCAGCAAAATAACTTTCAGCAGGTTAACTCAGAAAAGACAAAAATATATGAAAAGTGACTCCGTAATAAATTTTTATAAATATTATGCTAAAAACACTGGTCCAAAATTAGTTTTCTTAGCTTGTTCACATTATTAAGATTGGCCACCTTAATAGCTGTTTAAACTGTAGCAAATATTGAGTATTAACAGTAGACAAAACATTTCTAGAAACCCCGTGCTGAAGACAATACCCTTTTTATCCCTTGGTATTTGTTTTTTCCTTCCTTCTCCTCTCACACTTTCCCATGTTTCAGCCTGGAAGACACATTTTTGTAGTCAAGAGCAACCCATCAATTCCATTTGTGATCCTACTGGAGAAACTGCCATAACTGTGGACATATATTAGCAAAGCGTACAAGAAAATATGAGAAAATATGAGAGAAATATGAGAGAAAATATGAGTGCACTCAGTGAACATTACTGACAAACACTTTTTAAACTTTGCCCTCTTTGTTGACTTCTACTAATTTTCTAACTCTGCAGAAGTTACAAAAAATAAAACTATTCTAAAACCTGGCCACCCAAAGCTTTTATGCTCATCTCTTGCCCTCTAGACTCTTAATTAACATTTTCTCTCAAGCCAGATTTAGATCTTTTTCTTTTAAAACAAGTCTGGTCCTCCTCTCTCTGTGAAAATGTTCAGTCTTATAACTAATAAATGTATTTTCCGTTTAATCCCATTAAGGTGTCTCAAAGATCAATGGTGTGTGTATATCAGATCAATGCATAAACCATTTCCCAGTAAAATTGTCAGATATATTTCTTTTGCAACACTAGCAAAGTACTCCTGTGGCAACTCAGTGACTTTTCCAGGAAATAGGCTATACATATTGCTAATACATATATTTGTTAACTAAGCGTTTAAAAGTGGATTTACAAATTACCGAGATATTTCTTTGACAGCAGTGCTAAATTAGCAGTACCAAAAGGGCCAAAAACCCATTACTTTTTCCTTCCAAGTCCTGGCTTCACCTGAGTTACATATTGATCGTGTTTGGTTTTGTGTGACTGAATTTTGTTGGCTTTTCCTGGGTTTATTGGGATATTTAAACACTGCAGCAGCAGAAGCTATGGTTTGACCAGGAGAATACAACCAGTATTGCCTGTCTGTTTGCCTAATCTGGGAAGAGAAACAGCATGATGTGTTACAATACATCCAGCCCCATTTCAGGTGGATGGTTCTGAAACTGCATACCTAGGAAGCAAGTATGCATCAATGAGATTTTATAATTTTTATGAAAATCAGAAGAAACAATCTCAATAGCTACAAATATCACAAGGGTCACTGGGAATATACTATACCCAAGGGCAGAGGTCCACCTGTTAAATTAGTAGCTCCTGAATTAAAACAATTAAACTATCTAGATGAAAAATCAGATGTTTTTCAGTCATTTTCCTCTTCCTGCCACAACCCCAGGGCTACCTAGGACTAAAGTGAAGCATTTTAGATTAGTTTCTTCTTCAACAACAAGGACATAAGTTATTGTGCATGAGGCTTCCTACTGGAGCCCCACAATGGCAGCGATTTCAGACAAGAGCAGACAGCCATCCTGCAGTATAATAATTTCTCATTACAGTTTTATGCATACAAACTAACTACTTTAATTAGGTAAGTACATGGAAATAATGGTGTGCAATTAAATACAATGCCTAATTACAGCTATATAACTAATAACTGTGATTCTGGATAAATATGATGTTTGGCATAAATACTTAGACAACATGAGGGAAACAAAGTTCAGTCACTCATCTTGCATATGGATTGAGCCTGTAGTCCTGGATTTTGTTTTCTGAAGATCTGACTATCAATCTTAGTTATTTTACAGGCTTTTGCATGTATAGAAGAGTATATATATATAGAGGTTTTACTGTTGAAATTAGTATTTTAAAGGCAGTGAACTTGATCTGATCAAGAATCTACTGGAACAGAATAATATTAGCTCTGCCCCCTTTTTCAGAAGACATGCGAAGGTGAACTATTTTGTTCCCCTGTGCAACAATTAGAAAAACACCATTTCATTTAAAAGTAGGGTATAACCATGGTCCTAAAATAAATTTCAGCTCAGCCCTTTGTGGCCAGCTACTTCCTTGACCGTTTTCAGTTTTGGTGTACTGACTATTCAGTCCTAGAAAATAATTCTTAATTATCACCATTATAAAAACAGATTTAAAAAGGAATGGTGATTGCACACCATCTGGAAATGTACTCAAGCTGTCAAAAGAATCTGTGGATAGCTCCAGTATACAGTATTCAAATTTCAGCAGGAAATCATACTTGGTCAAGCGGGAAGAATTCATTCAGATTCATGCATTTTTTAAAATGTATTTGGCATATCAAATAAAGTTCAAAGATACAGTTAAAGAATTTCAGTTTAAGGGATTTTAATAGGATGCGTGTTAAATTTATACACTGCATACATTAACAGACAATAAAAATAAATTAATCAGTCCTGAAAGAGCATTCATAAAATACCAGAATTGAGACAAGTGCAGTACAGATATAAAAGAATAAGGGAGAAAGGAAAGAAAAGGAACTTTAAAAGAAAACAAAGAAGAAAATAAAAAAAAAATAAAAGAAAAATGAAAAGCCACCTTTCTCCTTATTTCCTAAGGTACTGATGATAAAGGAAACTCAGAGTATCACCAACTTCTCTGAGCAATTACAGACCATGAGAGCTCCCCTGCAAACATTCAGCCCCTGCTGGTGCCCGCTGAGGTACCCTGGCCTCGGCGTATCCAGGCAACAGGGTCTGCAGAGACCCTTGGTGGGGACAAAGTTGGCTTTAAGCAGTCTTCCATGTCTAACAACCTGGCACAGCTTTATTAGCTCAGATAAAAACACAATTAAGCACATTTACTTGCTCGCTAGTGTACAGCAAGGGATGAGAAAATGAGGTTTGTCCTTGCTGCTGGTATTTGGTGCATGCAAGCTGTAAATAACAGGCAATCACACAACCACCATCCTGGAGAGGGGGGGAAATGGAAAAGGAAAAATTTCTGCTTGAGAGCATCATTAGAAGAGCACGCTGTGTACAGAAGCCTTTTAGTAACAAAAGATGCAAGTGTACTAGAAGCCATGAAATCAAGCTATAAGAGGGAGGACAATGATTCCTGCAGAAGGTGCTGTGGGCTACAGGGCAGGGAAGCCAAAATGAGGTGAACAAGACCTGGCTGGGCTCCTGAAGCCTGAGCATCAGTAGGACTACAGCACTGTGAGACAAAGCAACCAGCAACACTTATGCTGGTCCGTCCTGCTGGATGTAATAGTGGCTAGAGAAGCAGATTTCTAAGTCATTGCTCATTAAGACTCCTTATTCCAATAAAATTGAGCTTTTAAGGAAAAAAAAAAACAGTGATGAAAGATCATAAAATATCACCAGCTTACTTACAACAGTTGTATCTCTGTCTCTCTTTATGTTGTGACACCTAAGCATTCATCTGAGTTTATTCAGCCATCCCAAAGAAAGCCAGACATGGATTTGTTTGGTTTAGCAGTACATTCATCATGTTGGATGAAAGTTGAAACCAGTTACAGCAAAATATATTCTAAATCTTCGTTTTTAGGAAACAAGTATCAATCAATGAGATTTTACAAATTTTATGAGAAACAGAAGAAACAACATCAATAACTACAAAGATTACAAGGGTCATTGGGAATATACTATACTTACTATTTTTTTTCCCCAATAATTTATTGATGTAACTAAAAGAAACATGAAATGCCAGAACAGAACTCTGTCAGTTCTCAGCAGTGCAGGATTTACTAGTAATCATTTAAATACCTTCTCATTTACTTATTAAAAATTTTTCAAAATAACAAGGCTGCCCAGCATGGAAATAATAAAAATGTTGATTATATATAATGTGTAGCAAACTCAATTTCGGATAAATACAATAAATAGAAATCTTATAATGGTCTGCTCTAAATAAAATACATGTCATAAAATAATGCAAGGCTATTAGCTTTGTAAGCATTGCTTCTCAGGTGAAACAAGCTGGCTTTTTTCATGTCAGTGCTTTCTAAATCAAAGTATTTGTAACAGAATTTGCACTGAAATTGTAAAACTAAGTGTTGGGGATAAATATACACTGCTTAAATAAACTCATGAAAATACTTTGCCAAAAGCTGCCACAACCATAACCATATTTCTAAATTCATGTCAACATCTCTACAGCATTGCTGGAGTCAGGGAGCGTGTGCTGGAAAACTCTCCTTCTCTTCCCTTCTTGTACTTTTCAGTAGGCAGCTGCTAAAAAAGCTTCAGGAAAAGGACAAAGCATTGCCAGCAGGTCAAGAGGGCTGATCCTGCCCCTCTGTTCAGCCCTAGTGAGCCTCAAGTGCTGTGTCCAGTTCTGGCCTCCTCAGCACAGGAGGGACACGGAGCTCCTGGAGCAGATCCAGTGGAGCACAACAGAGGTGATGAAGGGACTGGAGCATCTCTCTCACAAGGAAAGGCTGAGGGAGCAGGGCCTGTTCAGCCTGGAGAAGGGATGACTGAGAGGGGATGTCATCAACATCTGCCAGTATCTGAAGGGAGGTGTCAGGAGGATGGAACAAGGCTCTGCTCAGTGTCGCTGAGCAATTGGACAAGACCGGGAACAGGTGCCCAAGAATTTCCACCTGAACATGAGGAAAAATTTCTTTACCAGTGCACAGGTTGCCCAGAGAGAGTGGGGAATCTCTCTTACTGGAAATGTTCAAGAACTGTCTGGACACAATCCAGTGCCATGTGCTCTGGGATGATCCTGCCAGGGGAGGGAGGTTGCACCAGATGACCCACTGCAGTCCCTTCCAGTGATTCTGTAACAGTATGTGCCTGTGTTGTTCCCATATAGTATGGCAGTCGTTATGAATTTCATTTCTCCATAGATCATTATTATTTCATAAGGAGGGAGCAAATTTTTCTCGGGGCATGTTTTTGTGTAGTAGGCACTTTGAAAACCAGCACAACGATTTTCCCTGCATCAGTAACACACCCATTGCAGATGCTCAGACTCTGTTAAAGGCAGTTCAAATCCACTCTAAGTCACAAAGGCACTACACAGCCCTTCACAGCTGGGCAGTGATGTTCCAACAGCCTTTGCCTTTAGAAGTCCCACAAGTGGACATAAGCAAGGACTAGTTTCACAGCCATTTTAACAAAAGCAAAATTTTTTATAGGGTCAGAGAGAGGAAGTAGGTCTCACCAGGTCTCCTTGCTACTGCTGTACGAGGGGAAGCTGTGAGTTTGTAGAACAATGTGATAAACATGGAAGGAAATAAAAAGAGAGGCAGAGTCCACAAAGGAAAGAAAGGACTGTAGAGGCTAAAGTGGCACATGAGAAAAAAAAGAGAAGAGCTGTAAAATGAGGAGCTAGAAGTCTTTGTAGAGAACCCTCCCCGGATGACCAGCAAACACCTCCGAGGCCACATAGCAAATAAATTCTGACAGCTGATGCCCACAGTCACAAATTCTTGTGTACTATATCAGACAGTGCATGTTGTGCTGTGTATCTGAAGAAACTTGTCTTACTGGTTACCTGAATAGGGAAGTGGTGCAATGATACCTTAAAAGGAAATATTTGGCACCTCAAATTACAACATAAAGTAAAAGGTGGCTTACTTGAGCCATAAGCTCTCTGTGTTTAAATTAACTTTTGTAAGGAAAAAGGCAAGGCAGTTGCTTAATCTGACATGCTATTGTTTAGCTAATTTCATAAACCACTGTGAATCCTTGATCGTGATGATAAACACCAAAGAAACCCCATGAGGGAAATTAATAATTCTGTATAAAGTGCAGCGATTCGATGGTGTGTAAAAAAATACAGAACCACTACTTAATGAGGAGCATAATAAAGAATCATTTAGTAGTTCCTCATTTAGTAAATGTTCTCTCCCCTGTGCAGTGGCGAGTGCTAAGGTTTCATAGAGAGGTTTACAGTAAATTATTATGTAATTAATGGCCACAGTAATGAATAACAAAAGTGACACCACAAGAGAAATGAACAGTGACTTTAATTATGGCTTCTTTCTAACTTTAATGTTTGACTTCAAAACCTGAAGCTTCTTGTTCTAGGACTTTACATGTAAATGCTAAATCAATTATTTGAAATATTTGGCCTAGCACAAAGAACAAGACCAGAGAGCATATACATATTTTGGATTAATGTACATATTTATAGGATACTTGTACTGTATTCAGTTTTACGCAGCAGAGGGAGAAAATTACCTAGAACTCAACTGAGCTTAATAGGAAAGATTATGCTTTAAGGATTGTACTTACTATCATACACTTCTCAGTCAGTAAATGACCTTTAAGTGTTTTGGTTTTTTCCCCCTTTAGAGTAAATTTAAGATGGCATAACCACGTGTTGAATAAAAATATTTAATAGCGATATTTTTTTCTTAGATATCCCCACTGGGCCCAGAAATAAAGTTTGTGTAAAGAGCATACACCAGCCCTTCTTCTGTAATTTATGGACTCTCAGTGTGTTACAGTTGGATGGGAAAGCCCAGTTGGATGGGAAAACAGACTAGGGGCATGGGTTAATGCCACATAAGAGTGCAGGCAGACTGTGAGAAAAATATTACATTTGAGGTATGTGAAAGCAGAGACCTGGGTGAGTACCTACTACTTTTGTGTGCCATAAAATACACAATTTTTACTTTAAGAATCACAAGATTTTTTTTTTATTTGGTTTAGTTGTTTTTTTCCCTCTGCAATAAAACTCCCTGTGCGTGTGTTGATCAGAAAAGTAGATGATCCATCAATTTTGCTGACAGGGTTACTACTTTTTACAGTTCTTCCCATTAGCTTTTTTCAGAGTCCTGTGGGAACACCCATATAAGACATGGTGTTATCAAATGTTTTCAGTGAAAAACTTTAGAATAGTCTACTTTAGAATATCTTATATACAGAAATGGTTTAACAAGATCACAACACTTTACGACTGAAATTTCTTTGATAATGAGTTATGGACATTAATATAAAATTCACTGTTTTACATTAATTCCCACTTTGCTTATTGTCCTTTGGTTTAGAAGTAAGGACAAAGAACACAAGTTAAAAACTAAACTACATTTCATTCTTTTTCTTACCTAGATTGGATATTGACGATTTTCTTCTCATTCTCATATTTGATAGTCCAATTTATATAACTTTTCATAAAATTTAAGGGTTTTGGTTTATTTGGGTGGGGATATTTTTGGTTGGTGCAATTCTTCTCAAAATCCAAATTTTCTAGCTCACTACACAAATTGTAATGAATATCCCTGAAGAACATCTGAAGAAGCAATAAGCTGTCTTACCTCTATCCAACTAATTTTTTTTAAATAAGAAAGTTGCCTCCACATGCCCACAACCAAAAAACATCTAGTTTAGGAATCATCTTTCTTAACTCCTCTGTTCTCTTACATACCATAAAACAGTCTAGGCTGACAGTGATCTCAAAAATTCATCTGGTCCAACCTCATGGGAAAAGGAATGTAAATGAGATTATCTGCCCATCTGCAGCTTGGAAACTTCCAGCAATGAGGACTCATCCATGTCCCTGAAGTGGTTGTTCCCGGGGGATGAGTTCTTACTGCACAAATTTTATTTCTTATGCTGAAACAAAACCTCTCCTTGGTGCAACTTGTACACATCACTCCTTGTCTTCTCCATGAAGACTCCATCAGCTTTGTATCTGCCTTTTAAGTACTAGAAAACCATGATGAGGTACTCCCAAGTCTCCTCTCTGGGAACAGCAAACCTAACACCTTCCTCGTTGTGCTGGTTACCTGACTTCTTTGTTCATACATTTTAAAATTTAAATATCTGGGTTTTTTTCAAGTCATTTGATTTTAGACATCCATTTGCAAACTTGTACACTATATATCCCTCCTAGCTGAGCTGCTGTTAGCACCAGACAGATCTATAACTTCACTCAGGATTTATGGACGGAATAAGACAATGAAACACCAGTAAATTACCAAATGCAAGTGTCCATTGAAGTGAAACTGAAAAAGCTGACAAAAGGAAGAATGTTTCCTTGTTAAAAAAGTATTTTCATCAAGCAGCAGTCTCAAAATTTAAACTCTTCAGATGACACTTGTCACTCCAGAATCATCTGTCAAAAACATCCATCTTTGACCCAAGAGAAGACTGTCTTCGTCAAGCAGATAAATCCATCCTATTTCACTTACTTTTTTTTTTGCCCCCTTAAATAATACATTTGGTCTAAAATGGATCATTTTCCCCTTAAAGATAGGAGAATTACTAATCAGCTGGTAGTAGATCATGAGACTTTTTTTTTAGCAATTTTACATTTTATAGGCCTAGAAATATATGAAGAGGAAATACATCAATGTGGTGAACTAGAATCAGGTATATATATCCAGTCACAACATGTTCACACCCAAATTTGTATTCTTATTCACTGACAGTTACAGACATGGGCACAAACTGACCTGATGTTAGCAACAAATCAGAATAGACAGAAAACTTTGGAAAAATGAAGTGCAAGACCAGAAGCAAGTGCAGAGAGAAAGCAAAGCAAGGACTTCTTTCCCCAGACATCTGCTGGTAGAAGAGCCATGGAGAAGACAACAAATGCAGAAAAAAAAAAAAAAAGCAACTGGTTATGGCGTGGACATCAACTATAATACCACACATAAAGACAAAAAGTAGTTTTTAGACACAACAGACTGATTTTATTTCTAGATATTGATGCGCTGTTCTAGGTTATTCTTTTTTAGATTATACAAAGATTTGGAGAAGTAAACATTACTTTCAGACAGCTAAGGATGTGACCATTCAAGGACTTTGCACCCTGGGAAGTGGGTGTTATGGTTTGCCTTCATTTGTTTTTCTGAACCCCTCAAGGGCAGCAAAATCGCCAGGACTGTTTCTTGTAATTACAGATTAATTTATGAAGTTCTTCCATTATAGTTGCCAGCCAAACACTTAAATACTATAAATACCTTTCATGATCCAATGTTCCTCAGTTTTTCTATTTTCCTCTCCCCAAGGAAAAGGTTTCTGATGCAAAGGAGTTTTGTCTACCTTGCCTCCACCATGTATTTTTACTCCCATGAAACGATAGCTAATTTTCCTCCATGAATTGATACCTTCAGTACACACCTGTCACTATGGAGACACTTGATTAATGCTTAACAACTTAAGCTGCTCTAGTTTGGATGAGTTTTCTAGGTCTAAATTGGGCATAGAAATCCCCTGCCAATTTCCAACATGCTAAATATTGCATGTTGTCACACACCTGTACTGAATATCAGGTGCATTGGCCTGTTTGCTGTGCACATAAATGCCACTCTCATAAAAACCTTTTAGATAATAATAGAATACCCCCAATAATTTGAAAACTATTAAGAGTTTTGTTTTGTATCTTCACTAAGAACTTCTTTCTGAACACTGGAATTGTAAATTACATGTGGACACAGAACTGGAAAAGTTAAAATAAAACATGTGTAAACGAAAAGACCTAAATATAGTATTTCTTTTGGAATAACAACTTTAATGTGAAATAATATTCTAATCACATATATTCCATGGCATGTGTTTGGGAAAAGCTTGACATTTTAATATTTTGGTGGTGGAGCTCTTAGAAATACCTGAAATGGATATATTTAGCGTGGTAGATGTGGAGGAGAAGGAAGTAGTGCATGTAGACACTCTTCCATTAACAGCAGTGAATTTTCTCATTTTTAATTTTTCATTTTGTGAGGCACGACCCCTAGAGTTTGTTCCTAATAAGATTTCACATCTCTGCAAGCTGCAATAATAATTTGTTTGTTTAGATATGTACTCAAAATCCATTGAAACATTTCATTTCAGACAAAGTATCCAACATTAAGGATCAGGCTTCCACACTTCTTAAACCCAAAAAGATTTATTTTCAGGATTTATTGAGAGATTTACTGTCCTTTACAAGTCCTTTACAAGGACTTTTCAGGATGAAAATATGAACCAAAACAATGGACAGAAAGGACCTCACAAGAAGGATGCAAAATTCTGCCTATAGTGGTGTATGTACCTGAGAATTACCCACATTTGGTCATTACTAAAAAAAGAAACAAAAAATTTCCAAAAACCCAACAAAAACCAGAAAAACCCACACAACCACCAGCACCACCACCAAAAACCACAGAAACAACAGGAAAACAAAAAACAAAAACCAAACCAACCTANAAAAAAAAAAAAAAAAAAAAAAAAACAGAAAAACCTCCCAAAACCGAACAAAAGTAAACCAAAACAAAATGCACACACACTCTCTTACCCACCCACAAATAAAACCCTCTTAGATTAATCTTTATTTAGAAACAATCTCACTAAGGTCACTTTTTTGAAAATATTCTTCCTGATTTGTGCTAAAATGACTATCTAGGCTTATTTTGAAGTGGATATCTGGAGTCAATATCTGGAATGAACTCAGCCAGTGCCTCACCCACCTATTTAAAATTTCATTGTTCATTAAAACTACTGTGAGGAATCTGAAGAAGCAATTTTTGAGCACAAAGAATAGACATTGCAAGGTGAGAGAAGAAAAAGTGATGAGTTTAAACCAAGTAGGTATTTTTTGTATGTAGACATTATGCACTGCCAAAATTTGAAACTTCCCAGAAGGAGAGAGAATGACTAATATGTAAAACTATTGCCTTCTTTCCAAACATATCCACTCCTAAAGGAGCTCTGCCTGGAGCCCTACACAGCTGAGCTTGTTTATTAATGCAATCTTTGTATGACAAATTAGGTCAGCTGCATAAATTATTGAACAACCTCATATTAGCTGAAGTGATAAGAGTTTGCAATAAGCAGAAGAAAGTTGTTTTTTTTTTCCCAAGGTGTTTAAGATTTTTGTACCTTTCCTGGAAATGGCTAACATTTGTATTCACCTCACAGAACTTGTATGATGACATGTATTAAATATCCTGAATTTCCATCTGAAACCTACTAAACTGTCTAACAGCTTATCATCATTTGAGCTGGAATAATTCCTGTGGATATCTGCCTTGCCTCTTCTGTGGTTGCTGCACAGCAAGAGAAACTGTAGTGCCCCTATTATCAAATTGCTATCACTATTCTTTTTAACTTAAAAAACCCCCAAAACATCAATTCAGTGATCTGCTGCATACACCTATGTACATCTTATAACATTCATATTGCAGATAATCCCATAAGTGATTGGTTAAATGCTTGGGACTTCTCACAGGGGCTTGCTTTTCTTAAAAGAAAAACTTCTGTTTCAGTTCCTTGAATATCAATACTTACAGCCATAATTTTATATTACAGCTTTCTCTTCCAATCCCCCTCTTAGAGAAAGGGCACACAGATACCAAGATCTTAAAACTTGTTTAATAGATAACTGACCTGTAACTAACTCCAAAGCAGCTCCTCTTCTCTTCTCCAGAAGAGAAAATAATGGCAGTAAAACTGGAATGGCACATTGATATCATGGTAAAGGTGTTTTGTGACACCTTTCCATTGCAATGGCTAATAAATCATGTACAAGTTTTTGATTGGTAGCACCTTGCAAAAAAAGCAAAAGGAATTTAAGAGCTTTGTAACTCACCTTCAACAGAGACTAGTGGCAGATGATTAGAGAACTTGTAGAAACAAAACCAGAAATATCCTCCCACCTGTCGAAGAACAAATTCACCTCAGCTGCCAGAGAACAATTAAAAGAAAGAAAATTTAAGCAAAAATTTAGCTCAACACAAGCACACAGGAAAGGAAGAGCATCAAGTGTCTCTGCCTACTTGACTAGGCTGACCCATTTTTGGGGTCCCCCCCTCTTCATGTCACCAACACAACAGGATTCGGAATCTTTTTTGGCAAAGAGCAAAACCGCAAAAAACTCCAAATCCCAAACCTAAACAGAATAAAAGAAGTCAGTTAAGAGACATTTGTATGCAGATGTTTTGGCATCAGATTCTCATCAGCAACAAATAGTGGACTCAGTGTTCTGAGGAGTCCTCTCAGAACTGATCTCGCTGGATAGGTGTACAAACCCTTTTCACTCAAAGCTGAAAGGGTAAGCACTATTGATATGTGTGAAAAGGAGGCATAGAAAAACATCAAAGCAAAACAAAGAAATGATCTTTCCATGTTTACATCTGGTCTCTGCATAAAACAATTCCCTCCTTCCCCAGAAATGAACACCCAAAACCAGCTTAAACATTTGTGTGATGAATAATGAGTACAGTTTGCTTTATACCTGTTTCAAGCAGACTGTGAGAACTGTTCAAACTACTACCCAGTGGACCCCTGCTGGGAAGTTCTTCTCAACAACTGGGAAGGTTCTATAGTTCCACAGCTGATTTCTCAATGTATTCCACTATGTGAACCAAGAGAGCATCCAGAATACCAAATACAGGCTGAAAACTTTATCTCCAATAGTTCTTCTTGATCTCCAGCTCCCCTGTAAGTGTACATGCGGAGCTGTGATCACAGGACAACACTGACACTCACAAAGTAGTTGTATGATGTTCTCTGGCATTTCAGGGCTGACATTTCAGTGACATTGGGCCAAGTTTGACCAGATTCTCTTTGTACCTTGGGAAATCTGCGCAAAATAATGTTTTCTCATGTTGCTGTTTCTCACTGATGAGCTTGGAGCTCATGAAAAATCATCTCATGAAAAATTCACTAATGAAAACTGCAGTTTGGAAGAGGCATTCAGGAAAAATAATCCAGGCAAGTCTGTATCGTGTGTTTCTATGCAAGAACAAATACTTTGAACAAGGCAGTCAAAGTAAAACAAGCTCTTCCACTTTTTAAAAAGCTAAGCAACAGATCCGCTACTTAGAATAAACTCAACAGAATGAGATCAGCAGAAATAGGTTCTCCCAGAGGTAGAACCTCACTCAACCATTTCTAGTTACCACTCCTATCAGGAATATGCTTTCAGGGACATATGCATTGCATAGAGCAACTTTAAAAGAAAATACCATGCTTGAATTTGTGTTACCACAGAACACAAAGTTTGAGTCTCTGGAAAATGTATACAGCATCACTGTTTTCATCCTAGTCATTCTGTTTTTCAGAAATCTCTCATCCCTGAGCCATGTGCTGCACTATCCATGTACCCAAAAACTCAGAGAAAGAACTACTGTTCTGTTCTGAGCTAATAGCCAAGACTACACTGATTTCAATTGTTAAATCAATGCTCCTGCTGCCCAAAGAGAAAATGTATTAAAATGTGTCTGAAATTACAAATCACAACCTCATTTTGTGAGGTAAACTTCTAATTGTCTTCTTCTTCTTTTAAGGTGCTTCAAATGTAAAGGCATTAATCCATATCTTTCATTTTTGTTTCTATTATAAAATATCTTTTTACAGATGTTTAACATCCATTTTTAACTGATATGTCCACCTACCTTTCAAATTCGTATGGAAAACAAAAAAAAAAAAAAAATATACCCTAAACTGTACAGGTACTCTTTTTAAGAGTGGTTGTATGTTTTTTAACTTTGCTTTATTTTTATTTTTTTTTTAGTTTTAACAGGTTTTCAGTGTTTAGTATTAACAGTGTTAATAGAAAAATAATTTATTTTCATTCAGAACTACCTCCTTTCTTCAACTTGGATAATAATTTAATGCACATTATCATGTGCATCTTATTATGTTTTGGACTTGTTCTCTACACTTTCTCCCATCGCCTTTAAAACAAACAAATGAACAAACAAAACAGTAAACAGTAAATATTAAACCAGAGTTTACCACAGATATACAAGAAATTGTCCCCTTCATCTCTCCCCTACATATAAAATTCAGAAAGTATGCTCTTTCACTTCAGGGCTCAAAGCAGATTTTTCCACAACAGCCAATTCCTTCAAGGTCCAAACATTTTATTCTTCCTTTGGTCACCTCAGTAAATCCCAGATATCATCAATCCTTCATATGACCAAGATGGCAAGAAGATATAAAGAATGGAAGACTGCACTGGGGTTTTAAATTTATATCAGAATGAAGCATTGACCGAAAGACCTCTCATTTTGGTTCTTGGGTTTTTTTTTTGTAATATGATTAAATTCTCTGGTTTTGAAATAAAGCAAAAGCCCCCCTGTTTTATATCAATTAATTCAATTTGTCATTAATTCAAGTCAACAAACAGAATTATATTAACCCCTCACCAATTTTAAACACAGATTTTAAAATATAACCAAACTTAAATAGATATATCACCATTTGGGAGTCTGGGGAGTTTTTTGTTTCACAGAAGAGGAACCTGATGCCATCCTCAAAGTGAAGATGGCTTTTCCTTAAAAAAAGTTTGTACTTGATGATCTTAAAGGTCTTTTTCAACATTAAGGATTCTATGACTCTGTAGTTCTATGATTAACATAAGCCAATGCTATTTATATGAGCTAATTATAAAGTCTGACCTTCAGACTTCTACTTGGCTGTAGTATTCACTATACAACACTGTCTGTACATAGAAGAGAAGCAGAAGATACATGCAGCTTTCCTGTTAATGTGTAATTAGTCAGGAGCACCAGGAAAGGCTGGAAATTTTACTGGAGCTAAACAGAGCTGAGGGATAGGGCCTGATTCTTTTAGACAACCTTGCTGGGCTTGGAAAACACTGCTACACATTTATTGCTAAACAGAATAAAACCTCCAATAGTTCTGGTACAACAAACTGATCAACATGGACATCAATAATGCACAACCCTCCCAGGGTCCACGGGGCTTTGGGTGAGCAGAAGCCTTGACTGCAGCACTTGGGGAGGAAGGCTCTGTCTGTACACCATGCACCCATAATTATGGTTTGAGGTTAAGGATGACTTGCCTTCTAACGTTCCCCTCCCAGCAAATCTGAAATGTGTACAACAGCTGACATGCCCTGTAGCAAAGTAAAGCTAAATCAGTGGCTAAAGCAGGGCAAAACATTACAATATTGTTTAGTGTATTTTAGTACTAGCTGCTTTGGTTTTTTTGTGACATAGCTTATTATAAAATATAAAATATTTGAGCACAATATTAAAGAACCACAGAGGGGGAAAAAAAAAGGAAAACCACAAACAAACACCATAAGCAAAAATCCCCATCAGTAAACCTTTCACTAAGAAGAACTTGATCAAAACCTGAAAGCTCATACTATCCTTACAGCTCCTCCACCTGCCTGTTCCCCATCCTGCCGACCGATAGCGCTTCCAGCAGTTCATTAGCATAACGTGGAGTTAATCAATGCTGCTTCAGAAGGAAAATGCCACCTAATGAATCCCCAGTGCCACTTTTCTGTGCACCACGTGCTTTTGCTGCAGGTGTACCAGCCTGGAACAGATCAAGCCTACCTGTTTAATTTGTGGAGTCCGACATGCCCCAAGCTGTGCAGTGTTAGGAATGATGAATTCAGGTGCAGTAATGAACCATGTACTCTCCTTCTTTGAAGACATTCTGATGCCAAGTTAGGCTCTAAGACTGGTAATATGTGAATGGCACTCCAAGTAGTTCTACTTTCAAATTTGTTGCTACAGAAAATGAATAAACTTGAAAATCCACTTCTAGATGAGCGCAGATGATTATCCTTGTGTCTCCTTGTGTATGGTTGTGGTAGAGACATTCACATGACTGGCAGATTTATTTCTGAACCAGTATTATAGCCTGACACTTTATGGAGCAAGACTTACAAGTATATCTCAGTTAAAGCAGAGCAGATTTGCAGAAAAAATCAGTTTCAATTACAGCAGGTGGAAAAAAAGAAGAGAAATAGAAAACCACCTTGTAAAATCCCTAAGGGACTTCATAGACTTCATACACTTTTTCTGTATTTTTGCTGATTTTAATGTCAAGATTTCTCTAAACTTATCAGCCTTCCTCAAACCCAGGGACTTATCCCCTGCTGGAACAATAGTTACTGAGAGCTGAGGAGCATATGGCTGGTTCTGTGTAATGCTGGGCACACCTGGAGGGTGGCGAAGGCTGACTGCACACCAACAAAGGCACACGCCTTGCATCCTCAGAGGACCTGACCAGATTCTTCACTGATGCAAAGCAAATGAGCTGCAGGGAAGTCTGCAGCAAATTTATGTCACTGATTAGGATGCTCTTAAAAAAATAAATTGAAAAGTCAGAGTAGCAAGACCTTGTTCTCGGTTGCTACTTCCAAGTGATGTCTATATTTAAAAGGCTTACTTTATGGCTTTGAAAGCTTAAAACATAATCTCTTAAAATAAAAGTGTTAAGGTCAGAAACAGCTGTTTTTCACAGTATTAAACTACAGGGCAAAACTACTTCACTAAAACTTTGTATGAACAGAGTGAGAAGCCATATTTTAGCATTCTTTTAAACAGCAATTCTCTTCTATTTTCACTGTCACTCAAACATAGCACCTCTAGTAAATTGGGAGGCAGAACAACATCTCTATAACAGTAGGGTTACAACTAATACACAATAGTATTATAGCATTGTGTTATTGCTTATCTCAAGCAGTTTAAGGAACAAATCCATTATTAAACTAGTTTTATTGTGATCATTGTTTCCTCAACATAAATATGCACTCCTTAAAATTCAAGGTAACATTTCAATTCCCTGTTTGGGAGGCTTCAGAAATCTATTTTAAATGTCATTGAGACAGTCACACTGTTTTGTAGGTTCTCACTATTTTGTTCCTTTTAGTCTTTCTCATTTTCTATTCCTTCTGTAGAAGGCTACATACTGATTTGCTTCTTTCACCTTATTGTGGAGCCTTCTCTCTTCCCTTCTGGGATCTCTCTCAATAGAGAAACCAGCATGGTTTCGGAATTTCTGCTGAATTTTCTTCCACTCTCATTTCATATTTAACATAGCGAGGCATAACTTTGGAAGAAAACAAGTAACTGAGCCCCAGATGAAGAGTCAGTACTGCAACAGTTCATGAAACAAATACATCTATTGCTATAAATGCAATATATTTTCATGCTTGAGAGAAGAATTTTTCTCTGAACTAAATGTTATTATGATTTAAATTAAATTTAAAAAAACCCAATAAAATCAAATCTGAGTAATAGCAAATGTGCAATAAAACCTCATGATGGAGTTCTAGATACCTCATATTCTTGTGAATGACAGATGGTTACACTAGGTTTAAAAAAAAAAAAGTGGATAGAAGCTTTCCACAAAGTTATATGACATCAGGAAAAAAAACTGATATTAGGTATATCCTAGAGAAGTTTTACTTAAACAAGGAGAGCTTAATGATACCACAAAAAAAAAAAAAAAACCACAGTACATCATGAGAAGGAACTAGTAGGACCATTTGAAGAAAATAAAGATGTCTGTCTCATATGAGTAAAAAAAAAAATAAAGTTGTTTACAAAACAGTTACATGACTAATTAGGGAAAAGTTAGGGTCAAAAAATTTCAAGTCCCTGGACCTGAATCTCTTGGCACCCAGCCAGCGTTTCAGACAACAAAAAGGAAGCTCCTGTTCTGTTTTTGCTTTAATGGTAAAAAGAGTATTCCCGATAACTAGAAAACTTGGCAGCCTGACATAAACCACAGATAAATCCAACACAGGAGGAATAAAGACATAAAAAATTAACACACTTTTAAGGAGTGATAGTAAAATTAATGTCAATCAGCATGAACAAGTGGATTGTAGGTCTTAGGAAAGAAAAATGGGGTAATTTTTGGTGAGACTACAAGATTTGTTGGTTGGTTGGGATTTTTTTGTTTATGGAATATTGATGCAATGCTGTCAGATTCTGAGACATTTAAGTTTTCACTTCATATCTTCAGTAGTAAAACAAAGTATTGGAACTCTATTCCACAAGTTAGGTAGACTACAAACAGGTGGACATTGAGGTTTCATACATAACTAACAGAGGATGGATAATCCATGGACTTTTACAGCCTTTGTCTAAATATTTTTTGCAAATAACTTGGGGCTGGGGGATGTCTAAGCCAAAACATTTCTCAAATGATTTAAAGACCGAGAGGAATCTAGAAAGTTATACTGTAATTACTGAAAAAAATTAACATTCATATCCTGATGAATCTCCTTTAAAAGCCCAGTTGTAGTCATCTTGTTCTCTCTGTATCAGTTACAAATGAAAAAAAAAAGCCCAAACCCAATATTACTGATTTTCCTTTCAATTCCCCAAGCTAAAGGGTTCTTGTGTATTTGATCATATCTCATGTGAGCCTTCTCTTCAACTTTAACTTTTTTATTTTATAAAGTTTTTACACAAAAACAGAAGTTAGAGATACCTGAAAAGTTTGCAAAAACAATTTTCTTGAAATCAAATTTAAAAAAAAAGCAAAAATACATAATGGTGCTTTTTATGAAGATTTTAAGAAGTGGAATGCATGACAAGAAACTTAGAAATGAACAAAACAAACAAAACTTAGATGCTCTATTTATGATTTTTCTGTGAAAATTGAGAGCGCTATCAGAAACAACGTGCATTTATTTATGTTTGGACAATGGTGAAAATTACCAAGTTAACAAGCAGAATATTTTGCTTGCATAGCCTAGCAGGCTTAAAATTGCCATAGTTCAGTGATAATCGAGACATTGATTTTTAGTTCTGTGGGAACAGACGAACGTTGAGAACAGTCTGTTTCAAAAGCAGAACACCAAAAGAGCCCTTCCCCCAACACTCCCTGTGAAGTGAATTTTGAGGAAGAGGGAGAATACCAGACGATCAAAAAACGTTTTTTTTTACGTAAACTTTTCATTTTGACATACATGCATATTTAATATAATACAGAAATCTGCCTGTGATGCTTATTTTTAAAATGTCATTGAAGCTGACGCGAGGCTTATTTTGTCTTCTTTTCCACAGAGAAATTCTCTCTAGGATGAAAAGATTCACACTGAAGGAATGTGGACCATGCCTCAGGGAGCAGTGCAAGCTCTGCAGCAGCTGCAGTGGGAGGCAGGCTCTCAGAGGTAGGTGCCCCATGCAAGCAAGTGGAGCAGAAAACAGCAAACATCCAGAAATACCACACCTGTAACCAAAACACACAATTCCCTTTTCCCTCAAGTTTCAGTGGAGCTGGCGAGACAAGCATTGGTGTAAATAGTGGACTGGCAGAGTGTGTGATTCCAGCCCCCCTGGTGTTACAGACCCAGCCCAGGACACACGCCACGCTCCTGCTGCTCTGCTCCTGGAGTGTGACAGCAGGGGTGAGCCGAGGGGCTGCACAGCCAGCAGGGCATCAGGGACTCAGTGTCACTGCTCCTTACACAGGCATCTCTGAATACAGCTTGCCTGTTTCACCGGGGAGACAAACGTGTAATGTGTTGATCTAACACAGGCTCTTCTGGAACTGAGAAGGTTAGACTCTGTTGTTTTAACAGATTTTTTGGTTGTATTTAATTTCCCCTGTTTTCTAAAGCCCATCTGTGTTCTTCTGAGAACTTTGGAATTTTATCCCTATCCCTATTTACATTCAAATGAAATTTAGTGCTGATGAATTCCTAAAGTGTTCTGGTAATCTATTTATAAAAGACAATTTCTATAGAATTTTTCTCTACCTTCGCCTTCTGTTAATATCTTTCCTTCCCACCTTACCTACATATATGTCAAAACAGAGTCTCTTAAGGAAAATAAAATCAAGATAAAGGCAGATTACTTGTTATCAAAGTTACGTAGAGCAAAACAAGTTACTGAGTAAGTATTTATCACGAAGAAAAATAAAGAAATAACCTGTTAATCACCAGTCCAAATTACCCGTGCCCTGAGAATCTAACAGTGGAACAAATGGAGTAACTGGATAAGAAACCCTGGAATCCCAGTGCTGGTAGATTGAAGGCATTAAAACAAAACTTAAAATAATGAATGTCTGCTGTAGAGAGAAAAAAGTAAGAGCAAAAGAGCTGCAAAACAGAATTATGTCCCAAGTGACTCCAAGACCCAAACAGAGACTCTGTGTGACTCTGTCACATAGCTCCAAACAGAGACTCTCTTATCAATGTCATTGTCACACAGCTCCAATCAGGTGTCTTTTTAGCTTTTGTATACCTAAATAATATCAAATAAAAGAAATATCTCTTTAGAAGAGTGACCAGTTTTCAGATCAGTGGCAGACATTTCTGAATTTCTATTATTCTCCAAGTCCCTGTTCTCAACCAAAATAAGTTCTCATGTAAATAAAAGGAATATGTATCAAACCTCTCTCCTCCAAAAAAACACCAAAACCCAAAACCAAAATGTTGAGGGGACATGACACACACATGAGAGTCTGATAAAAACTAAAGCTTCTTTGAAAGTCAGGTTTGAATTGTCCTAGATATAAATTTTGTCTTATGATCATCTAAGCCTGGAATAAAATACTTTTGAAATTTTTTTGTTAACATTTTTGACACTTGCCATAAGAAAACAGAAAGCAGATGACCTAGAAGTCAGCAATGGTTTGCTTCCTCCTTTAAACTCATTGTTACATTATCACTTAAGATCACATTGCTTTTAGCTCCTTAATTTTTATCACTAACCTTAAAAGAAGCAGTTCAAACATCAACTTTGAAAGTTTCATTCTTAGTTGGAAGAAACGTGGGATATGAAGTTTAATGCCAAAGTTTCAACTATAAGGAGATTTCAACCATAAGAATAATGTTTCATTTGTAGTGGACAAAAACTCTGAAAGATGGTTGGACACCTAATAGCTTCTCTGGGTTTTTTTGGGGGGAGGAGATGTTTAGGGGGGTTTTTTTGGTTGTTTTTTCATTGCTGTTGAGCCTAAAAGTAGAAGTTACTTATTGAGAAGCCTTATCAAGGAGAACATTTCAGCCACAAGTGAAATTAATTATGCAGCAGTGCTGGTAGAGCAAGCTTACATTTAAAGTAATTACAACTCCAATTAGAAATCAAAGAGAATTAATGTCAGGATTTTATTTGTATCAGGTAACTTCTGTAAAGGTCTTTAGATCCCATTTTAAGTTTTAATTTGTAGGGCAACATTTCAGTCCATTTGTACAATATTTATATGTAAAAAAACCACCACAAACAGCAAACCAAGTCCCTACACCTATGCAAATGAAACATAAAGAGAAACCTGTTCCTATTTTTGTTCTCAACCTTTTTGATTACTCCCCACCTCCTACAGTGCTCAGTATAAAATGCTTAGAGAGAAGACCTATGAGGCTCTTAAATCACTCCATCGTCTGAAAGACTCACCAAATCTATTTAGTCAGTCAAGGTGATTATTACAATCCTTCCGTGCCCTACCGGTGCACCCACTGCAACAAAAGGGTTTTTGCAGCCCTGCAGATATAGAAATCTTAAATAGGATTACTCATTTCTGCCAAGCTAACCCTTCTTCCAATTAATCTTCTCCCATTTTTTTCCCACTGTGACATTTTGCTACCTGTAACCACCTGTTTCATAATTTTAGTAGCCAGCAGTTTTTAATGTCTTGAAAATAATATTACTTTCGTGTAGAGATCAACAGTCAAACTCAACCAGCACACTTATTTATCTTGAAGTACTGCCAGGTACTGCTTAAGCTCACTTTATAATCTGAATTTTCTTGCCAGAGACCAAGCAGGGAACTCAGGTAATGGATGTTCCTTTAGTTGGTAAGATTAGTTGTTTATAAAACCACATGATGTGCTTTCAAATTATCTCCTTTGGTATTTAGGACAGAAAGAATAGTGAGCTAAAAGATAATGCCTTTGTCACAGTGTTAATAGAGATAACTGTTAACTGAGTTTTGGTTAACTGATTTCTGCTCAAAGGTGTCAAGGGATATTTGCTGCTGCACATTGGATAAAGTTGATTACTTAGTAATGTTTTTTTAATTATGTTTGTTCTTTCCTTATGTTATTTTTTTCCATAAATAAATAATGGTCATTCTGTCTCTGAAGTCCTGTTTTAATCTAGATTAGTCCTCAGTTCAAATCAAAATGTGTTTGTAGCACTACAGCCAGAACAAGCAATTCTGGTTTAATATTGTCCATCCCCACATATCTAATAGCATGGCAATGTAAATGTAAAAGCTCATTAAGTGTGGCTACAATTAAATAAAACCTTTTCCACCTTATTTTAAGCAGTTTATAATTCTACAAAACAAACTATTCAGTCAGTCTGTTTTGGTGGATGTGTTAGAATTTTCTTTACTGGAGAAGTTCAACTAAAATAAGATTAAGTGACAATATCAAAATAATATCTTATGTATTTTGAAAGTAAAATATTTAAGTCTATTGCCTCCTCCTTAAATTCTGAAAATCCTTCAGAATTTTCAGCTTGGTATAGTAACTGATTTCAAATAAGAACTTATTTTTTTGCTAGGGCTAGAAAAGAAGTTGGCATTGCTATTACCAAATAGATGTGTATTTACAATTATTTTTATTGTTCACATAACTTTTACTGAATTTTAACCTGTGATTAATTTATTTTGGGTGACCTGTTTATTTTGACAGGAATTTCACTTTACCATCTTCAAATGAAGGTGACAAGATCCAGTCCATGTAAAAGAAATCTAATAGATGACACAAAATTGCAAGGGGAGCTGCAGGCACCACAAAGGTCTGAAAAGTGAAAGGAAAAAAGCATCTATAATATGCTGTGGAGATGAAGTATGTTAGAACTTAGGTATTTCAGCACATACTTCAAAGGCTACTGTCTCAGAGTAATACAGAGCTGTTTTCCTCTTACTGTAAGAGTACAGAATTAATTTATTTTGGAACTTTGATGTCTTGTTTTAAGCTGAGAAACCAGACATTTCTATTTTATTATTTTTTTAAGTCTCTCGTTCATACTTAAAATCATATTCAGCAATTGATGCAATAATTCAGCATTGTTTTAAATAACATACCATCTTTCTTGTCTTTAATCTGCTGCCTGTATCCTTCATAGACTCTTCTTTCTCTAATACAATATGTTTATTTCCTGCTCAGGAACAAATGTACTGGAGTGTAGCAGCAGGCTGTGAAAATATTCCACATCCACAACCGCATAAATTTCATTTAAAATAGAGATGAGAGTGGTTTTGTTTCTTTTTTTAAGAAACAGAGCTGTAGACTACTTGTATTTATTGTCAGAATGATTCTTAAATTGACAGAGAAAAGTGAATCTATAACGTCACATAGACAACATAACTTCAATATTTCATTCAATGATTCTTTTCACATTATTAAAAAAAAATTGTATTACCTATTTCTCACTTATTTTCTGTATTTAGTAAACAACTAATCAACAGGAGAATTTGCTGCTGTATATGGTACCAAAAGAGTGACAGAATATTGTCTTAAACTTTTGGGGGTTTCGGGGGGAGGAGTTGGCTTTTTTTTTTTTTTCAGATTTTAGAACATATAACTGGACTGTTATCTTTCATTTCTGGCAATATGGCCCAAGGAATGGGAAGCCAAGGAACACAGTGACAGACAAACAGACTGACCCATGTGCTGAGAAGGGAAACCAGTGATAATCTGCTGGAAAAAAAAACAAAACACAAAATCCCCAAAAGCCTGTGCTATTCCAAGGAACATCAGGAATTTCCAAGTGACTTGCCATTGGGAATCTGTGCTCTGCTCACCCTTAAATACTGCATTTACTTTTTTCTTGTCTTTGGACTTCACTAAGATTCCCCATTTATTATTTCCCATTTTTTGAAGTCAGACTTATCAATTGCTCCAGAATTCTACATATTCTGACAGAAAGCTACAAGATCAGTGTAAAGCTAAGTTCCTTCCACATATTTTATTTTGGCAAGATTCAGAAAAAACATGCTTTCACTACCTCTCAGGACTGTCAGAAAGGAGTGTAGGTCATGTGCCACAATCTATGGCTCTCATGTTTTAAACTGGTTTAATACAGATTCTCTTAAACTTCATGGTTTTGTTGCTTCAACTTGTTCAGTCTGCTTTTTGAACAGTCTAGTACTTTCTAGACATGATAAAAGATATATTCTTGAGTCAAACAGGTATTTAAATAGTCTGCAAAATAAATCCATTCTTGTCCAAAGCAGAATAGCTGGCAGTTCTGACAGAAAAAATAGACATTAGAAAGAAGACAGGAGTGAATTGGGTCCCTTAACTTCTCAGACAGAGTACTTATATGTTGAATTATTATTCACAAGCCTTGCCCTTTTCTCTCATATGTGCTAGGAAAAAAGATTTTTGTAAGGCAGAGAGGGGGGTCAAATTAAATATATATTTTCTTTTCTTTCCTCACAAAAATATTTTGGATCTGTTTGAGAAGTGACTTGACTTGTTGTTTTTTGTTGATTTGTGTCTGGGATTTTTTTCTATTCATCAACTCAATCAAGAAAACAAGTTATTTTCAAAGCCCTATAAAATTATCCCAAATCAATTGCATACTGAAAAAACATAAAATCAAGGTTAGAAGTTTTAAATTAAAATAAACCCTTAAATCAAGACAAGAATGGTATAGGTGACCACACTTGTTCTACAACTTCTCAACTGCATCAGGTTATTCTGAAGTATTTACAAATATAGGAAAATAGGAGACTGCTCTTAAGGGTGTAAGATTAACATTGAAATATTATTAAAAAACCTGATCTTTTAGAAATTGGAAATAGGTCTCAGCTACCCTTGGCAATGTCAGTTGACGATTTAGATAATGAAAAGTCTAACAAGGTGGATTTGATATTTCTGAGAGAACCACATCCAGCCATTTCTGATAAGAAAATAAAAGCACACAACAATTTAATTCAGTTTGAAGCTAAATCGCCCTTGCAGAGATCAACTATTTTATAGATACATAGAAAGATGCTGAAACATTGTGGAAAAGATACTATGCTTTTAAGTCATGGGTTTTCTATATATTTTTGTCACCTAATCTGAGATAAGTGATGTTTGCCAACAGTCACCAGGAATCAGCAAGATGCTGCTTTTACTGAGTTATTTCAGGCTTTCAAGGATGTAGCAGCAGATATGGAGAGCTAAGACATTTTCTTGATCCAGAGGAATGGAAGTCTAGATGCACTGATAGACAGATGTGTTTTGGTTTTGTTTTTTTTTTTTTTTTTCACTAGCAGGTTTGTGGAGTCAAACAGCTGGTGCTTGCACTCCCAGGGTGGAGGCTTCAAGGGAGGTTTGTTTCCAAGTGCCTCTTGCCAGGTGGCATTGCCAGGACACTCAGCAGCAGCTGGAGCTGCTCTCCCTGCACGCCCGGAGCTCATCACTTAAATCGGAAAGGAGCCACAGGACAGCATGGGACAACAAGGGGGGATTTGCTTTAAAAAGTGCGTGGCTGACCTGTGCAAGCAGGCATGTGAGAGACAGAGGTGGTAAGGTCTGTCTGAGTTAAAAAACTCACTCCCTGGGCTTGGGAGGGCTCTGCTGAAATGAGCTAGTTGCACACCCAAAGAAAATGTAAGCAGGGAAGGTACTTCATGTCAAAGTCACTCAGGCTCCAGAATTCCAACAGATGCCATGAGTCCTGTAGATTTATATGCATTCAAGGAGACACTGAACAGGGTAATGAGAAATCCAAAATATCTCTAAACACAGAGAAATGCAGGCCAAGAAGTACTGTGTGAACTGGAAACAGCAGGGCTGGAGAGACAGAACAGATCACTCTGTGGCTAGACCTAGAAGGGCCAGTCTTTTTCTGTGCTGTCATTTTCATCATAGATTCTTTCCAGTGAAAAAGGAAATATCAAGTTAAAAATATAGAAACTACAGGAAAAAAAAGTTGCTACAAGTATACTGAAAGTCTACTGTACAGCCAGAGTGAACTAATACTTTCAGACATGAACATGCTTAACAGGTACTTCTGAAGACAAATATATGAAGACTACAATAGAAAATACCAGAAGTGAATGAGTCTGCTGCTTTTCCCAAAGCAAACAGGACACTTCCTTTAATTTGGATGAAAAGAAGCAGATATCTGTGTTTGCTTCAATAAGAACAAACACTAAGTCTAATTCAATTTTTGCTCTGGCAAACCTGTTTGACTTTCTTTTCTTTAATGTGACTGCCCAGAAGAGCTGGGAACAGGTAACTCATCTCAATCTACTCTGGTAGTCAGCAAGAAACCAGTTCAGAAGTTAAGCACTTACAGCTGTGAAGGCTTACACATATTTAAGACAAGATTTTAATAAGGCAAATTGATAGATATGAGAAAAAGAAAAGGCGAGCTTTCAAATGTGGGGGGGTCGAAAGAAATCTCTTTACATGAAAAAAGGTTCAGTGCTGAGAAATACACTGTTTTGCATAAGTCAGGCATGTTAGTCTAGTAAATAGTGCAGAGGTTTGGGGCTTTTTTCCCCTTCCAAGACATGTATGTTGGTCTAACAGTGGCACTTACAACAAACTCTCTTCCTCTACAGTTTTAATTGGATGAAAGTAAGTAATTTTAAATTAAACTTGTCAAATACTGGATAAGTAAGAAAATAAGTTATGCTAGTTATGGTCAGATGTAGGGAGGTGGCAGTTTTATGTTAGATATGAAAGACTAGATTGAGAATTCTGAAGATATTTAATAACTAAGTAGCACCCCTTAAGCAGTACATAATAAAAATAAAATAAAAAGGGACACTGAGTACAGACAGACTCATTGCAAACATCAGACTTCACCACTCTGACATACCAAATTCAGTGCTGCAAGTCACTGCAAGTGATTGTCAAGTTTTAAAACAGTACTAGCTATTTAAAATTTCACTTGGCCTGCAAGTTCTTCTTCCATATTGCAGTTAGCACTTTTTCTTGTTACTTTCTGGTTAAGACGCTAAGAAAAGTAATTTACAATAACTAGAAAAGTATTTTTCTATGTGATAATTAAAAAAAAAAAGGGACATGGTAAAACAGTTACCTAGGAGCTGCTCAAAGTGATCTATAATAGGAAAAACTTGACTTGTTTACAACAGAAATAAAAAATAGCAAGCTTTAAGAAGGAAGGAGCAAGGATCTGTCACAGAAGACGGTGAGAAGGATGTATGGAGAATGTGACAGCTGAATCCTTTCTTTACAATACAGCATTACTCACTTTTGCTACAAACTTAAAAGTAGGGATTCATTTAAAAGAAATACATGTATGGCTAATCTTTACTTGTGTATCCATAAAAACAATACGAGAAATATAATTAAACTGCTTTTCTCAAACATGAGTACAGTGATAATTTCACCCATACATGAGGCTTATTGTCTGTAATCCACTAGAATTCCTTACTAACACCTTTTCTTGAGCATTCATATGTATTTCTTCCAGGGGTTTGTTTGATTTCATCCACTCCATATTGACCAACATACAGCTGTCACTTTAATTACAATGTGTCTTTGAAGCATTTTTTTTCTATTTTTTTTTTAGCACATAATTTGGAGTACAAAATAATGACAGAAATTATCTTTTACCTCATATTGTTTGAGTAACTCTTCATGGGCCCTATTTTTTATTGGAAAAAAATGATATTTCCCTGAATTTTAATATTGATGTATATGAAAATGTGGTACACATTCAGTTTAGGTGTTTACACAGACTCCTTCTGACATAAGTGTTCCTACAACTAACTCAAGGTGAAAAACAGCTGCATAAATAATTTCAGGTGCAAAAAGAAGTCCTGTTTAAGCACAGGTGTTAAAAAGAACTGTAAAATATTGACAATAAAGAGCCAAGAAAGATTAATCATGTGTTTAGAAGCACCATCAAAATTCAAATCAAATCTTTTCTTTGAAGTCTTGATTTTACTTTAAGGTAATTGCAGCAAGGTTAAATCAGACTAATTCAAGCTTATCTTATTTTACATAGAAAAATCTATGTATTGTCTGTTCCTTGATATGCACTTAACAACAAGCACTTATTTATTCCTTATTCATAAATATACTTGTAAATGTTCAGGGAAATACAAAACATTAAAGGTGGAATTTTCAAAACATGTGAAACATAGCTGTAGAAACCTGCTAAAAAAAAAAAAATTAATTTTTGTTTGGAATGAATACTCCACCAAAACTTCAAAGGTCTCAGGCAAGGTCTAATCAGGCAGTAATGAACACAAGGACTTGTGACCAAAGCTAGAAATACAGAAAATCCAGCCTTTGAACTTACATTCTGAAGTACTTTTAAAATCATATCTTCAGTGTGTATTGAAAAATAAAATATTAAACCAAAAGTGACTTTTTATTCCATGTACCACCATACACAAGTCTTTGCATAACACTCCCCTTTCTGTATCTTTCTAGGTCTTCAGTGACAAATATACCAGGATTTCTGGTAACTGTCAAAAATCTGCCTTTTAGCCTACACTGTCTTTTCAAATATTAGCTACAAGCCTGCAAACCACAGGAAACAGTGCTAATAACACCATGAAAGAAATGCATGCACGACTCGAGCAGCTGTGCCTTCCGCAGAACTGAAAGCCTTGCTGTGGAATTGTTTAAAATGCCTCCTGACAGAGAGAAAAAAGGCATATAGGATTTTGTTAAGGGACACCATAGATCTGTACACGCGTTTGTACATCCATACATTGCCTTCTGGGAAGGGCAATGGAACTGTTCTTGCATTTGTCAAACTGTTCCCAACCAGCAAAAGCCTTACCCAAGCAACAGACACACCCCCAAACTCAAACCTCCATGGAGAAAACAGCCGTGACTAAACTCATCACAGAGGAAACTGGGATGCACCCACAGTTCGTGGGACAGAGGGAACTGTGGGGAGGGAGCTTTAATGGCTGGAACCACGGAGTCTGAATCCAGGAATTGTGAATGGGCACTGGCAATTATGCGCCTGAGACTTCCTCCAGTTTCTCTCAGAATAAAAGGTAAAAAGGGAACAAAAACATTGTTCTTAGGGCAGCGAGGTGCTTATTAAGATTGCAAGGTGACCACATCCAATACAGCTCTCGTTGCTGATTTCATCAGGGGAGCACAGCCCTCTGCAGCATTTCCATCTTCCAAAATCCCTGCATCCAGCTCTTCTCCCCTGCCTCTGCCCCACAGGATACCCCCATCAAATCTACATCAAAGCCTCCTGTTTCTATGGTTTTGTAGTCCAGTTCAGCATGGTGGCTCACTTCCATTTCTTTTCACAGAATTTATAGCCTCCTTCTTGCCAGCATATTAAACTAATTCTTTCCATCCGTTACATGCTGACTGCTTGACTTCTGCTTCTATTGTTCAAATTTGGAATCTTTGCTCTTTTTATTGCCATTTATCCCATGCTTTATTACCTTATTTTACCTTCCCTACATATGGCTTTATTTCAACTGCTTCACTCATAGCATGTCCCTCCTGCCAATAAATCTCATTTTTCTCAATATCAGACTGACTTTTAACTATTTTTGTAAGTTCCATTTTCCCTCTTCACAGCAAATTTGCAAAAATATGAAGACACAAGAACAAACAGGCCAATTTGGATCGATGAAAGCCAAACAGTGTTTAAAAGGGTTTCCCATTTCCTTCACTAAGCCCAAACAAAATTCTTGGTAAGAGTTTTTTTTAACTTCATTTTCCCCTTCAAATTTGGGTTGACCCAAAACCCCTGGTAAATGTATGAGATTTCTTTTTTATTTTACTTGGGGGCACAGATTTAGGTGACAAAGGGCATGTACCATATCACTATAAACCACATCTTGTTAATCCAGATCCATTTGATCCAGATGAGTGCATGTATCTATGCATACTCTCACATGCTCACATTTTCTATGTCTGTGAGTAAAAGTATTCCCACATTTAGTTTATCCTGGATATTAAAATTATTCTATAATGTTTCTAGGCCCTGGTCAGCTGATCCCATCAAAACTCCAGTGCAATCAATGTAATCTAGCTAGAGACTATGATTTTGCTCTCATCATTCTTCACAAATATGTCAAATAATGAAATTCACTGTGGTTATTTAATAGATAATTCAGAAACCCAATTATATAATTCAGTAATATAACTTCATTTACTCAAAACTATTTCTTTAATTTTAATAACTGCATCATAAAACAAAAATAGAAATGCTAATTTTGAATGCTTTAGAGTTTGATTAATTAGTATACTGTTTTAAATGAAAGCATTGGACAAAAATACAGGGGAAAAATTATTTGTGTTAACAGCTCCCCATAAATTACTTATAGCATAATTCAACTGCCTTACCACAGAAAAAGTTAGAAAATAGATTCATAATTATTTTATTTCCTTAGCCATTTCATGAAGGATCACACAAAAAGAGAGGAAAATAAATATCAAATTAATGCATAGACTAGTGAATGAGACTTCTGTCATTAACTAGTGATAGTTATCTTTCAGAATCCTTACACAGTTCTCATTACCAAATTCATTTGGAAGAACGCATGAGAAAAGGTTTGTGACTTGAATTAAAGTAACTCTTCAAGTTCTTCAGTTGGCTTTCTTTACCCACCCTGCTTTCAACTACCCCTTAAGTGATGAGAGATGATTTTGGGGGGATGGAGGTTTTTTTTATATATGGGGTTTTGAAAAAAAGGGGTGTGTATTGAGGATGAAGGACGCGAGGAAGAATTTGGGATGCTTCTTAGGGCATATCTCAGATCAGAATTTGGCCCACTGCATTTAACAGCTCTGGAGATTTCAATGGAAAGCTATTTGCACAGCATGGTGCAGCATAAGATTTGATCTGAGAAAAACTGCAAGCTCAACATGACTTTCTGACTACTGAGATAGTTGATTATGGTTTGTAAGCAATGCGTAAAAAACATAATAAAAGAATCTATGAATCCTTGCAGGCCAGTTTGCAAAGAGGCTGTTTGCAGCCTTCTGCATTTGTTTGTTTAAAGATGGAGGAACGATCCAGATCTACAAACTACACAGAAAAGAAAGTGCTTAAGATCAGTTTTTCCTTTCAGACCTTCTTCAGTTGTATTTTGTTACAACCAGTTAAATATGTACAGTGAAATGATTGCTAATCTCCAGGTCTGTGCTTTGAAAGAAATGCTACCACAGAGCTTGTTCTGTGAATCTACTCAGCAGCCATTTATTAAGCAAAGTAACTGCAGTCTTTCCAGCTCATTTACCTGCCTATGACACACTTGCAACATAAAAAACATACAGGAAAAAAATGCAGGAAAATAAGTTACCCTCAGCAGTCTGTCAACATAATTTACCTGCTAGAGGCAGTACCAGGCAATGCCATGCAACTCGGTGTAACACACCAATAGTCTCCAGAGGAACAGAATCACCCACACAAGTCAATTTTTCAGAAATGTTATATCAGATTTGGAGCATCGATGCAAGTGGTATTATGGGTCAGTTTATATCTATTGTCTACCACAACTGCTGAAGTCCTGAAGTATTTCTAAATCACTGCAAAAGAATAACCCAGAACAAGGAAGAGTTGCCTGTTTTTCTTATGATGCTCATTTATCACAATGTCCTTATTATCTAGACAATTGTTTCACATACAAAAATAAAAAAAATGAATAGGAAAAATAATTACCAGCATTAGTGGTGATATTCTAGATATCATTTTATAAAATTCACTCCTAAATGCACCTGACACTATGAAAGAAAACTTAATTGGCAAAGGCTATTCTGAAGGGGAAAAAAAATTAAAAACCAAATTTTTTAGTTAGAGAAGAAAATGCAAGTATATCACTGCGCTTCATTAATATTTTAATTCACTCTCTTTCAAAAGTGAGTGGAGTTTTATGAGAATTTACTCTGTAGCTGTTAAAAAAGAGTTGGCTAAATTTTTTTCAGGTTTAGCCCTGGTGTTCAATGCTTTGTCTAAACTAATAAAGTCATCCTTACTTTGCAGTATCTTTGTTTTACATCTTCAGTATAATTATAGAACTCGTGAGGGGCTTAAAATACACTAGTCATAAACCATCCCCCAACTTATAGTTGTTATTGAGATGGTATTGTAATGTTGGCACTTTCAGAATTCAAGTACGATAATTAATATTTTCATTTACATAAAAGCAGAACAACTCCTTTAATAGAATCCTAAGTGTGACTTGAATGGCTCACTCAGGTTCACCAGAAGGTAAAATGTAAAGCACAGCTTTATTTTCATTCCTCTCTTGCTAAGGTGGCCTGTCAAAAACCAGTAGTTTCTTTAAAAAAGAAAAAAAAACCAAAAAAACAAAAGAGAAATCAAAAACCTCAACTCGGTCTCTCTCCCTCCCTCATATTTTCCATTTCTTGTGCTTCCACTCTTCTTTAAAGTATTAAAATCTTGCAGGAGACATGCCTCCCCCTTGCCATTCACCAGCAATGCAGGAATGCTGACACAGGAGCACAATGAGATGCATCAGTGAGGCTGCTCCTGCTCCAGTGCGCACAAACAATTTGTCCTAAACCAGCTTTACAGATATCGTGCATCAAAATTCCCCTCCCCGAGAAAACCTTTTCGTTTGAAGCGTGTCCAAACAGTTGTAATGTGATTATTCCAGCCTGTGTTTATCTCTGGGTCTCCAGCTGGAGGAGCAGGCCCACAGTGGTCACAGCCAACGCTGGGCTGCAGGCGGCTGATGGAGCCCCCTCTGTGCCTGCTGCCTTTCCCCCCTCCTCTTCCCAAGGAAAAGCAAAGTGTGCTAAAAATATCTGGGTGCTTTAGACAATACTTAGGCTGATACCAATATTCGCAGACCAGAACTGCCTAGAGATTACGTGTAAAGGTAAAATAATTTTAATTTTAAATTAAACCATGATTTTATCCCTTTCAAGGGGGATAAACAGTTTATTATATTTGCTAACCTATACAACTGCACCAAACTTTTCTATTAGTTTCTCAGGGAACAGGTTGTACTTATCCAAGAGATCATCTTTGTGACAGCTTAGCAGAGACAGGATTAATAGATTAAATAAACATCTTAGAGTTTTATGAAAGCTGTCAATAACTCGTCTTCCAACCAGTATTTAATAAAGCTAAACAAAAAATCTAGCAGTTATTATGAGAACTGAGTTAATTCTAAGGTGTTTTAATTTCTTGTTAAAGCCCAGAAGCTGCTTTGTCTTGAATGTTATAAAGAGCATTTTGAAAGGCAGGAGAGGAGAAGGCTCAGCCTCCACGAGGCAGTGTGTCAGACAAACACAGTGGTTTGGAATTAAACCATCTCTAGAATAACATTTCCTGTGCACTTCCTCAGAGCTAAGGCTTACCTGGTGAGCAAATTAAGAGGACTCATCTCCTGCAGGCTACTTAAGTTGAGCAGAAACATCATTATTCCACTGATAATTATAATAATAACCACATTTGGAAAACAAGATGAAGACCAAAATAAATGGCTGCAAACTTACGTCATCTCACCTTTTACACGCTGAAATAATTAATTGTTCTAAAACTATTTGTTGGTCTTCACAATCTGCACTCATCAAGAAGTTTTATAAGCTACACAAATAATTCAAAGTACAGAGCATACCTTTTTTTTATTTTTTTAATCTTAACTGGACTCAGGAAAGTGTTACACCTCTGAGTTCCACAGCATGTTCCCAACCATATTGCTTGTGTGCTAACAGAGACCCCAGATCTTCCAGGTTTGTTATTTGTTTTTTTTTTTGGTTTTGTTTTGTTTGTTTGTTTAGGGTTGGGTTTTTTTGGTCCAGGTAGACCACTGACACCGAATCATGTTATTTTATTACAAGCCTGCACAAGTTTAGTTTGTGGCAAAACAGTTTATGGTCATCTGAAATAAAGAGACCCACAGAATAATCTATATTAGAAGCCAAAAAAAGAGGAAACTGTTGGACCAAACAGTTGTTTTTTTACTGTGTAACTCATTTTCCTTTCATTTGCTGGTTTGATTAAGATTGCTAGGCAATATATTTTATTGTAGAACATTCCCTCATGCAGACAGCCTGAAAGCAACATGGTGCCAGATACATGCATTGACCTCCTTCCCACAAACTTCTCCTCCCACAGAAAATTCAGCTCTCTGCAAAAGCCAATGCAATCAAAAATTGACATCTGTGCTTCTCACCTCTAGTCCTAGCACAATTAGAAAAGAAATTAATTGAAAACTGTTTATTATAGACAAGCAATGAATAGCAAAAGCTCTCCTCCATCTAGCTCATTTCATATTGAAGAGGGACACAGAAGAACTGAGGCAAGTCACTCAACTATTCTTATTTAGTGTACATTACAAAAACACACAGTGGAACTGTTTTCCCCTGCCTATGACTGGAAGCAATGATGAAAGATGAAAGGGATACCCTGTAAAACTCCTAAGCAATCAATTTCAACTCCTTGCAGGATAAGTATCAGTGCTCTTGTATATGTTCTAGAACTATGTATGGAAAGTATTACAAGCCATCTATACTCTTGTTTTTATTTGTTTCCAACTTCAGAGATTTATTAGTGCTTCACTTGTGGAATTTAACCTCAGAGCTCCTTAGAAGAAAGAATTTGCATTTCCCTTTTAGGTCTCATGTTTTTGTCCCAACTGGGAAACCCAACAGATGTAAAATTTTTCTTTTTAATGCATTCTCTAATGACTCATTTTTAAAGTGACTGAAACGCTATCTCTAATTATAGCCTCAATATGTTCCTCAGCGAATTTCACATCCTGTCTAAGCATCACATTATGTTCCTCCAATAATTATAGCCTTTCTTCTATCCTTTTTTTTTTCTTTTATTTCAAGCCAGTCAAAACTTAAATTCATCTCTAACTTCATTACCTAAAGCTTCTCCCCCATACTAGATGGTCCTTGGATGTTCAGAACTAGTTGCTGTTTAAGACCACCTTATAAACATTTCAACACATTGATTCTTTCCCGGTGGATACATGTCAAAATTCAGTCTGAACTTTCAAACTCAACATTTAAACTTGATTCTGAAGGCTGTCCTTGCCAGTAAATTAAATCTAATTTACATACGTCTCCATGAAAGGATGTATTTTAAAAGTAAATAGGCATGAACAAATTCATTGTATTCTTTTGTCATAGATATCCTTTTCTTTCATAGAGAGAAAAGAAAGATGACTGGGTCAAGACAGATCACTGTCACTAATTTAAGGTGCTATAATAAATAAGTTGATTTTATTAACAGCAGATAACTTTGCACAGTGCATTCCTTTGCTTGGTCCCTTACACATGAATACACAAACCCTTCTCAGTGTTGGAGAGACAGCTGGGAGGCCAACCCCAGCTATTTATTTAGAAGCGGAACAAGTCAGGCATGCACTACTGACTTTTAAGACAAAGTCCTTCAAGGATTTTTTTTTTTTTCCTTCAAGGCCTCTGTAATGAATCCTGTTGACTTTGTCTGCATATAACAGCCACTGTACTTCTGGATCTTGCCTGAATTACACGCCTGCCTTTGACACCGGTAAGTGCCAATGGCCTCGCACACTTTCAGCTGACTGTTGTCTAAAGTTTAACAATTCTTGTGGATCCAAGGCCACTATTCTGCAGAGCTGATGGATTCTGGGGAGCCTCTCACATGTTCCGTCTCAGCACATAGCTCCCTCCTCTTTGGCCATGTTTCCCAATGTTTCTTTTTTCAGATATGTAAGTATCAATAAAAGATATTGACATGAACTGGCACAGAGTGCACTTTCACATTTTCTTCTGACGAGGATCTCAAAACTCTGAGCTCACTATATCTTGTTTTGATATATTTCTTCACTGTGATGCCAGTACATCTAAAGAATCTTTTAAAATGAAGAGGCATTGAAATAGTGCAAATATTGAAGTGGGTATATTTAGTTTGCAGATGATGTATTGATTCTCTCTGAAGCATTATGTTCTTTTCAGTACACTTCAAAGAAGAAGAATTTAATCTTTAATTTTTCTCCAATTCCTCATTTCTTTTTTTTTCCCCTTTAAATAAGTGAGGAGAATAGATGCACAAAGCCCTAGTTATTATATTGCTGGAATACCTCTCACTTCCTAACTGCAAGGAAAACAGTTAGGAGAAGCATCTCGGGCATTGGACAAGGTAATCTCTAAAGGTCCCTTTCAAACCAAATATAGAGCTATGATTCTATGACCTTCATTGACTGCACACTTAAGTGTCCATACTAGGCATAAGATTACTAATTATTGTTGGAATTCAGCACTCTGTGCCTCAAAATGCCAGTATCAGTCTCAGATAGCCTAAGATTCCTCCAGTAATAATTTTTGTTTTACTTTTTCATTTTAGTTCAGATGCTTTCAGGGAATACGGACATGTTCCTGCACTTTTGAAGTCAGTCATACACATTTTAATGCTACTTCTCCAGGGCAAGAACAATAGAGTTGTGACTAGATTTCAACCTGGACTCAACTAATTCAGACAGAAAATAATACATCTTTCTTGTAAGTATTAAAAAAACCCCAGCTAGTCTCAGATATATGAACCTGTTCCTGTGTTAGGTGATTGAGCTCCTGATCTTCAGGTTCCTTGCTATTTATTTATCCATCATGTCACATCTATCTTTGCCTTCCCATGTCAAATGCAAGGTTTTTGAAGGATGTCATGCTGATTTAGTGCAATCATAATGCATCCTCTTGCTGGACATCCTCTAATGAGAGCTAATTATAAGCTGTCCAATAAATGTGAAAATTTATTCTCAAGCAGTAAAGTCACAAATGAAAAATAAGAGTGGAATCAGTTAGGAGGGCAGTTGCACTCACCCAGCCCATCAGAGGAAACTTCATAAGGATGGCATGAAAATATTTCTGTCTGTCAATGCCAACAGGAAAACACTTTCATTGACAAGAGAAGCATGGAGCGCCGAGGTCTCGAGACAGCTGCCATCCACCACTAGCAGCAGAAAGGGAGGTAAAAGGCAAAAGGTTTATGAAAAGACAAGTTAGAATGGTAAAATAAAAGTTCAGTTGCACAACTTATGAGGTGTTGAAGGTGCATCACAGATCTTCTGATTGCAGTCACAAAACTGACTCTTCCCACAAATCTGAGTTTTTTATTTGTTTCAAATTCAGGATAAAGTCTGTCTGTTTCAAATTCAGGATAAAGTGTGTCTTTCTGAATAACAGGGATCCAGGCCTCAGATCTCACTCCTACACTAACAGTACATTCCACCCCACAGTTTGTATCAGGAAAACACTAATGAAGAAAACACCCATTTTCAGTATTAATTTCCAAATACAAATTTCAGAAAAGGCCAGAAGCTTTCTGTGGGTTTTATTACATGTAGAATTTAAAGATAATTGTTTCCACTTACAGATGGGATTTAAATGCTAACAGCTGTGCAGAGCCAGTTCAGATTGTGTGCATTTTCTCTAAGAACCTATATAATTGTTCACACTTTTTGTTTAGTATTATTAGAGAAGACTGGATGGCTTGGGCAATGACAATAAATACGAACTGCAGGTCACAATATCAGATGGTAGTAAAAATGATACATAAATGGGAATTGAGATACATGAGCATCTGTGAGAAATTATTCCGACTTAAATATGCACAATAAAACTGGGTCTGGTTAAATTCCAGGCTGCCAGGATGAAAAAGACATTTAACAGCCAGGAGACTTGCGACACTTTCAAGCCTTAGCAGTCCCTAATGCTGGAAGGGCAAATGGAAACTGCAACAGATACAGGACTAGAATTTCTCAGTGGGTCTTTTCACTCTCCAGAGTAGCTGAAGATGTCTTTGCTGCAGAGCCTGTGACTTGCACAGTGTACAGGGTTAAAGCATCTGTGTGTATGTAGATACACACACAGAGAATATATTTAAAATAAAATCTACAGTTCTTTACAGTCGTCCTTAGCACATACATAATGAGAGATGCAGTGCTGACAACTTAAAAAGTGCTTTTAAAATCCTTTTTGCCATTCATGAAAATAATTAAGTTATCCCTTTGATCTATTTTTGAGATTTTTCCCTTTTCTTCACAGAACAGATGATTCAGATTCAAAATAAGGCACAAAAATTATGTGTTGTTCACTGGAACAGAGATTTACACTACATACCTTGAGTAAGCTTGAAAACAGAAATATTGAAGTCAAATAGAAATGATCAATAATAAAGTTGTTATTTATCTCCATGAGATTAAAAGAACTGTGACACAGAGGAAACAAGTTCTCAAATAAGCAAACCAGAAGGGGAAGAAGTAGCATGATAGAAATGAAGAGATGATTGCATTTCCTTACAGCTGCTATGGAGGAACAATGGACATGAGTTTTAAAACCATATAAAAAATACATTTTTACTACAGTAATAAAAGCATTGGAATTAAAGTAATAATCCTGTTTAATTAATTCCATCTGGATCAGACATTCTTAAATTAGCCACTCAAGGCTTTCATTCCAAGTCACCATTTCTTGAAGAACTACAGGCCAGAGAAGCAAAGAAGCTAGACAGAATCACCTGGAAAAAGAAACTTTAGAGCAAGCTATACTAGATGAAAAGTCTAGTCTAATCATATTTATAATTCTTAACCATTTGGGTCATTGAATAATGGCCAGTGGAGAGAAGCATTCTCTTTTATATTTCATTTTGGTTTTTTTAAAACTCATAATCCCCAAATTCTTACCAGGTCCATTCAGCAGTCTGGTGCTTTCTCTCCTGAGTTTCCATCCTGTTGTGAGTTGATCCTGTCTGGAGTCCAGGTGTCTCCCAAAGCCTCTCTGTCACTCCCCTCAGCTGGCCAGGGGAGAGAAAACATGACAAAAGGCTCATGGGTCGAGCAAGGCAGGGCGAGATCCTTCACCAGCGCCTGTCACGGGCAAAGCAGATTTGAACTGGGGAAATTAGCTGCATCTATTATACATCAAAATCAAAGCAGAGTAATGAGAAACAAAACCAAATCTTCAAATGCCTCCCCGTCACCCTTCCCTTCTTTCCAGGCTCAACTTCACTCCTGATTTTTGCACCCCCACAGTGGTGCAGGGGGATGAGGAATGAGAACTGAAGTCTGTTCATCACACCTTGTCTCTGCTGCTCCTTTCCCCTCAGGGGCAGGACTCCTCACACTGTCCCCTGCTCCAGTTTGGGCTCCCTCCCATGGGAGACAGATCTCCATTAACTTCTCCTACAGCTCCATAGTCCCCCATGGAGTCACAAGTTCTGCCAGAAACCCACTCCAGCATGGATCCCTGCCAGGAGTCAGGACATGCAAAGCACTTTTACTGTACACAGATTTTCACTGGAGTTAAAGTACCCATTAAATGTCCAGCAACTTTTAACACACAATGGCCATTAAAATATCCATTATGAAAGAAAAAGGCCTTGAATTTTACTTGGTACTTCAAAAATATCAGTAATTAAAGCTTTGAAATAAATAGAGCCTGAGGTCATTAATACTAATGTGAAATACGGAGAAGGAGAATAAGAAAGAAACATCAAATAAAACAGAAAATATAAATAAGTTTTTATTACTATTCATCTTTAGCGTTCTCTCTAAGGACTCAAGTAACAATCTATAGCTGAATATCACATCTCAACTCCCTTGCAGGGATCTTGTTGTCATTATGAGTGGGGTTGTTTGCACCTATGTGCACACACCAGAGGATGCATAAAAGGGCACAAAAGATACCGTAGTGACAAAACCAGTGTTACTTGTGAAATAAAAATCAGATTATTTTTGAGTACTAGGTTATTTTCATTTCCTTTCATAAATGTTTGTGAAAAAACCAAACTGTGATATGCATAATTACAGGGCAGAAGGACTTTCAAGTTGATTATGATAGAAAAATACCCAGTATAAAAGAATGGCTTTGTCTGCTAACTGCCTACTATGGACCACGATTGCAAGTTAGAAAATTCCTTCATGTACACACCCTAGAGGATATTGGAGGTACTCTGTGCATAGGAGATTTTTTTCAGAAAGCTAAACTTTCAATGGGTAATTGATTTAAACATTAAAAAAAAAAATCTTATATTGAAACAAACTGAAAAAAAAAAGGTGGAAGACAAAAAAACCCCATGTGCCAAAATGGTGTAACAGCCGGAGCTCAGAAGGGAAATTGCAGTACTCAAGTCTCTTCATACCAGCCAATGTGACAGAATTGCAGAAGACATAGAGATGTTATCAAGCACTGATTGTGCCATTAAAAAAAGGCTGGAAAATATTGAGAATTTGTGAGAAGGAGCTCAGATTGAGATGGCAATGTTGAAAGAGGAAAGCAAGACACTTAAAAACAGAAGATAAACAGGGCAGAAAATGGAATAACCTATCAAAATGATTACTCAATAATGGCAATTAAACTTTCAATGAGATGAGATTATGCCACTAAATTAGGAGTAGAGCAGCAGCTAATAAATTCTAAACTGTGTGCTGTCCGAGTATCTGAGTAATTTGATGCATTTCTCCACAATGACAATTAGAGTTATTGTAGCTTGCAGCAAAATTGAAAAAAAGTCCAAGATCTCAAGTTTACACATGATCAGGTCACAAACCTTAAATTTCAGTACATAGAACCTGCACATCCTGGATGCCCTAAGGCCAGAACTTCAGGTGGTCTGATGGATACAATGCAAGTTACAGCAATAGAAGATGTTGATTATAGGAGAGAGGAGATCCAGAAAGGATTTATTGCAGCAGAGAGGGATTTTCACAGAAACCACAGATGTCTGTGCCCATCAGAAGCAAACAGACTAATAGCTTTCATAACTGCTTTCATAACTATGAACACCACCCACTAGAAATCACACTCCTCAAGCTTTCCAGGAACCCAGGGAAAATTCTCAGAACACTTTTTAGTAGTTCTCTCACTGTTGTGCAGCAGATTTAGTCAACCATAGCCTTGTTCCCTGTTTCTGCCCCACCACACTTCTTTAAGTGAAAAATCTCTGCATTATGATCCCTGATAATTAAGAACTGGAAAAAGTCTACATTTTACTCACATCTCCTATAATTTCCTGACTCGTTTTAAGTTATTTATAATCTTCTGAAAGGTTTTGTGGTAAGTAATGAATTAGAGAGAAGTTAAAAGAAAAAAATACACATAGTTGCATCTGAATCACAAAGATTATCCACCTGTTTGTTTTTTGATTGCAAATACAATTGCAGTGCAGTTTCTCCTCTGCTCAATGACCCAATGGTTACATGGACCAATACTATTTTTAGGTATTTATATTTTTAGAAGACAATGGAAAGAGGACAGTTTATTATGTTGCAGCTAATGATTGAAAATAACAAAAATGTGCTATTATAAATAATATTAATGCTGCTTTGAATGTATAGTCTGTGTATCTGCATATAAAACAAATATAAAACACAACCTGCTTGCTCTTATGTGGGGTTTTTTTTTCAGAAACACCATGCAGTACTATCCAACAATGATTAGAATCTGCCATTGAAAAGCTCTTAGTAAAAATGGAAAATTACAAGTTCAGTAAAGACCATGCTGATGTCCTATTTATACTTGGTTCCCTTATGTCTATACTTTAGACCCGAAATATCAAAAATCTATCCACTTAATCTGATGTTTAAAAGTGCTCACTTACAAGAGATCAGCTTCCTTTTTTTTTTCCTCTTATGTCACATGGTGTGGAAAACAAAAAAAGAAATCCTTTAGTTAGCACAAGTCTGTGAAAAGTTAAAGAACAATGGTTTAACAATATTGCGAAGAAACTAGATTGAATCTTTAATACATTTTGAAGTCTTATAACCTTGGCTTTATAAAGCCAAGACTAACAATGCTGTAATGCATATAAACTGAGATCCTAGGATATATCCTTTATTTTTTCCTCTAAAGTTTGTCTAAACACTGCCCAAGTAAGTTACATAAACGTGACTGTCTTAAACTAGTCACTTTAAACCAGAATAAGAAATTGGGTTTTCATTCTCCCCTCAGACTTCTCCCTTAATTATTTGTACCAAAAGCAAGAAATTACACTGGCAATCACTGGCAATTTCCTTTCTTTCAGAGAAAACAACAATAAAAAGAACAACCCGTCAAAATCAACCAACCAAACAAATATGAATCCTCATCCCACTATATAGTCAAATGTCACTAGACACATATATCTTAAAAATTGGGAGGGGTTAGACTGTTCATTCATGACAAATCACATGGAACTAAAACATTAAATATTTGTTTTGAGTCTATGTAACTCATGTCATAGGGTCATATCACTTGAGCTTGTTATACCACTGTTTAGCCCAGAAAGGAAAGGATAATTTAATCTCCAATTCTTATTGTATATTTTTTTGAATGTGTTTGCTATTCATTAAACTCCACAATGAACCCTGAGAAATACAGGTAATTTTCCCATTTAAGAACTGAAGGATGTAGAGTGTAATCTTTTTTTCCCTTTATTGAACACACAACTCTGCACTGGCCTGATGGAAACCAGAAACTGTCCTTCATGAGTGGGAGTTAACCCAGTTGACAAAGGTTCAGCTGCATTTTAATATTTTGATATATGGGAACGATAGTCATACTGGTGAAAATTCCTGAATTTTGTTTTTTTTAAACAGTCCCTTTATACCATTCCATTTAAAATAGCTTTTCCTCTCATTGAGACTAAACAAGGATTGTCAGTGCAGCTCATCTTCCCTACAGATTTCCAACTTTTATTTTAGCAGAACTTTTTTCTCTCTCACTGTACTTGAATAGACTGAAGTAGGGCAGATTTAATACTCAACTTCATCAAACTGAAAAAGAACCCCAAAAACCTGGAACAGGATGCCCAGACATCCACCCACAGTAACGACGCTCCTAAATTGGTTTGTAGCTCTTCTGTGGAACGTGTATTGCAAGACTGAATTTCATTAGAGACCTGTAGTTTCTCTCTAGTGCTGGTTTTTGGCTTTTTTTTCTACTCCTGTTGAGGTTGGCATTGAAGGTACTTGAGACAATAGTTTGTGTTCTGACTCATGTGTTTCTTATTTCTTATCAGTGTTACAGTCTCACAGTAGTGAGTTCTGTAGTCCTTTATTAACAAGGTACAAAATGGTTAACTATTTTTTGTTATAAGGTCTTTTAAGGTTAAACTATCTAATTAAGAAATTACACCTAAATTATTTTCACTTTTAATCTAATAACTAATCCTTTGAAGTCCACACTGTGGATTTTTCTGTTCAATTACAAACTACCACCCAAATCCATGAAGAAGAAGGTAAAGAAGAACAACTTGCTTCTGCCTTAAAACTTCTGTCTTGCTTCATATTTTTTTACTATATTCTAAAACCCCAAACTCTTAAGTTTTCCACTCTGTGATATTACACACTTTTAACTAACTACACAGTCATAATCCCTGTGTTATTAATTAATTTTGGAAGCTTGTTCTACAGCCTCAGGTTAAATGTAGTGGTTTTTAGGGAGTCAGAGTCTGTCTGTACAGAAAGTCTAAAATTCTTAGTATCTAGAATTCCAACACTCTAGCACAATCACATTTGTAATCTGAATTTGCAAGGAATAATCACCCTGGACTTCTATTTTTAGTGGAAATACCTGCAGTGCTTTGCAGTTTTCAATCAAAGCCATAGAGTAGCAGCCATGATCTTCCCCTTTCTCCTTGTCCCATGGTATTTGCTGTGGTTGCTGTTGTGATAACCCTGCTAGACAATTTGTTATTTTTCTCACAGGAAATCCCCAGGGCAATTGCAGATTACACTGCCATTACCCTGATACCAGATTATCAGCTTCCAACCACTTTCCAATTCCTTAATAGACCAGTTTATTTCCTGTTCATGTCATGTGGCACAAGTAACTTCTGCTTTTTTTTTTTTAGGAAAGGTGAGACTGATGAAGCTGGCAGACTGAAAAAATTAAAAAAGAGAAAGGAAGCTAAGGTGGACTCCAAATACTACTGCTGACCCCTTAGCCTCTGAAAAGTGACAGAAGTAGGAATATTACAGTAAGTACACTATTCTATCTTGGAACAGAGATATTAAAGTACTTGCTCTATAGTTCTATTCTCATCTCATTTTAATTTCAATCTAGAAATCATACACCCATTTGACCAAAATCTGAACAAGATGAAAACACTTCAGCTATGTTAGTAAGCTTGTCCTGCATTGGAAAAAATCCTTTAAACTACCATGTTGTTTAAATGGATGGAGGAGTAACCACCCCACACTTGAGCAGTGTAAGCACTATGATATTTCCTCTAGCTCCACTGCTTGACCTGCTTTAATAGATGCTGCTTTAACAGGAAACTCTGTCTGTGATAGATATCTTTAACAGAAACCTCTAAATAAATAGATTTAAATTTTGCTTATAAGGAAAGAACACTAAGGCTGCAGTTTAACATAAACCTGAGTTACGAAGTTACAAACTTTTGCACCTTAAAACTCTTTCAAGCAATCAAATATGCAGAGAAGCTTTCAGAATGAGACAGCTAAAGGATGTGTAAAGAATATGGGCTTAATCAGACTAAGGTCGTTGCAGTGCTGCATAGCACATCCACTAAAATAAGGGAGTTAATCAGAACTTTCTGTAAGCAAATAGAACTTCTGATTTTGCAGGTGAAGTGCTCCATACACACTGAGACCAGGCTCCCAGGCTGCAGAAGCAACATGCTGAAAGAATGAAACGTGTTCCAGGCTCACCCCACGGGAAGGCACATGCATAGATATCCATCTACCTCAGTGCTTACTGAATGGGAAAGAACAAAAATCAATAGCAAGAGAAATTGCATTTTCAGGTTTCAAAGTGCTGCAAGTAATGCAGAAGAGGAAACTGTTGAAAGCAAAGCAACCGGCAGTGTCCTTCCCATGGAGAAGTTACTTTTGTTTAGCATTTGCATTGGTGATTTATGTTGATGTGGCTATGGCTCAGAGTGGTGGACTAATCTGGAATACTGATGAAAACTAGCCACTAATAACAAGAGCTAGATGTATTATCATAATCTCCCTGTCTGCAAGAGACCAAATAGATAATTATGAATAGTTGAGTGGGATAAGGATTTTAACAAGTAGTAATGACCTCACGATTCAGCACTGGAGAAAACCTACTGATTCCTTTAATTAGTGTTTTTCTCACAGCCTGCCTATTAAATTCAGGGGACAATGGGGAAACTCTTATGAAGCTTCTAAGTTCTGGCATATAGAATTTGCAACCATGACTTTGTCACTTTTGATGAATGGAAACATTATTTGCAGCTTATATTTCAGATTTCTGTTTTTCTCTTGCAACTTGCTCAGTACTTTTACTTTCAGTATCACTTGAGCAGTTACAGTTTGATGAAAAACTATTTTTAAAGTATTTAATAGAAGTATTTAAATGCAATACACAAATTTCACAAAGAAATGAAGCAATTCATCACTCTAAGACAGATGTACCCTTCATTTTATGTGGACCTAGAAGATGTGCTTTGTTTTTACTACAGGTTATTTGATTTTCCATTAGCTTTATATTCTGCAATGTGTAGGTCTTTCTCAAAAAAAAAAAACAAAAACCCTACACAAAAAAAACTACCCAAAACAACAACAACAGACCAAAAACACCCACTAGAAACAACAACAAAAAACCCAGACAGTAAAGCTCCTCTTTTTTTTTTTTAATTGTGATGGTTTAAACACTAGTGAATGCTGTTGAAGGTTGCTGGGGAAAAAAAAAATCCATCACATGAACTAAACACATTCAGGGCCAAATTCAATGCCAAGACATTAAAGAGCTTTGTACAGAGAGCGAAATGATTTTAAACACTGCAAGCAATTTTTGGATTATCGTTCACAATGTTGACCTTCAACATGTTACATTTTTTTTGTTTATCACTTAAGTGTAAGACATTTCTGAGGAAAGGAGTAGTTATTTTCTTTGTCTCTAGCCAGAGGACTTTTTCTGTCCTGGCATTAATGCTTGGGTTCTAAGCCCAAAATGAGCAGCACTAGTGGTTAGGCCACAGATCAACTTCAGGCAATAACTATCCACCTCTGAGCAAACTGATATGAAAAAAGAAAACTTGAGTTTTAGGGATCAATTCCTTTTTCTTATGATGTGCATCCATAGCCTAATGATATCTTCATACTGTTCCAGTATTTCTTACATTAGTTCAAACTCCCAGATCCAAACACGCTTTCAAGTATTTCATCTTTGTCATCATTTATTGCTCTTTTGATTCTCTAAATATCAAGGAAAAAAATGTTCATGAACCTATGAGCAACATATTGCCATGACATAATTTAAAAATTAGTCCTTTACTAGAAATCATATGCCATCCTTAATTATGGGCCTCAGTACTGGCTCCCCACACCTCTTATTCCACAATTGCTGTAACAATCAAGGCTCAGCTTTCTTCTTATTTTCCCCTAACCTGTGACTTCCAAAAGCTGTGAGGCCCAGGCTGCAAGGACTGTGGAATGCCAAAAGCAGATAAGTGCTCCTACACAGCATGTGTTCACAGAAAGGTACCCTGTTATACAAACACACTATTTTTAGCCAGGAGTTGGTTCCCTCAGTGTGGTGCAAGTAAATTGGGAATACATTCAAAGTTACCAAAATAAGACTCTCCCTACTTCCACAGATCTATATTCTGAAAAAGAATAATTGTATTTAAAACCATTAATAGTGGTATTTAAAATCATAAATACCAAGAGTAATGAAACCCCTGTGTGGGAATTCTATTTTGTTCAATTCTATTGACATACACACTGTTGTATTGGAATGGGGAAAACATTATAGCATCCTTAGGTAGCATTTTAACATATTTTAGGGGGAAAAAAGATAAAAGGAGAGTGTATCAGTTTGATTGTGCTAGTAGAATTACTGAGAGCGTAGTTCAGGATCAAATTAATTAAGATACTACAAGCAAATAAAACAAGCCCTCCACTAAATATGAGATTTGAAGATGCATTGTTAGCCAAGATAAAAGTTCCTGTCTGCAGAAATGCAGTTTTGTTTTCTTTCTGATTTTAGCCCAGGCAAAGAGACCATGCCTTCTAACAGTCATGGAAAAAACACACAAAAATCCTAAAGGAAAGACTGACTGAGTATAACAGCACTTTGGTAGAAAGTTGGTTCTTTGACCTAATTAATAATTTCCCTAAATGCTTACATGTGCAACAATAAATATGCTTTAGATAGAAGGATATGTTACTGATAAAATGATGGTCTTGTAGCAATACCAATTAACTGATATTATCATCATAAAGTTGATCATATATTTCAGTAAGAGACCATCTCTGTTATTTGAGCTGAAGAACCTGAACTTCAGAATGATATTCATCAGGAGAGAAATATTTATCAAGCTTGCAAAAAAGCTGTTTAAGTAGTCTTTCCGCCTTTTCCCCATGGTAATACTACTGCCATGAAGCACTTGCAAGCTGAATTCTTGCATCTAAACTAATATATATATATTTATGTCCAGGTTATAATTTATGAGTGGAAGGTGTTTTAAGGCCAATAAAACAACATATAATTAAAACAATATGGCAGACAATGTCTAAGCATGAATGTGCAAGCGACTGTATCAGGACAAGAGGACTGGTATTTAATGTAGTGAGAGTGTCAAAGTATCACTAAACTACACTGTGCAAGGGTTTCATTTATTCAAGATGTGTTCAATAGGAGGTACTAAAGGATAGCAACTCTTCAGATTCATTTTAGGCTTGTCTTTATACATGGAAATATTTCAAATGTATACATAAAGAATCCATCATTTGCACAAAACACAACCAAAGCTAAAATCAATGTCGTGACACTAAAGGGCTCTGTGTAGAAAGTGAGATGATTTTAAAAATAAATAAACCACCAATATCTCTGATTTGTGGCAGTGCCTCAAACTTCACAAAACAGCCAAATCAGTTGTGTGATATATCACCAGAGCAGTCCTCACTGCATTAAGACTATTGTTGGCCCTACCATAAGCTTTCTGTTTTTCAAGTATTTGTATGCTATGGATATTACAATATTACTTCCCAGGGTTAGATTTCTGATGTTAATAAGTAATAGGAGCAACCTTCTGTTAATTTCATTCCAATGGCTGCAAAATAAAGCTTTTTCTCTTTTTTTGGTGTCTTAATTGAGAGTGAGAAACCTCAAGCCTACCTTTTCTTCAAAAGGTTTATGAGCATAGTTCACAAACACTGAGGAAAAAAAAAGTCACAAGCCTTTTTTCTTTGCAATTATTCCTACATATTATACAGAATTAGCATACTACAGTGTACAAATAAAATGTGTAGCAAGTCCTTCATTCACTCTTTGTGGGGAACTTCAAATATGCCTTATTGCATTTGTGATTTACAAATGAAATACTGCCAAGAAGTCCCTCGTGGTGCACATTATTTGTCACTCACAGTGACAAATAGGTTTGGTCTGTCATCACCCAGTGTAGTGACAAATGGGTTCCTGAAAATCTTTGAGACAGCTGAAGTGCAAGGGAGGAGTGCTGAAATTTTTGCAGTCAAGAGAAATCCATATGCTTGCCCCTGCTAAAGGCAGCTCATATTTGCAATTAAGGAGAAAAAAAACCACAAAACAAAACCCCCTATAGTTAGAGCATTCAATTGGAATTACATTTTGACAATTTTAAGATATTCCAGACTTTGCCTCCATTTTTTTAACCTCAGAACATGTTTCTGACGTTTTGTTGCAGGCATACATCAAATAAACCCATCTTCAAAAACGCTTTCAGGGTATCTCCATCCCTGTGGGAGAGTTACAGAATGAAAGCTTACAGAATAAAAACAAAAGCAAACTTAAATTTCTGTTAAAACAATGACATGTCTAAAGAGTCTCATGAAGATATTCATAAGGAAAATATTTTAAACAAAAATGGAGATACAGATTTTCTTGGAAAACAAAAGTTACCTTAATTTATACAACCTAGTTGGAAAAATATTTCTGCAATATGATCTGCTGGCAGCAGCTCTCCAGCAAAGTTTCTGAAACACCACTACTTCAGAAAAATCTTTCAGAGACAAGATTTGATTATTTCTACTGCAAAGACAAACTGAGGTTCTCGTGCTTCCTGAATAAAACACCATTTTAAGAAAAACTACTTGATTCTAATTGCTCCAACTACAATGCTGTGTTGAATATTCTGTAAATATTTTTATTCTGTCAATAAACAGTTAAAAGAGATGTTCACTTATCTGATACTTTCCAGTGTGATTTTCTGGTAGATGGAAAATTCTCAGTTATTTAAAATTGCAAGAATGATTAGTTATTCATAAAATTATTGAACTAATGTTTTCTTTATTGAACTAATTGTTTTCTTTAAAGAGCAATTTTAGAATTATGTGGTTTGCTTTGAAGAAACTCCACAGGTCATCCTCATCATCTAAAAGCACAGAAAGAGCTAAAAACACATTAAATTTTGCCTACACTTACTTAGAAACTGCACCAGCTAACCTACCTTTACTTGTCATAGCAATTTTAATTCTTTTTATTTTGTACTAGTTTTATTCCAAACTGCAACAAGGTATCAGCACTTTGGTTTTAGCCAGGTTTCTGGACCTTTTCAAAAATCCTGCTCTATATTCTTCAATAAAATTGCAGGGTCCTACTGCAGAGTGAAATAGATGGATTCAACAAGAAGGGAATAATCTAAACGTGACTATCCTGGAGATACTAAAACAAAAGTGTGATGGTATTCTGATTTTTTAATTTATTCTTTTTTTTATAAAAGAGGTTTGTTCTCAGTGAGTTTTTTTGTTTAATTGTAATTCCCATTAAATTTCTTCGGTTTTAATCCCAATTGAGAAATTTCTTATCTGTAGGACATCCTTTTGCTTCTGCCTGGAGAACTGAAGCTCACTCATACCAGCCAGGACATGGAACTGAGAATAAACTCTGCCACAGAGACATCTTGAAATAGTCAGAGAAAACTCCTCCATCACCTCCCCAATGCCAAGGGCAGTATCTCAATTCCTAGCTTCACAGCCACAGCAGATTCCTTAAAAAATAAAAAGCTCACAGTGTCCCAGGCAGGTAACACTGAAACAAGAGAAGCTGGTTTGCTTCCCGGCATCCCCTAGTGCAATTCTCATGGCTTTCACTCATTTTTGTTAATCTGTTCATCAGCATTCAGCAAGAATTTATGTTTTCTGCCAACATAATGGATTCCTCCCCCAGTTTTTTCCTTCTAATGTTCAGCAGTAGCACTGGGAAACACAACTCCTCACTTTTAACCTCCAGTTTGAGGCTTGGAACACACACATGTAAGAAGTGAGAACTTTTGTGCATTTTGAAATGCATTTTACAGTTTGTTTAGTTTAAACACTTGGACTTTAAAAATATTCTTCATTATCTGTATAATACATAGATTGCTTCAAGAATTATGTGGTCTGCTTAGTTTTATTTAAATTTTTAGATTGCACTAGAGAGATGTTTCTATTTTGTTTTGTCTGCTTTCCCTGATTAGTCCCTAAGCAAAGTATTACCACATTGTATACATTAAAAGTTTACTGAAACACAGAAACTTGACTTATTTTTAAATTAGCTTAGAGAAAATATAGCAGAAAAGTGATTACTAAAATGAAAATCAAGTTCCATCTAAAAAATGCAGGGATTTTGTCACAATACATCTAAACTAAACACTGACTCAGAGAAAGGCTGATACTGGTACTGACTGCCTGCACAGGTTTGGGCAAGTTGTTTATGTGACACATCAGTTCCCTTGAAAAGAAGAAAACTCTTGCTGTGATCACAGAGACAGAAGCAGTGAATACATTTCAAAGATTACTTTAAAGCCAAGTACCTAACATTTATCAGTATTATCAAGTTTTAAATTCTTTCCAGCTTTGATTTTATTGCCTTATTTGTGTGTTTCTAACCAGATTAGGATGGTCCCACACCTCTCACAGACACCATTTTTCCTGCATTGCTGATGACTCTGACAAGTAACCCCTGGTGTATTATTTTTATTCTTGGTTCTTAAGAAAGCAAATATAAATAAGCTCAATGATCCATTTATATTTCCGACATCATCCCAGATATGCTTCTACTGGAACTACAGTTAACTTAGCCTTTAAAACCTCCGTGAGACAATGACATCAGGATTTTTTTTCCCAAAAATACTGTAAAACAGAGAAGCACTAGACAAACTGCGTAACAGTTCCTCCTGGAATGATGTTTAGTGGGATTTCTTTTTCTAAGCCAGTCAAAGGGCCTTGAGGGATCCTCACAAAGCTTTTTTCACCTGATTCACCCTTTAACCTCTGTCCTGTATGCTAACAGCATTCCAAAATAATTCAGAACCCTCAAACACTACACAGAGTGTGAAAAAGTATTGCAATTTGGGTCATGATCACAAGCTTATTGACCTGTCCCCTTGTTCCCTCTGTCAGCAGGAGCCCAGAGCAGTCTCCATTCCTCTGTGAGTGCCCAGAAAATCTATTGGAAAAGGCAAATCTATGAAGGGACTATGAAGATATATATATATATATATATATATATATATATAAATGAAGAGACATATGGCAGAGAGGGTTAGCCAGTGGAAGGATATGAATTCTGGATGTGGGACACAAAGAGCCTGTGTCTGAACACAAACCTACATCTGGCATGCAATTTTAAGCCACAGTTTCAACCCATACAACCCCCCTACAAAACACAATCCTTATTTTGAAACCAAGGGATACATCTCTGACTTTTACCTCATAGCAGAATCAGGGATAAAACTCTGGGCTAATATCCTCTACCCCTTTCTTGATAAATAGACTCTATTTTTACCAGAAGAAAAAAGAAACACTCTAATATAGAATAAAGATGTATGAAAGTAAGAAAGAGAATTTTTCTTACTGCATGATACAATAATATTCTTGTAAGATATGTTAGAGTAAAAAGAATTAAGCAGTTCTATAATATTTTTACTTTTCTTAACATGAAGAGGCACAGGAGCCCAGACAATGAATTACCATTTAAAATTTTTAAGAAAATGACTGTTTAAGATGCTTTTAATGTACCTTTTAAAAAATTAATATTAGAAGTGGAAAATCCTTAAGATGTCACAATTATGTAAAAGTTAAATAACTCTTTTTTATATAATATGCCTTGGAATTTCTATAATTTTTTGTTGTTGTTGCAGTCTGTTTGCTTGTGCTTTTTGTTTTTTGAAGTTTTTTTTTTGAAGTTCCACAAAATTTTTTGTTGTTGTCTGTAGTTTTTTTTTAATCAAACATACATTCAGTAAGATAACCACTTCTTAGAGCAGTGTGCTTTCTTTCTGAGCATCTTATGCCAGCAAAACTTTTTTGAAAGATCAGCACAATTTTTTTCATAACTCACGTTCTAGACTGACTGTTCAGCCCCATAAATTCATTTTCTTTCTATGCACATTTTTATGTAGTTCAGTTGAATTAGAATGATAGAGAAAATAAAGTTTAGGCTTAACCAGGCCTTTTGCTCTCATGGAAAAGGGAACTTAAGTCATACTCCAATGTCACAGTCTTTCTGATATAGAAATCTTTATGATTATACAATACATGTGGTTACACTGGTCTTTATTTCTAAAATTCATGCAGTCCAAGTTTACATCACTGTAGCCATGGTGTTTTCGTGGGGACAGACAGACAGACAGATAGATCTTCACCATAGATAACCAGATTCCAGTTAAATTGTTGAGAATTAGGTACTTTTGCATACTTGGCCAACTACATACTTTGATGGCACATACGTATGATATTATTTATGTGCATACAATTAAAACCATACCTTACAATACTAAAACTCTCTACCTAATCCTCATTAAATTTTTTAAAATTTTTCCCAAGCAAATAGAAATACATGATGGAACTGCTGTCCATACCAACACTTCCTGTTGGTATGAAAAAAGGATAAGTATTAAATCTCATACAGCCAGAATGAAATCCACTCCTATTCCACAGCATGTGAACATACCATTCCTACAAGAGCAGTCTTTCACTCCTCCGTGATTTTTCATTCATCTAAAAGAAATAAATGAAGATCAAAAAAAGGCCAATGTTTTCATAGTTCCGTTCCATTCTACTCCTCTCAGGACTAGACTCAGGGCTCCCTGATACAATTCTGATTAAATAAGATTGCTTAACTTAATCTTGCTTTAATTTGCCCTCATTTGTAAAACTCCTTAAGGTTTTACATAAATACCACTGCTTGGCTGAGAAGATGCCACAGTCATGAGCAAAGCCTGCAGGCAGGCTGGAGGTGCACATGTGCAGTTCTAATTTTACATACAGTGCAGGTCCATGTCTAACAGAAACAATCATGGTTCTACTAATTCAGAGGGAGTCCTGAAAGCTGCCAGCAGTTATAGATCCATTCCAAGCCACTAAAAAGGCTTAACATGCAACAGGGACTTAAAAATCTCTTATGGCAGCAATAAGTGCAAATTAGCTACTTGCCTGCTTTATAAGAAACGCAGGTGACTGTATACCAGCAGACACATATTTAACTTGGCCAACTTTCCTCTCCATCCCTCAAAGAATATTCATTCAGCCAGACAGACTTCATCACTTAAACCTGAATTTTGCCGCGTCTGAAAACACAGATTTTATTTCATAAAAAAAAATCCAAAATAACAGAAATGTTGGCGTGCCTAGGAACTTAAATTACAAAGGTTATGCACAAACTATGCTCTTAAAGCCAGGTTACTGGTATAATATTTTATGTATTACAGGAGAGATATTCTGGGTAAAGGTACTGCAGGCCTACAAAGACCAAGGTGGCTCTTAAACTTCATTAAACAGAAACTGCAGGAATATTGGTCCCCTAAAGAAAAGTCAGAGAAACTAAGCTGAGACACTCACAATAAGAGTTGGGGTTATTGTGATGCTTCAGTAACATTTAAAAAGCAATTAACAAGAACAAAACCCCTACAGTTTCTAAGAGGACAAGGCTGAACTACTGGTAAGTGAGGTACATTTGGGTTATCTGAGTTGTCTCTAGGATGCGGAATAACCCTCAGAGATGCATCACACAGAACTCACGTTTATTTTCTGTGACTTTAACACATCAAAATTATAAATTTTACTAAATGGAATGTTTACTAAAAATATAACATAAAATATACTTTGACAAAGTATAAAGTTAACTTTTTAAAGTTTTAAGATATATTTTATTTAAAAAAATCCTATGGGGATAGGAAAGCCAAAGACTGCACATTACGATTTGTTAGTATATAGTCCAATATCCTTTTTTCTATGATTTTTGTATCAGAATTCCTAGCTGAACTCATACACAGCACCCTTTTAGCCCTCAGCATACAAGGATATAATCTTTAAGCAAATGATAAGTGTTTATAAACTGAAAATGGCTACAACAGACACGAAAACTAGAAAGCTGAAATTCCTTAGTGGGTTGTTGATGAATACAGTTAAGCATCACCTTTACTTATGCAATACATTTTTTTTACCATTATCAATATTGTGTTAAATCTAATCTATGGGGAATTTACATGGCTGAGAACATTGATTCAAACCTCCAACAGCTGGTATTGAATGCTATATGGGAGACTATCCCATTCTTCTTTTGCTACAATGGTAAAATCCATGCAGTTTGGACAAGCTCTGGGGGAGGAAAGGGAATCCCATACCAAAATAAGAAATCATGTTCCCTATTTTATTAGTCAGTGTTCCATATGGTCACATACACTTAAAGGTTTCCTTGCTCAGAAATAACAAAATTCCTCTCCATTTTAACATTAAAGAGGAAAAAAACCAAACCAAACCAAACACCAAACCAAACAAAAACCAAAAAAACTAAACAAACAAGCAAATAAAAAGAAATAAAAACAAAACAAACCAAACAAAAAAAAAATTTAAGTGACAGTCCTGTTTTGGTACAGAAGAATTCACTGTGATCCACATAACACTGCGTGATGACCAATATCATTGCCTGGCACTTCAGTAAATGAAGTAGATAGTCCTTGACCTGTTTTTAAAAATGAGTCTTTTTTAATAATTTTATTTTAGATACTTCATGGGAAAAAATCATATCACTGACTTAAACAGTGCAATTTTGTAGAGCAGTTTTATATAGTAATAGAACTATGGGAAAAAATAGTCATGACTCAAATGGCTCTTTCTTATAATTTATGTAGGTTTTCACTAATTGACTGAATGAAGAATTGGTAATTATTATTTTAAAGACTGAACAGAGAGTGAAGAAAACTTAATGAAATAATTTAGGACTCATCATGGCATTGCTGTACCTCTCAACTAGGAAGCAGAAATAACGTGCTTGATTCCAGGCAGTTGCCTAAGGGAATGAGCTTTATTAGCCATAATAGTTTGTTTCACTACCAGGTGGCCATATTCCTGGTTTTGTTTAAAGTTCCTGCTGATTTAAAAGGCAGGGAATAAAATAGAGGTTAGGTCGAGCAGCATGGAGGAATGGAGATTGGTGTAGTCAGTGATTCGCAAGGCAGATTCAGTGGAGTCCAAGAATGTCAGGAGTGGACATTGTGTAACACAAATAGTCCCACCATAGGAGCATGAAGACAGCAGCTGTCTGCTGCAGAGACAAATTATTTTCATTGAATAGATTTGGCTGGGCTGCAACTACTCAGTTACTCTGAGAGGAGGAGAAAAAAAATAATTCCAACTCACGTTTCATCTTCACCACTCTCTTTTCATCTCTCAAACTTCACAACTTTTAAGTTTTGTCCTCGCTTCCAAGCTGTCAGTGATATATTACAAAATGAATAGCTTGAAGTGTTTGGCTACCTGGGGCCATAAACCCAGCAGGTCAGCAACAGAAACTGTTGGGGGACTTTCTATGGCTTTTGCTGGAATTAAAACAAAACAATCAGGAGGAAAGCGTCATGGGTACAGCAATAACTTATTAGTTCTAACACACATATCCCTGCAGATCACAGCGACCCCAATCTGCTTAAAAAATGGCTTCCTTGGGCTAGCCAATCTTTCTATTAAATAGGTTGGTCTTCCCTGGAGCCAAGATCTGCCTCCTTCTGCATGGCTTATTATAACAGCACAGGCAGTATTTTTTGCTCTGACAATTTCCAAATAAAAATCAGTCCTATAAAGGCTGAGATTGTTTATTTTTCCTCAGGGCATTCAGTTGTTCTGATTAAGGACAGAGTAGAAGAAAAGTTGGATATTAAAGCAGCGAAGCTGTTGTGAACCTGAGGTGTTAGTTTTAGTTTAATTAATGATAGAAGAAGGCACATAAAAGAAATTAAATCATACAGCGCTGAAGATATGCAGGCAAGGATACACTATGTGACCTGCCAGTAGAGATCTGTGATAAAGACAAAAGTAGTAAGAAAAACATCCCACAACTCCAGAGTAGCAAAATGGGGGGGAAAAAGTAGCCCATTATAATTATAATATCCAACATGCTCTCTGTGTAGCTTTATTTAAAAGACACATTTCTGGGATATGTGAAGTTTATAAGTTACTAGCAAAACGAAAGGTACTCTGTAAACATCCCATAAAACTCATCATCTTCCATAATTACAGAAACACCAAAATGAGTGGATGCATCAAACAAAATACACATTCACTCCAGTTCATGTGTACCTTTTTTCTTGGAGATTCTGGACTGCAGAGGAAAAAAAGACCTCAGATTACTCACATATTGCAAATTGTGGGGACATTTCTCCCCAGACCATCATGGGTACAAGCTCTCACATTTATATGACATCACCTGAAGGCCATGGTTAGAACTCTAGGCAGCCTTTGAGGCTGTTAAGTGGAAATCTGAGCTTCTTTCCCAGGCTTGGATCACCTCAAAGCTGTGCTTACACAATCTTGACTTCGAAAACCTTCTTTCAGTCACAGGAGCCTCCAGTTCCTTTTTATAAGCTCAATGGGTGAGCATTAGCACCTTGCTCTATGCCTCAGTAATAATTACCTCCCATCTGCATGCAGAGTTCAAGCACCTGAGAGCAGAATGTCTGCAGAGGAGCCCTGTGTCCCTGGGAAGGTTCTGCAAGTCTGTCCTGTTACTAACATATTGTATTATGCATATTATCAGGCTTCCAGTTAGATCCTAATATTTTAGGCTAGATTACATAAATGTCAGAATGTCATTCTCCTGCTTATGAATTTTATTCAGAATAATTTACAGTAAAGCTAATATTGGCACCACTGCGACCTGAAAGTATTTTAGTTTTTGAAAGACTCTGAGTGAATTTACCTCTCTTTGGATGAATGTTTCTCTGATTTTCATAAACATCACCATTCACATTTCATGAAAATATTAAATAACACAGACAGGAAACAAGCCTGTTTTGTACTGGTGCTGTGAGTAAAACTGTACGTGAATTACTAAACTCTCTGATTTTTAGAACTGGATAACCAGAAGGTTGTTTTGGTTTTGCATTGGTCCATGACCTTTTTGCTGCTTTCTGGGAAAAAGATATGTTTGTCTTTAAGAATAACTTTATGCAAGGCATCAATATGTATCCATGAGCTAATTGAATGCTTTAAAATGCTTCACCTTTGCTAATCCCTAGCACTGTTTGTAATTGCCGTGACTAATCCCAGCCTGTCACTTGGGATTATTTCTGCTTCCTAACAGAGTGAATCCTGAGCATTCAAAGAATATTCTCAACTCACTGGATATTTATATTAACAAAATTATTTAGCTCTAATATTGACCCAGGCTCACAAACTCAGAGAAGCTTTCTGTTTTTTGACTTCAGAGGCCAAGTTTTGGATCATTTTAGCAGCTGGGTTTAAAAGCGTTATTGGGGTGGAGGGAGGAAAGGGACAGAGGGGAAAACAGCACAGAAAGAGCAGTGGATGCATCTTTTATGAACCTGCTCCACGAGAACCTAAGATAATCCAAAGTAGCAGAAGCTAACACTTCTTCCGTACTATTTCCATATTATTACTGAAAAACTCAGGCACAGGAGGAGGAGGTGTGGGGAAGCTTTTTAAGTGTGCAAAAAGACACCCTTAGCACATAGTTAAAGAGGATTCTTCTCCTATAGGAAAACTCCACAGACCAATTGAGGCTAACTTCAAATTACATATAAGCAAAGGAAAAACGTCTAGAACACTTCCAGCCAACTGTATGAAATGGTAAAGCAAGGAGCTGTAAAATGAACTGGCAGCTGTCACCTTAGCTGTTCTCAGGTACAAGCCAATATCCCACCACAAAGAAAAGCACTGTAGATTTTTTTGCCTTTTTAATAGACTTTCTTTTCCATGATTAGTTGCAATTAACAGACTGAAATAATATATCAGGCTAAGCAACAAAATAAAGATTAATAGACCAGCTTGTCTCTCCTCTTTTTTTTTGCCTTAACCTTTTCTCCCAACATTTTAAAAATATGTGTTTCTGGAATGTTAAATCAATTCTAGTTATTCGTAGAAATAAAGAAATTCTCATCCATGTTATAGACCTTCTCATATTGCTTTTACATTCTTAAGAAAAAAAGAAATGTCAACCAAATAAACTAGCACATAAAACTCCTGGAAACCACCAGCAACCCTACAAAAATAGTTTGAAGCCTTAGCTATAACAGCAAAAACCACCACAGATTCTACATATTCATACCCAGTTTACATCTGCAATTCCAGACACACTACTACTGCTGGAACTCATTCTGGATCAAGAAAACAGTTTTATGTCAAACCCTGCTATTTCAAGCACAGGTATGATTAAGAACCTCTATATTTTTAATTAAGGAATGTTCACTGTTCTGAAAAGCTGGTTCCAGTAATAACTCTTTTTATGCATGTATATGAATTTCTGCAGATTTATTGAAATTGAGGAAAATAGTTTTACACTTTAAAAAAAGCCCCAAACCGTAAATGGAGGAGCTTCACTAACAATAAATGAAGAACAATAGCTTGAAAAATTTGAAGACAAAACCTGAGAGATTCAATTTGATCCCAAGTGCTTCCTGTTATTTGGGCAGGAAACAAGACGAGAGAGAAATGCAGAGTGACTGCTATGAGTCATATTTACTGTGATTTAGAGACCAAGCCATGCATCTGGCAAGCAAGGAAGAAAGGAATTTTATGACAGCAGCAGAAAAAACACAAAGCAATACAAAAACAATAGACAGATATAATTTAATAAACTCGTATTATTAAATAATTGAAACCCACTCTGTACCTAGGAGTCTCCTTCAGTTTGCTGCAAATGTGCCATGTTTTCAGGGCAGAGGAGGAGCTGAGGAGGAATTGCAAATATTGCAGGTCATGATGTCTGTAATTTTTTCAATGTACAGTCGTGAATCTGAAAGAGGATAAGACTGACCTATCAGACCTTTTTTTTTTGTAAAAGAAATTAAACAGGAAGACATTGCTACATTTCTGTACAGAGACTGATTGATTTTACACCTGTTACATCCCAAATTTAACATTGGCAGGCTTAGCTATTGCAGTGACAGTGAATAGAACTTGCTCAGAGCTCTCTTAATATGTGGCAAGAAATGTATACAGTAAATCAAGCACTTCAACTTGACAAAAGAACAGTTGGGAACCTACAGTCTTTTCATACAAATGAACAAGAAAAAGAAATTTCTGAACAGGAAATATTCGTCTTTGGAGGAGGGCAAATAAACTAGCCTACACAGTATAAACTTGATGGAAATTCTGTATTTAGGGTCAGCCTAAACACAGAATAATTTAGATGTGTTTTGGTAAGTGAAGATTATGCTCCTGATACTTACTTGTAGGTGTCTGCCTGAGTCATGCTAAACCCTGTCTCTCCTAGGACACATCATATGGTAAAATCTACTTTGCTAAAAGAAAAAACAATCTCTGTCTCTCTCAGTCTGGGGAGCTTTTAAATGTTACAAGCTTTAAAAGGCACCTACATTTGCCTCAGGGTTTCACAGTATGCAGTTTTGGAGACATACTCCTGTGAACTGTTCCACCAAAATATCTCAGCTTTGAGTGCTGAAAATTAATCACCTGGCTAAGTACTTGACTAGGTTCAAGTTTTGTGTTTACTGTAAGTATTTGAAGTCATTAGAAACACAGCACGAATGAAAAACAAATATATGTGATGTTCTGTAGAGAGTTCAGTTCCATGAAAATGTAAATGCTCAGCCCATAGATAAAATGATTAAAAATGGAAAAGACAGCTTGAGCCTAAATACATATGGTAACTACGCAGCAGTCACTGACAATGCTGCATCTATTTTACAGAACATTTAAATCAGCAAAAAGCCAAGATACATTATTTAAATGAGTCTTTATCGAAAAACGTATCTTGAAATTTCTGTGGAAGAATAATATCAGCTGGGGTATGCTTTAAAGATTGTAATTGGACTTTATCCAGAAAAGGCTAAATAAATTGAAATATGTTTTATATCATTATGCATATTCTTTTGTGATAAAAATAGTTTTATATTTTTTAGCAGTTCAAAAAACTGTGCAACAAGGGAATAATAATAAAGGAAAAGAAGCAATCAAAATGAGAAAGGGGGAGATTTCTTGTATCCCTCTGTAAAAGAAGTAACAAATTACTTCTGTGAATAATTTCAAAGACTTGAATAAGCTGCATGCATCTCCCAGATGGCTCTCAGAAAGAAATATTAAAGAATTGTCTGAAACACTTGCAGAAAACATATAAGACTTTGCTTTTTTTAATCTCAAACATAAAAATATCCGAACTACAATATTTACTGACACAGTTTTATCAGATAACCCTGTAAGAGAATCCTACAATAGCATATCAAGAGTCTGTAGTCCATGAAATTTCCTCAATAAACTGAAAATCCTTTCCAACATGTATATTCCTTCATACACTGCTCAACAAGAAAAGTTTCTTAACAAGTTTTCAAGAATTTTGAACGGGGCAAGATTTAATACCTGTAATCCAGATGTAATCTACCTTCACCCATTTCAAAATCACTTACAAAAAGGTCCAATTTCCCTGCTGTATGACAGTGGTACTCTGTCTTGCAAGAGAGCAAAAAAAAAATTTTATTATGTTGAACATGCACAAGCAAATGAAGAACTTAATCTCAGAAGTGTTTAAAATCATGTTAGTCATGAGTTTTTTAACTTCAGCATTTATAACTCAAAAGAAAAATACATATATATGATACTTTACAGACCTATTGGATTATTTTGATTATTTATAAACATTTAGAAATGTTTCACAAAGCACTTGGAAGTACATTTTATATGCAGCTACACCTTGCATCTCCACATATTCTTTGCATGTTGTCTTTAGTTGAGAAAGACAAAAGCTTTTTGATTTTGCTATGTTATTTTGCATCAAAAAGTTATTTCAGTGCAGAAAATAGTCTTCACAAAGGCCACGGGATCAAGATTTCTCTCTTCAATCTGGACTGGAAGTCAGTTCTAAAATTGTTTCTGAGCAGATGATCAGCTCTAGCAGAAGATAGGCGGCTATAGATTGTACTAGGATGAGATCACAGCTGACCTTTAATGACTAGAAATATTTATTAGGAATGGAAGTGGATTTTATTTTTTTCTTTTTAAGTAATGCAAAGTATCTGGGTCACCTGGAGGCAGGAGAGGGCAGGAAGGCACTGTGTCTGAGCACCAGTCATGGGGAAGGACACGGACAGAGGTACCAGGGAGGGTGACAGAACTATCAGTGGTTGAGTGGTAGATTCTGGTTCTATCATTTTTTGTCTTCTGGTTCCGCCAGCAGCCTACAAAAGAGGCTTTTTTCTTTGCTCATATATGGTCTTAAGAATGTCAAATCAAGTATTTGCATCACAAACATTTCTAAAACTACAGCTATAAGAGCATAACTTTACACTTCCATGTGACTTTCCTTGTTTTCTCTCTTTTCTTTCTCCTCCTCTAAACATAAACACAAAACCCCAAAGCATCCGTATAAATAGCACACACAAATGCACTTGGGTGCTCATTCATTACTCACCCTGTGTCCCATTTTCTCACCTCAACAGGAGATATGATAGGTTCTTAGATAGCAGCCTGTGTTGTCTACTCTTTTTGGATCCCTCTGATGTCTGTGCACCCATACACAAAGGAATGGCAGAGCTGTGAAATATTTGCTTTTCACTATTTATAACTCTGAATCAAAAGCTGTGCTAAATGAGTTGCTGAGTGCTATCCCCACGAGGATGCATTTTTTACAGTTATCCTGGTCTTGAACCTTTCCATGCCAGCATGGTAGTGAAGCAGTGTTTCTTGTGGGGAAACCAATGCTTCTTCACAATGTCCATTTTCACAGGACATAGAATATGCCATTAGGTTACTCGAGGGGTTAATAAACTTCAGAATTACTTGCCTTGTCTACAGTGAAGTGGCAGAATGACTTCACTGCTGTGTTTTTTTTCCTGTAAAGAGGGACATTAGAAAACACACTGGAGAGAAATGAATACATGCCCTAAGCCCCTAACCAGCACTTACAGTGTACCTGAGAGCATATTAGGAAAATCAAGAAGAATCTTCAATTTACTGACTTAAAATGATTTTTTCCTCCTTGTCTCTCTGGACTTCAAAACTGAGTCTTGAGGAGCTTAAATTACATTTTACATGCAAAGCTTAAAACCTAATTTACCATATTCCTATCAGCCAGCAGATAAAGTCTATAGCACAGTGGTAGATAGCAGTTTCCAAGGGCAGTATCTAGGCCCAAAGCTTTCAAAAGCTATAACATGGAGGATACAATAGAGAAGGTGATACACATCAGACTACTTGTCCCTGGACCCTTTCCTTTCAGCTTCGGGCTAGCTATGTATCTGACTAATCTGAAATCCTCTCATCCGCTCGAGAGTGTCACAGGCACTAACATATATGGATTGCTGCCACCTCCTTTCTCTGCCAGTGCCACAGTTATCTCAGTTCAGGGACTCTGAAAGAATCACAGAGGGGACAGATAACTATATTTAAGCCTTAAGAATTGCCATCTTTGTGAGGGCTAGCCTCACTTTCCCATCACAGATAAAAGGGACACGGCGGCTTCTTCTGAGACAAACGAAATTGCAAGGACCATAAGGTAAAAGCTGGAATAGCACAAAAAAAAACCGTACAGAGATGTCTTATAAAAGCACAAAAGTATTGAAAGCATAGATAACTTCCTGAAGCTGGCAGCTGTAGCTCAGTGGAGCCGTGCCAACCTACTCCAGCTGAGCATCAGGCCTGCACTCTTCACAAACAGAAATAAACATTTTATTAAATCAAACCTTCTCCTTGCTGTGCTTTTACATCTAAGAACTTTTCCCAGCAGGCAACACCCTGCTAATGCAGCATAAAGCATTTTAGAGACACACTTCCTGGGTAGTTTTTGCCTGAGAGGAGAATCTTCTCTCCCTGGTCTCTCATCACTCTAAGCACCTGGTGCCACTGCAGCAAGCACCTCATGCTTTATATTTCTCTGCTTCCTGGTGTATTATTTGTGTTACCTACATCACTGGGGTAGGCCTTAACCATCTTTCTAACAGTAAACAATCAGAGGGCTTGGACTTTTTTAATAGCATTAAAATTAATGCTGTAAAAATTAAATTAATTCCTATTTCCACCTTTTGAGTAACAGCCTGCCAAGAAATCACCAAGCTGATGTGTTTCAGCTTTCAGGGTGGCCAACCTCCTTCTGAAGTTTAGTTTCCAGCCCATATACAATCTGTCATACTTTGATGCATCACAAAAAGCATGACAGCACAACGAGGTGTCCCTCTACATCTCAGCTGTAATTGCTCAGAATTTTGCTTAATCAGGAAATCCTCAGTACCTGTGAGGCCAAAGTCAGGGCAGGATGCTGTGACAAGGGTCATCTGTTTCTCTCTGACTGCTTGGTATTAGCACAGCAGACAGTCTTACCTTACTGGATGTGCTGCATTGGCAGAAGGGTAATAAAGCTTGCTATAGATTCTGGAATTCCCTTCGGGTTTCGAGTAACAGGCTTGCCAAAAGCGGTTCACCTTATTTTTAAATATTTTATGGCTGCATAAAAAGTGCCAGATGCTGCTCAGAAAGCGGACTCAGAGCTAGCCACTCAATCAGCAAAAAAAGGAAATAGAAACGACTTTTATTTAGCAGCTGCCAATATAAAGGGAAAAGCCTAAACCAAACAGCTATGCTCATGATACAGTTTGGGTTCAGAGCCACAGCTAAAGTGACACAGAACATTTTCCATTCAATTTGAGGTGGCAGGTACAGTATTTTACATACCACAGACTTATTTTCTAGTCAAGACAGCTTTTTCCTTGTGTCAGTGGAATAGATGCTTGACCACCTGTTCTCAAAATTGAAATGTCCCACTAAAGAAACAGGCTCATTATCTATCATGCAGAAGAAATGCCATATTAGAGGTAAACTAGGAAGAGGAAGATAATGTGAAGAGAGACAGTAAAATAATTAGTGGCAAAGCAAAGACAGTAAATTTAATGTTTCTGGATTTTGCTAAACATTTGATATGGTACCCCACAAAAATTTATTTGAAAGAAATTAATTCAATATTCGCTCAGAAAAAAAGCTTTGTCACATTAATGAAAATCTATCTAAATTGCTTTAAGATGTGCAATGATAAACAAGAACCTCTGGATTGAGATGGAGGACAGAGTTATTTAGGGTTGCTACAGGATTTGGTGTTTGCTTTCATACATTGACAGATATAAGAAAAAAATATTCTTCAGTTCTGAAAGGCATTGCATTGCAACAACATTGTTGGGAAGCATGACAAGAGGGTGAGTCTAAAAATATGGTTGAAAGAAAGCTAAAATTTCTTTTCGAAAACATACATGAGATGGTTACAATAATGTTCAATGCAGTTTTTTAGGTGATATCATGTATAGAAAAATTCACCTAAACTAGAGATAGAAAATTTCACCTAAACTAGAGCTGGGAGAATAGTTATGGTGTAGAAGGAATACTGGTAGTCAGATATGGTAAAAAAAAAATATTCTCTAATTTCTGAAGAAAGTTTAGGCTACCAAAGCCCAACAGAGGGGGGAGGATGAGGACTGGGTATCCATGTGAGGGAGCTTAGACATTATAAAGCTCATTGAAAAGAATTATTAGGAGTAGATAAACTATTCAAAAAATTATAGCGAGAAAGATATATAATGAAAAGGAGAAATTACATCATTTGCAATGAGACATAGTCCCTTGTCAAAAAAAAAACCAAAAAAGGCATTAAAAGCTTTTCTCAAAGAAACTCCTACTCTGAACAGATTTGTACAGAGAAAACACAAAAGCCAGTGGAGTTATTATAGTTATGCTGGGACTCAGTCCAACAGGTAAGGAATATTGCAATATTGGTAGCTACAGTTCAACTAGGGAGAACCAGGAAGAAACTCAGAGCATTTAAGAATCCACAGGAAATATAAAGAACAAACTTCAATAACTTCTGTAGTTTATTTCAAACTCCCAAAGAGCACGTAACTGCTGAATAACAATCTAAAGTATTTTTACAATATCAGCTAACTGAAATGAAGAACTCTCATCCAAAATATCAAAGACTTCCTTACCTGAAAAAGAATTTTTCTTTGACTGAGTGATAAAGTCTTGATCAAATAATGCTCTACTTCCCTGTATTTTGAAGACAGGTTCTAGATATTATCTTAATTTCACTGTCTTTCAATGAGACAAACGTGAAATACATATAAAAATACAGTCATGACCTTAACTATACTTAGTTAAAGATCACCAGCTGTGAGAATGGTTCAACTCTAGTGATGTCCAAACAGATAAAATACCAGCTTATATATGTCACATATACTATAATATATTCTGTTGGAAGGCTAAGATAGAAATACTGAACCTGTTTTCAATAAATTCCCAAGGACTTATGGCTTCTTTTACCTGGTATGCATAAAGTATGCCTAAAATTCAACCCAGCTAAAGAATATGCATATTCCTTGACTATCCCGCCATAAAGCTCTTTGCCAATTTGTTGATATTGAAACAAGAATGGCTGGAAATCTATCTGCAGTTATATATAATATAAGGAATATATATGCAGCTACAGACCAGACCTCAATCCCTAGGTATCATATCCCTAAGGTATCATCTAGTGATGGTAACATCCTAACCTGGGTGGGTAACATCCTACAAAGTTCATAGATCCTACAAGTTCACAAAGATAGATGAAGATTGTATGGCAGCCTCCAGAAACTCCACATTCAGACTAAGCACAAGCGAGACATAAAAACACTTAGAAAATGTTGTATTTAAAAAAATGAAATGGAATGGAATGAGATGGGATGAAATTCCCATCTTTTATCATTGTTTAGGTGGCTGCCTGGGCACATTAGGAGCCTAAACCTGAGCTAAACCACTCCATCTTTTTTGAACATCTCGTTACGGCACTGCTAGAAATGCCATTGCCAACAGAAGTGCAAAGATAAAATGCAAGTCTCAAAAGAATTTTAAAAAATTACTGATGGAGAGAAATTATGTTAGCTTTTTGTGGGTTTTCTATTTGCCCTTTTTTGTTGTTTTTGTTTTGTTGTTTTGTGGTTTTTTTCCTTAATATTCCTTGCTTTCCTGTTCACTCCCACTTGACAGCTGGACCCATTTGTTCCTTTCTGTGTACACACCCACAACTCCACCCCAGTACCTGCAGTGGGAGGTTCATGTGAATATTTGAGGCCTTAGTTTTGAAGAATTTTTATTTTGATAAATGAAAAAAGGAGCTTTCTGTAGTTTTTCCTCTCAGGAAGAACACCCAGTAGAGATCTAATGCTAGTACACTTGGGCAACTTTACATTGATATTATTTAAGAAAAGGGATCAAAAGCTAATAACCTCCCTAGCTTGGCAAGAGCTTCCAAATGATTGCCTTCTAGACAATTTAACCAGAGAACTGCTGGTACATTGTCCTGGTGGAGAAGAAACCAGCAGTTGGTCTTCGCAGCAAAGAAAGCCTTTTAAGCTCCTACTAGCAATTTTGTACAGAAGAAATGATTAAGGAAAAGTCACCTCCAGGCACAAAAAAAAATCCTCACAATAAACCAGATGGGATAAAATTAGAATCCGTTATCAAGTCTGAAAAGCTCAATGTTAATGCTGTAATTGCAGAGCTGGGAACTGCTGTAGAAGGAATTAATACAGCTGCTTTGAATTAAAAAATGGTCAAGGAGTACACCATGTGGAAATGCAAAGGTTTTAAAAAAATAAGTCCCTCCATAACAGGAAACAAACTGCAGCATTTCACCTGATGTAATGAGCAACTCATTTGATATATATCAATATTAAATGAATAACATGGAATGAGTCCAGAGAAGATTGAAGCAGTGGCTTCCATTACTTTTTTACCTTCTACCTTGCAGCAGTTCCAGGACTTGATCCTGCATTTCAAGCTACACCTCTCTAAAGCAAATCCAATATTATGGGCAGAGTTATTGCCAGGGTTTAGAGTGTTAAATGATGGATTATCCACACATTACACAGACAGACTGGGATGCAGCAGTCGGATTTGAATGGACATTTCCAAAGAGGATTGTGGATGTGACTGATGGTGCCTCCTGCCTGTGCCTGGGCAGGTGTTGCCCTTCAGACTCTCCTGATACAGTGCTGAGTTTGGAATTTGCAAAGCCCAGTGGCTTTTGCTCTGCAGGGCTAAGTGCAACCATTCCCAGGACAGGGAATTTCAGTCTGCACCAAGTGAATGCGCTCTGCTTGCAAAGCAGTCAGCTGAAAAGAGAGATCTCCTCTGGATGTCTCACTAAAGACAGACATTTAGAAGTATTGTGGTGTTTCATGAGCAAAATATCTTAAAATGGCCTAAAATTGTTCTGAGGTCTCATGAGCTTAGGTACCTTTCTATGAATCTGTATCCACATGCAAACGGTAATGCAATCTGCATCAACAACAATTTCCAGATAATAACACTGCGTATAAGATTATCTATTAATTTTTTTTTTTTGGTTGCTTGGTTGGTTTGTTTGGGGTTTTTTGTTGTTGTTGTTTATTTAGTGTTATTTGCTTGGTTTTTTTTTTTTTGGAGGGGAGGCTTTTGTTTGGTTTTTGCATTGTTTTTGTTGTTGTTGCTGATTTTTTTTTTTCGCCCAGGATGCCTTGTAGGATTTGTTGGGGCTTTTTACTGCACAGTTTATTCATACTTGGAAATGGTAATTTGACAGCAAGATATTTCAGCTGACATTGTTTCAAGTTCTATTCTGCTGCCATTGAAGGCATTTAACAGAGCATGACCTGGCCCTATGGTTCTAGTCCATCAAAGTACAGACTACATATGTTATTTGAAAGAAAAATGGTTGGTTATTTGGCAGTAGGTTTTGAGGCAGACAAAAAAATAATCTCACAAAGATGAAACTATGAAACATCTCTATAGATAAAGGTATTTTTCTCTTCCACTTGATGCAAGTGTAATCATTATCCATCTGAGACTATTCTACTGAGACTATTTATTTTTTCAAGTATCTATCTACTTGATGAGTTACGTTTTTGTTTTAAAACCTTTCTTAGTAGAAGAGGTAAAATCCTGTCACCTCAAAGACACTGTTTTTGGCTGAAGTTGCAGACCTAAAAAAAAAATACTACTCCAAAAATAAAACTACACATGCTACTTACAGGATGGAGGTGACCTGGATCTCATGCCTAAAGATACCTGCTTAATCTTTTGGAACATCCTGTGGAAAAGATCAATTTTCAATTGACAGGAACATTCAGTGTTGCAAACTTCCCTGCTGGCATACAAAACCGAGGTCATTTATTAAAAGGAATATAATGAATGGCAGGGAAGATCCTTGTAGTTTCATGGATACACACCAAAAATAAAATCTATCTAATCAAAGACTGCAAATTAACAGCATGTTAAAGCAGGCTGGTTTAGTGTCTGTGGTTACTGATGAGTCACCAGATGCTCAAGATCAATAGATGTTTTGCATATTTTAATTATTCTTCGGGGTTTATAACTTAATTACTCTTATGAACTTCAGGTAGCTTTGGCAGACATAGTCTACCTTGAGTTTTACTGTTATTTCATTAGCTAAAACAAGGTGCCAGCATGCTGATGTAGAGCCATGCTTTGATTTCCAGTTGCTCATCTGAGGGCTGGCAGATGATACACAGAGATTCCAGTGTGTCTCCCATAACACAAAGTTATGCTTGATTTCCTGGCAAATACAGGAAATCTGTTAAAAAAAAGAAAATTATTTTATAATTTTAGATCAATTTTCAGGAACGATATTTTCAGTTTTGTGGACACTGGCAGATTTTATAAAGAAAAGTTAATGAAAACATTAAATGTCTGATTCAACAAGAGGAGGAAAAAAAGAACTACTTGCAACAACTGTACTTGAATTTAGGGAAGGATTAAATTTCATGGATTAAATTTCATGGATGGCAATAGAAAGGAATCTGCTTTCCATTTAGAGAAAGTGTTTAATTGATAGGTGTCAAATCAGTCTGTCAAATTACAAGCCTCTCCTTGTAGCCCACTCTCTGGAAGTGAATCACTCCTTAAGCTGCTGTTGGAGACATTCCTGGTCATGCTTCTTAAGAAACCCTGGTTCTGCCACCTTCTGCTCTTGCTCTGGTTCCACAACCTTTAATTTCACCCTATTCCAGTTCTGCCTCCTCCAAATATTTTGTTTTCAGACGAGTGGAACATGATTTATCTCAGTAATGAGTTAACAAAAAACTTGCTTTGCACTCTTTAAAGCCTGGAGTAAGTCATATGGGAGCATACACAAAATACAGGTTACGAGCTGCTAACATGAAGGAGAAAATTTACTCCTCACAAAACTGCGTACACAACAATAAATCCAAATAGAACAGTCTGATTTGTTAAACAGCCACAACCAATAATACATAACATCAATCTTAAAAATATTTTCCATAATTATATTGCAGTATAAATTACTGGAAATAAGGATTTAGAATTGGGAGAAAAGATGCTAGAGGAAATAAATCAGGTCAAGGATGGTAAGGAAGAAAATAATTTTAAAAATTCTTAGCAACTCAGGGTTAAAACACATTTCTCTGTATCTGTGCACTTTGTAATAAACACTTTAAAATGATTTATGGGGATGGACATTCTATCAACACCTAAAATACTTAAAATTAATAACAAATCGTTCAATCCAGTGTGTGAGAAGGACTCATGTGACATTGCCACTGATGGTGGTTTTCCCCCCATTCTCATTCATTTTTTTAGAAATATAGTCTATTTATGTAGTTTTGCATACTACAAACATGCATTTTTCATTCCATACTATTAGTTGTGCCTAATCCCTGGTGCAATCAGCATTCTCCTTCAGCTGAAACATGACACTAGGTTCTATGTACATGGATTTCAGAGTTCTTTGTGTCAGGAGGTTTTGCTGTTAATAAATAACACAGATTTTGCATGTCCTAATTCTTTTAGGTAATTTTTTTAAGCATTCTCTTTACTCTAGATTTGCTGTCATCACTGTGTGGATAATGAGCTAAACTCAGTTGCACTTTATTTTTTCTTGAGGTTTTTTTTGGTTCAATTTTTTTTCTTCTGGTCCCAACAGTTTTGATATATATCCCAAAGTAATTTATATTAAGTTCGAGGAGCTTCAGAAACCAGGGCCTTTTCTGATTTCCTGGTTTCAGTGGTGATTGCTAACTAATAGCTTTAGCACTCCTATAGTTGTGCTGTCTGATGGCTACAAAAAAAACCTTCAAAATATTCATTAACCAAGTCACACAATACATCTGTGAACTAGATTTTTATCACTCATTGGCAGATGGGGGAAACAAAGACACACGGAAGTTCAATGCCTTATCAAAAGCCCAGAGGGGGCCTGTTGCAGAGCTGCAAACCAAACAATTGGAACTCAGATACACCAACATTTGGTGCTGCACATCATTATTATTATTATTATTGTTATTACTCTACTTTACATATCAGGTCTTCCAAGGGTCAGACCTCAATCCCACAGTAATTCAAAACTCTTCTACTCTTCTTCCTCAAAGTCTTTCCACTGCCTTCTTTCTGTGGACAGCACCCTGTCTGTCACTCAGCCCTGTGTGACACTTCTGACTGCTCTGGATTCTCATGTTCTGTTGGACACTTTAGAGCCCACTTTCCTATCTTGCCTTCACAGGTAGAGTTCTCGTCTAAACTTCATCATGTATCAATACCTGCAATCCTTTGCCTTTGGTCTTGACAAAGGCCATCTCACATAATAGATATTTCTCCAGAAAACATTGCTCAAGAGATCGTTTCTGTAAGCCCTTTGCTTTGTCTTTGTCATCTACTGGTTTCCATTCATTTTATGTTACAAACGTAAGCCTTTGTCTTCATTTTTGAAGTCCCTTATAGCCTACTCCTGTATTATGTCTATCAGTCATTGGATATAAAAAAGGTGAAATCCCACCACTGATGAGCCCCTACAAAGGTTGTAGGATGGTAAAAGAAAATAGTGTCTAAACCAGTAACTTGCTGATACAACTGGTGTTCTCAAGAAATAAAGGAAAATATGATGATTACTGACTAACATCTAACAAATTTTAGCTAGTAATGTTATCCTCCAAATAGAAATTATAATTGATTTTAACACTCCTATAATCATAGTTTTGAAGCAGATTTCAAGGTCATAAAACCCTCTTATTTGTATGCTTGCTAACTGTCTATGGAGGTAACTATCTACTCTGGAGCAAAAGTAATAACAATCGAGGACGGAGAGAATAGGAAGAAAGAACTTCTCTACATCTTTACAACAAAGGGATTTATGAGAAATATTTCTGCTGAAAAGCTGTTCTGCTGAATCCAGAAGCATTTTGTTGGCTAAGGCTCTGGTCACTCAAATCACAAACATCTAGAGCTTAGAAAAGAGTCACCTTTCTTTGAAAAGTGAGACCAGACCGAAGATAATCATCAAAACCAAGTCAAGAAACAATATTCCCTCTTATTTTACTCTGACATGAGTTTGGCAAACAAGTTAAGACACATATAATAAATAATTCCTTAAAGAAATGCCAAAATACAAATTTTTATAAAATTGTCATCGTGTCTTCAGGGATATTTGGTATTAACTATTTAAATCAAGATGGAAGATGTTTTAAAAAATACCATGACACACATAAACACAGCAGGAAGAGATGTTATATGAAAAGAATTGCAGGCTATGAAATAATCCTGTTAATCTGTTATTTCAAAAAGAAATCCAGTTATGATAAAGTTTTTAGAAACGCCCTTTATACAAGCACTAAATAAAAAGTACTATGCTGCTAACTGTTCTGCTGGTTGAAACAGAAGAAAATGCTTTTGGTTGACAGTACTCAGTTGAATTTCAATAATTTAGTTGAATTTAGACAATTCAAAAGGCTGTCTGAGAAAGAGGTTATGAGAGAATACACAGTTGGAAATACACAGTCTTTCCAAAGTTGGACATTTTCCCCTCCCTTCTTCATAGTGCAAAACTCACCAATTTCAAAATATTGTCAGTTTAGGATGTTGTGAACCTGGTGGTGGTGTGACAAAACCTGACATTTGAGATGAATTATGAATGGAGGATGGGTACAGTGAAGGAAATGTACCCACACCAAAGATGACACTCGGCAGCAGAAACATTTTGACAGCCATGCCCTAGGTTCCAGTAAACTAAAAAATGAAAGGAAAAGGCACAAAATGACAGAAGAATTTAGTTGGCAACTCCAGAAATTTAGTAGAGATCAGCGAGGAGGTGCTGAGCAAACGCTGCTGAAGGTACATCCAGCAGGTTTCCCATGTGGGACAACCTCCACAAATAGTTGTCATTCTCATGTTGTTACAATACTACTTCTTTCTGTATTCTGAGAATGGTATTTACACCAGGAACTCTGACTGACTATTAGGTATTCTTATCAGACTCACAATACTAAATAATTGAGTGTGTGTGAGGCAAAGCTCTTGTTTGGGTTTCATGTGAATTATTCTTTTAAGCTGTAGTAACTCAATAACTGCAGAAGTCATTTAAAAAGTCATTTTATGACAGGGAATCTGTCTTCTTTCCTTTCTCACCTCCACTTTGAAGGGTCAAAAAAATAGAGATTGTAATCTGTAATCCATTTAGGAAATGTGTCCTACTCCTCTGGGAAGATTTGGGCAGGAGACTGAAACTTCTTATTTTGAAGCCTTGTGGATGTGAAAGCAGATGTGGCCAGCAAAGGAAGCAAGACATCAGTACTGGAGAACGGGTGGCAGCAGCATCCATGAGAACTTAAAAAGGAGGGAGAAATCAGCAACAAGCAGGAGAAAGGGCCTAGGAATTACACAGACCAAGAAGCTTTGGTTTGGAGAGTAGGATCCAAGGTGTGTGAGGTGATCAGACTGGAAGATGGATGGCACATGGAAGGAGGTGGGGACTGTAGAGGAAGGATATTTGAATTGATGGGATGATATGAACAGTGGAGTGGATGGGAGGGATCAGAACAGGCTGGAAAGAGGCAGAAAAGAAGGACATGGTCAATTCTGAGGAGAAGTGAAGACAACCTAAAAGGTGGGAGAACAAAGACTATGCAAGAGATTCAGAGGAGCAGAGGAGCCTTGGGTGTTATGAAGAAGATGTAAAGTGATTCAAATCTGAGCACTTTAAAATGATGTGGTTAAAGGAACACAGAACAAAATTATTCCAGGAATAACGCAGTCAGTCTTGTTATAAAAGGGTACATACAAATGCCTATAAACACTTGATACAATGATTAATTGAAGAGAATGTAATACAAAGGAAGAGTGATGGACAGAGATAATCCATGGAGTGATATCTTAATATCAGTATTTTGCCATCTTCTGAGACAGCAGAATCTAACTGAAGAAGTTAAATAAGAATGAGTTGCAATAATTGAAGTCCTAAAAGCATGTGACATCAGCCAGTGTTAAAAATTTTTAATATCCTAGCAGTATTTCTTATTTGGCAATTTAAAGGGTGAACACTATTATTAACAAGGGCTTTTTATCATGAAAATAGGTTTGTTAAGATCCTGAGTGTTCTTGGTCATATTGGATCAGATTGCTGCCTAAAAGGAGTTTTAAAGCTGGGGCAGATTTTAATAAATTCAAGCCAATTTCTTACATTTTTGTATTAAAAGGCATTAATTATTAACAACTTCTGTGACATCCGTATTTGCACTTTTGCTGAACCACCAAGCTAAATGTTATGAACATTTAACAGTGATAATTGAGGATTTTAAAGCCTTATCATTTGATGCCAAAACCCCATGAATCTACAAGAGATGACAATTCTTGAGCCAAGTACTTCATGCAGCCTAATATTTCTTTTGAGCAGGAGCAAGTGGCTTTGTTTTTAAAGACACTGCTATTAGCAGAGCAAACAAGATCCAAAGCAAAAAAGAATTGTGTGCCAGTTACCTGAGATGAGTTGAAAAGACCTTGTGATCTGAAGTTTCACAAGCTAATGACAGGAGCAACAGAAAATAACACTAAAAGGAATCCATTACAGACCCTTTGGCAAACCTCCCTCATGTGGGAGGTTATTAATGGGATTGAAGTCAAGGAGACATTTCCTACCCAACTGTGTTCATTGTAGGATGACAGCCACAGCCTTACCACTGGAGCTGTTCCAACTTGACCCTCATGTAAAAATAGAGTATTTTAATAATGTCACAGTGAGCTTCCCAGATCCTTTTAAGAACAGTATCTCTCTTTTCATGAGGCATCTCTTTCTGAAGAGCATCATCAAGCAGCCTCAGAAGTGAGACATTGTGTTCATTAATAGGTTCCACCTTGACTCCTGTAGAATATGAATCACTGACCTGTTCACAGGCAGCGAATTTTCTTTAAGTCAGATGGACAATTATTTTGCTTCATCAAATGAAAAGGTTCTACTTTACAAAGGAGAAGCTAGAATAATGAAACAACCCTTCCCAGTAGCTTGTAAGGAAATCTTGTATTATTGAAATTAAATACATTGAGAAAGAGCTATAAAATTTGTGGGCAGAAGATGAAGAAAACTAAAGTACAATTTATGCTGCTTCAGGATTGGAATTAGAAATAGATTTTAAGTAAAATAGATTGACTCAAAGTTCCTCCCTGCAGAAGTTGGAGAAAATAAATTCTTTCTTTGGGAATAACAAAACAATAAAGAATGTGTTAAAGGCCTGGAATATATCCACAAAAAGGTCTTCATGAAAGAAAATCACGAAAATCTTTTTGATTACAACATCATGTGAGATGCATATTAAAAATCTGGATAATTTAAAAGTCCCCTAGCAGCTTCTGCATTATTTCCAGAGAATAACATGGGTAAAAATGTGAAGGGAGAGGCTGACAACTGCAACACCAAGAAAATGCTTGTTACATATTTTTACTCTTTTGATTACAGTTGATCAAAAAACAAAAGTCTTCCAAGACACTATATTCTGATTTCATAACGGAGAAAAGGTGTATTTAAACACAGAGTGATAGAAAAATGTTTTTCTTTTTCTTGTTAGCCAGGTGATAACTGAGTATGTGAGAGATCTCCATCAATCAGCCACCAGACCCTTAACACAATCTCATCTGTTTCTTGGAACAGCAATTACAAACCAGACCACTGCTGGCTGCTGCAAATATTCTCTGCTTTGGGGATACATATTAATTACACATTATGATACATGTTAATTTATGCAGTTAACAGCTACAATTTAATCTTGCATTTCATAGCTCTTCCTCTGCTTTTTCTTTATTCTGAAATGTAGTATATGTCATGACATCAGTTCATGCTTCAGGAGTAAAGGGAACTCGTTACAGGAAGCTAATTGAAAATAAAGAGTTCTAAATGAATGAGATTATGTATGATGTTTTTTTTTTTTAATTTCTTTTTTTCACTACACCCTCTACTAGTCAGCCTTTACTTGTGTTGATGCTGGTTTTTCTACCCATTGTTTCATTTTCCAATTTCTGTTTGTATACAGTGCAGTGGGAACATCACTTTCTTTTTATTTTTTTTTTTCTGTACAAAGAGCAGTAATTCAGTGGAACTCAGAGATTAGCATGAGGAGCAGAAAATGATCAGTGAAGTACTTTAAAACTCTTTGTAGGAAGAGGAGTATTCTAGTTGCAGTCTCTTAGACAACAATTTGCTAAATTATGCTAAGACTGAATGAAGTTTGAGATCAGAGAGAGCCTGCATTAGCTGATTCTGCAGCCAAAGCAGAAGAACACAATGACCTACATGAAACATACACAAAACGTTTTGGTTCCTTTACAGAGAACATGAATTGGCCAATTTAAGCAGAGTTAATTGAGAGTTGAGGTCTAATTCATTTCAAGTGGTACTATACAGGATGCAGTAATATCCTGGCTACTGCCTGTACATCAAGATTTGTTGTAATTAAAGAGATGGAATAAAGAAAACTAAAAAAAAAAACCAAATAAAAACAAAAAAACAAACAAACAAAAAAAAACCCCACACAACAACCACAACCTTAAAATAAAAAAAAAATAAAAAATGGAAGAAAAGCTGAAAGTAGCAGGTCTAAGTCTTTAAAAAGTGTGCAAAGGACACATCTATTTGTCATTCAGCACAGTACCATGCATGTGTGCAAAACAAAATGATCCTTCTAAAACAGGGATTTAATTTTCAAGTTCCTTCAGATGGTCTAACTTCTGCAAGGGTATCCCCCCCCAGTAAAACTATTGTCAAGTTTGTTGCCTCTTTTCACACTCTAACCTCCTTGGGTTTACAGTACTGAAGCATTATGAGCTGCTCAGGAAATGCCTAATTAAAGCACATCAAATCCATGGAGATCTACGCTTTGGCTTCATTATGTAGCGATTCTCTCTGAATATGCAAACGCTATTAAAATTGGGACTTTTGTTCCTGTTTATTAGAAATAACATTTAATATGCAGTAAAACATCTCCGAGCTCTATGCTCACGATGTAGGGGATGAGGATCTCAAGTATCTCTTTCTTGCTGCCCACGTAGCCACATTTGGAGGAATATAATGGCCTTATGGCACAGCAGAGAGATGGAAGATCATGTAGGGAATCAGTCTGAACCGACTCTTAGATATTAAAAAATAAAGTTTAGTTGTAACACTAAGTCCTCCTTCTAGTATGTCTGGACCCCCATGCTATGGTGTCCCCATGATATAAACAGAAACAGTGCATACTGTAAATTAATTTTGCTCAAGTTTGAGAATGGACAGAATTGTGTGAAAAGGATTATCTTTCTTTAAAAACACTTCACAGTTCACGGGAAATAAATAACAGTGTTTTGGTTAGCCCCTGTGTTCTCATTAACCTGAAGTTTACATGCTTTTCACTCTTACTCCCAGGAGACCTCAAGAGATATACTAATTAAAACTGAATTACCTATTCTGAATAGATATCTGAATAGCTCTTATTATTAGACTATTATTTTACTCCAAAATATATTTTATTTAATGAAATAAATCAAAAAATACAGCTTACCTATGTTGTTGCGTCTTCATGGATGGAAAAGGGTCTTTCTCTGTTCTGATCAGGTAAGTAGCCTCTCAGTACTATATAAAAACTATATTATATGGAAATTATAGAAACCTTTTTATTTTCATTGATACACTGTGGTGAGGATTTCCCCTGCTCTCTTGGCATTTCTCCAGATTTTTCTGTTATCCTTTTGAACCTCCAGGCCTGGAGGACGGACTTCCAGGAATCTCTGTGAACATGGAACAGCACGAACTGTTTCAGCAACTTCCTTCTTCTTCTCCCACCCTCAAAAGGATTTAAGTTAAAATAAAGCAACTTGACAGGATTTCTCTCCAGCAGAGTTTGGGCTCTGTTTCTTCCCAGTTTCATATCAAATGTACAGGTCCTGCAGGGAAGAGGGTAAACAGAGAGGTAAAACAAGCAGAGGCAGTGGCTGCAGCAGTCTGACAGGGCAAATACACGAGCCAGGCCTGTGAAGCAGCAAAGGCAGCATTTTCCAACTTGTTACCCCAGCCATCAAGTAATAACACACTGCAGCTCAGCCTGTGACTGGCAGCTGAGGAAACAAGCTCCCAGCTGCATCAGACACTGCTAAGGAGCTCTGCCACACCACCACACAGAGGGATTTAAGCCTCTGCCTCTGAGTGCCATTTCACATGAAGAAGAGATTTTCCTTTTGAAAGACTCTGCCATCATCATCATTATTATTATTATTATTATTATTTTATGAAGGAACAGGCCCATCAAGCAAATTTTGACACACCTTGAAATAGAAGGCATTAACTAGACAGCTCCTGTAAAGGCAAACACTATTTTCACATAGAGGCAGCAGGTATTTCTCAAAATTTATTCTCTATATATATTTTTATAACATGACCCTGAGATGAGCTGATTTGGCTAGAGCATGGTACTAATAATGCCAGGGTTGTGGGGTTTGATCCTTGTACGGACCATTCACTTAAGGCTTGGATTCAATGATCCTTCTGGGTCCCTTCCAGCTCAGACAATTCTGTGATTCTCTTTTACATCAGGGCAAGAGAAGCAGAGCAAGTTGAATACAACTGAGTACAATTACAAGTTGAATTGCATCATGTGTGTCTAAAATAATCATAAAAGCATTGAAGCAACAGCAAGGCAAACTTCAGTTTCGAAACTGAAGCCACGCAAAATATTTTTGCAGGTGTAAAGGTGGGCTAATGCTTGAGAACAGTTCTGCTACCTCTTGCTTACCTGAGTTCTGCTTTTGTTTACCCCATGACCAGTCCTGGAGAATTTCACAGACTTCTGAGTCTTTGAGTTTGCCTGGTTACCTACGTCTTTTCTCTTCCCTGTTAGTGTGAGCTTCATCTGATATTGGAACCCACTGGGCACCTCAGTTCTCACCAACAGGACTCAACAGAGAGGATAAAAGACAGTTAAGAATTTCTTTGGTTTCCTCTCTGAACAGAGATATTTACAGAGAAGTTACATACAGAATGTGCAGACATGATGCCAGTGGGACCTGAGGGGGCAGTTAGGACTTTGTAGAGCAGCTCTGCTAATCTTGGGTAATATATATCTTCATTTTCAGAAAGTGGTTTGGTTTTGGTTTTTTATGGCTTTTGGTTGTTTTTTTTTAGCTGAATTAAGCTTATGGGGGGAAGAAATGTTATGTGGGAAGAATAAGAAAGGGCAACCAAACTTCCAGTCAGCTAGAGAAAATGATAATTTTTTTATTTTTCCGGCTACTTATAGTTATATTTGAATGCAAGAGAAGGAATGGATTCTTGAAAGAATAAATATTTGCTTCTCTAGTAAGTCCCAATGTCAACAACAAAACTGAGAGGCATGTCTTGGCACTGAACCAACCATCTGAAATCTCTATAACTTCCTATGATGCTGAGAAAACAGATTTCACTACTAATGATCTTTCGGGATCCTCATCATTGGTCCTACAGCAAGACAATAAAATAATCCATGTTGTCACTTCAAAGAAAGCTGGACTCTTCTTCCTGTGAGACAAAAGTACTGAGCCAGTGCACTCACATGCCTTTCTGATACTCAGAATAAACCCAATTTAGGTGGGTTATTTAGCCAATAAACCCACCAAACTCTAGTCTTTGCTGCCATCTCATCATGTTGATCATGAACAATTGCTGCTCTGAGCACAGCTTTTGCACTGATACGAGCCAGTCTGCTGAACCAGATTGTACGAAATTTATTGCATCCTGTCTTCCAGGAAATCAGAAGAATTAACTGGGTATGCTTCTTGATACCTTTTTATTTAATATCAATCAGTAATGTTAAGTTAAATTTCACATATTTTGGAGCCCAGACAGTCTTTGTTTTCTAAAAAACAGAACAAGTTCCTCATCTTTTTCTAGGCTTACTGTTAAGCCCTTCTATCTCTCTAGCTCTTCTCATCCTTCAGTTATCAGAGAATTAAGAACAAGAACCTAGCTGACAGTGGCATCAGCCTTTAAACAGTTAAAGGAGAAGCCTGCATACCTGATAATGAAGAGCTGCTAAAATTGTGATCTTGGCCTGATTTGCCTGTTTCTGCTGTCTGCTGGAAAACAGAATGACTCTGCCAGTCTTCCTTTCTTGCCTCTCTCCAGAGCAGAATATGCAGGCTACTGGGGAAAAAGAAGGTATCTGGAACAGAGATTTGTCTACCAATACCCAGCAGCTTTGGCCAGGATGAGATAGATGCAGATTGCAATGTTGGAACAGAGGCCAGAATTCCAACTCCTATAATATTCACCTTTAAGAGTTACAGGCTTGTCAGCACTCATACAAAAAGAGCCCAGAAGTTGGTATCAGCTTGACCAATGATAGATATGGATAAATACTTCAAATGATTATTTCTGAATATGAAAAATAACATGGTCAATATTTTCAACTAATGCAAGTTACACTTGGGCAAGTACAGGTAACTGATTCCTTTATTCATCTTGAGGCTCAGGAGAGGAAATTTTATTTTTTTTTTCCCATAAATGAAGGTACTGAGTATTTTAGAGTGGTTCAAGAGAAAAAGTGAAAAAAGGTTGTTTAACAGCCTTCAAGAAAGGAACAATGTTACTATCCAAAAGTGATATCAAGACTTTTACTGTGTAAGATTTAGGAGCTAAATCAAAATTCTAAGAAACCGAGGGAAACCACATGACAAGATGATTTGCAGAGGAGGTGCCCAAGGGTATATAAAAAGACATGGATCAAGTTTACCAATATCTTTCCCTTATTCATCCAGTACTTTTGAACAGGTACTTGAAGTGAATGGTCTAATCCATGGGTGGAAATTCACAGTCTTTGCAAAATTAGACCCAACAAATGCACAACAAGTTACGAGTAAAATAGATCTGAAAATCTAAATCCAATCTGGAAATATCTAAAATTAAGCAGCACCTTCAGAAATTGTTATTTTAATACTTATAAAGTAACAGATTCCCCAGAAGTTTCCTGGTAACCCTGCCATAGCAGAATCTAGGGACTGTTAGGTCATATTCAGCTTTACAAGTTTTAATGGATCTAATAAGACAGCACAGCCATACCTTATTATGGACAATGTATTCACTATGAAATTCTGCATTGCAGTACATAGCTGTGCAAAAATGTGCCATATTCTTTACTATATATATGTTTGACTTAAAGTGATTAAATTCTTTCAAGTATATTACATGTGTCCACTAGGGAATTATTTCTCTCATATTTCCTAACTTCAGAAGGCATTTATGAATTTGTCTTCCAATCCTGGTTGCTATGAATGCACCTTCAAATTCTGATTACTATTAAAGCTCATAGCTTTGCTATTCCAATTAAAAAGCCTGAGAAAACAGAAAAATCTGATCTTTAAAGAGTTAAAAACTGAAGATATTGAGTGGAGGGGGTGACAAGGAACAGAGTAAAGAAAATTTCACATCTACCATGAAATTACTACTGAATTTACAGTTTAAAAATGTTCTACCTTATACTGGGAGAAATTATTTTGTACTTGAGATATATTCTGCAGTTTTATCAAAGGTGAAGAGAGTGCTAGTGAAATACATGAAGCTGCTGTAGCAGTGATTGAGAAAATAATTTTCTTCATAGAGTTTATACACTAGAGAAAACATGAAAAAGTGCTTAAAAATAGTTCATTGATTTATTTCCTTTTTAGATATGGATGCAAGGGAAATATAAATATCTTTATTATAATACGCTCTGCAAAGCTTTATCAGTCTAATACAGTCCTGTCTAGTTTACAAACACCAAGGTAGGCAAGAAATGGCTTCATCTAATTTTATTTTTAAATATAGATGTAAGGTGTATTAAAAAAAACATTTGAACTTCATATTTATATTGATTCCTAGTGAAGGCATAGCATCTCAAACCTTAAACTGCCCTTCTTTATGTACAGAAAGAGGAATATCTGTACAATATACAAAGGAAGACATGAATCAATCTAAAATTTATATTCAGTAAGATGAAGTTTGTAATTCAGGCACTTACTTAAAAAATAATCTGGCCAGCACATTCCATTGTCAATCTCCAAGAACTTACACTTCTGTCTCCATGGACTGATGCAGACAGTTGTGCATTTATTTTGCTGCAGTCCAAGCAAGCTGGATATGAGCTACATGCTATAGATTCATACTGCAAAACTCAGCCTCTTCTCCAGTGACTCCCAGTGTACCAGATGAGGTGTTACTCACCTTGACATATGGAAAAATATGCATTTATGTGTATGAAATAAGTTTGTAGGCGCCATCTCCATACCGCCACCTTCTTAACATACTGGGAGCAGAGAAGCACAATATTTTAGATTCCCAGTTGAATCTCACACTGATCCTCACAGAAATACAAACACTTCACCTGAGTCCATTATCCAGCAGGCATGACACCAGTGAAAAACCTTATGAGGTGAGGGACTGGACAAAGAGAGGTAATTCACAGACACCACAGGGAGAGCAGGGCAGTCTGACAGTGAAGGGAAAGCATTTTTCCACAGCTTTTAACTATGTGTCTAATGTGATTCCAGTTTAGATTTACTGCTTTCTGCTGCTCTCAAAAACCTGTTACCCAAAATGCATGCTCAAGAGTCGAGCTGTTTGTTACCCTGGCATTGTTCACTCTGCTTGTGCGACAGAAAATGGAAGACACCAGAGAGGGTCAGATCCAGCCCATAACTTACACTGATAACAATCATCCCTTGAGCAGGAAAAAAAAAAGGATCAGAAACAACAAATAGAAAAGTCTCACTTAAGAATCTGCTTCGTTGTTTGAGGAGCTCACTGTCTTTTCATCATGGAGGCATCAGCAACGCAATCCCCTTCTTACACATGGAAAAAAATATTAGCAAGTGAAAGGCATGTGTGTAATTTATATATATAAAGTATATATATATAAAGTATATATATATATGAAGTATATATATATATATATGGAAACATCCATGCTATGAAGTCACTGTGCAATAGTATAGTAATATCTATGCAATAATAGAAAGAAACAGCTTTTTAGCCTAGCAGATTGTTAGAAATGGGAAAGGAGGCAATGCTATAAAAGAGATGTAAAATTAGAATATTTTGCTGAGGTGTGTTTCTATATTTGTTTAGACATCTACTAATCATTCTCATTTAAAAAAAAAGAGGTAATTTACATATAAATATTTTGAGAGAACCTGAAAGTAGTGATTAACTTCTCCTATGCTAACATAGATGCAGACATAGGGAATGACACATTGTAACAACATTAAGTAAAAAATTGACATATTTTACTAGAGGCATTTTAAACATTTAATTTTGTAAATATTTTATTAAACAATAGTTGTTCACTAGTTAATAAATAATAAAAATTAATTGTGTTTTCTTCCTTTCAATAGTCAAAATCATTTAATCAGTCGCAAATGTTCAGTACATTATGATAACTATTTTGAAATTACATTGACTTTCCAAAGTACTTTTTAAATCACAGGCTGTTGAAAACAAAAATAACAATTAATATGCAAATAAATAATAAAGGCACAGTAAAACTCTATTATTTTATTCTTATTCACATTTAAATAATGCATTACTAACAGATTGTTATCTTCAGAAAATAGTATCATGGCTGGTTAATGAAAAAGCAGCATTAATTATAATAAATTTTGAGCAGTGATAGATTAAAACTGAGTATTAAAATAGAGTGAGAAAATACATCAGACCAACAAGATTTAACCTGAGCTGCGATGCAAGAACCTGCACTTTTAGAGTTCACAGATGAACATACTCACTTAACTTCAAATAATACAATTCCTGTCCTGGATACAGAGCACCTCTGTACATTATTATTAGGACACACTCACTCCAGTCTATTCTTAAAAAACACCTTAAAACTGCTGTCACAGACTGAATTTGAAGAAGACATACTAAAGGCAACACATCTAAATGAAATCTACATCCTGTACTTGAGAAATTCTAGTCCAGTCTCACCTGGTTTTCAAGCTGGGAGTGCTGAAAACCAAACTTGGGCCAGTTTGGTTCCCCCACCACAATGGGCAGAGAGAGAGCATCACTTTCACCACTCCACCTTTGTCTGCAACTCTCAGCCTGATTTCAGCACATATAAACACTGAGATAAAGGTTTTAATGCACCTTATGGTTACTCACAGCCATTCATTTTGGGAAATATAAAGCTCACTACATCCCCATCAGAGAAAAAACAAAGGTCCTTAGTCTTTCCTGACATAAAGAGAATGCAAGGGTGAAACAAGAAACAGTTGTGGACAGCAAGCCCCACCCAAAAAATCCCTAGCAAGAGAGAAATATGAGCTACACTTAGAGGGATTAATCACCTCTTTGCTGAAAGGAGCTGGATATCATTCCTCCCTCAGCTAGCAGCACTTATGACCAGCAGGACTCCATCAGTCTCTTTGGTATAGATTGGGCAGTCACATAAACACAGAAAATGAGTAACAGTGTCAGGCCCAGAGGGGTGATATCACTCCTATTGAAACTGCCCCAGTTCAGTGGAAGGAGGAAACACTCTGGAAGTGCACAGAAGAAATAACAGAGAATTTAATTTAAAACATATTTCCCAAAATTTTAAAGGGAACAGTAAAAAGAAAACCATCTCTGAGTTACAGCCTCAAGTTATACACTTTTGATCAATTTTTTCAGAACTTTGATTATTTAATTACACTTTGTTGCATGCAGCCATTGAGAGGATATATATTATTCCTTAGCATATTATGATGTGAAGTTTTTTGTTGGTTTTTTTTTTTTTTTCTGAACAATGCACAAATAAAAATATTGTTGCAAAATCCCTCTGGAAATATAACTGATAGCCTGCCAAAACACACTTCACCCAGATTAAATAAGCATTGTTCTTGTCTCTTTTCAAATACACTCATAGTATAATTATTGATTCAATATTCAATTCGGTATTCAAAATTATATTAAACCTCTACCTATGTTACACATGTGCTTTCAAACATTGCATTGGCACCATTTTCTTGTCCATTTACTTTCATAGCCCTTGATATCAGTACAAAGATCAGTAAAAAGATCACATAAAAAGTGACCACAGGTCAGCCAAAGACATACTTTTCAGCCTGCAAATCCACACAACAGTGGCTTGCATGTACCTAAGTGAAAAAGTGTTCACTTCCTTGTACAAGTGATCTCAAAAGGTGAAGGGAAGACACTCGAGTGGTATATCAAAGCCACCTCTCCCTGAATCTTTAAAGCCGTATTAGTTTCCCACTAAAACTCTTTTGGGACTGCCAAAATGATACTGAGATCTTGTTTTGTGCATGAGCAATATTTTTTGCTAGCAAAAACATTAAAAATTATTTCTGTTTTCTTCTACTTTCTCACAGGAATACTAACTTGTTCAATATCCTGAATTTTGTGTAGTAAGAAAATCACAGCTCAATGCAAGGTCACTTGAGTCCAATCAACCAGGAATGATGATTTGTTCTTTTCTTTGGGTTTTGATAGACCAGAGGTAATTAATCACTGCAACTCAAGCACATGACTATTTCACAGGTACATGAAGGGTAAAACCAAAAGAATGAAGTATACATTATTTTGAGGTCTTTGTAACTTCTCTTTTTCCTTGCCAAAAATTAATCTAGCAGCTCAATCTGGTTTTCAAGTCTGTCAATATTACTACTAGTCTTAATGCAATAGGCCCTTCTTATTTGTTTTCTAGGAAAATGCATAAATGCGTTTATCTTGGCTTCCCATCAGCATCACAGAGGAGGATACCTGCCCACAGAGGAAGTTCCCACACTCAATAAACTTTGTTTACACGATTTTGAACTGCTGTTCTCAGCCTCACCCCTTCACAGACCTGTAGGTTATTTTGGGTCACCCCTCTTGACAGCTCTGGTCAACAGAGGTGTGCCAGTTCAACCTGAGAGTGTTTAAAACAGGTTTGTGTGTGCCTGACTCCAGCCTGGCTGACTGGATCTGGCAAGGGAATAAAAACTGTGCCTTGAAAGGCAGAGTAGAATCACGGATAATTTCCTAGGCACAAGAAAAACCTGAGAAAACTATTTGTATGGCACTCTTGGGAAGGGCGGTAAAGAAAACCCGAATCACAAACCTGACTTCATATAAACAAAAGGATTAAGGTTTGTCACAATAAAAGCATCATACTAAATGAAATAAGAGAGTTTTTAATTAAAAACTCTTTATGCTAGTCACACAGAGTAAAGTTGGAAGAGAAAGAAAAAGGTGTTCTTTGAGACAGGAGTAATTCCCTTCAGATGGCCAGAGCCCACAACCTCAAATAGCTGTGGCAAGAAGGGGCACCAGTGTTGACACCACTGTGGGGTGACACCTTTAACCTTCCCCTGTCAAACTTTGGATGGGCTCCTCTAAACAAAACAAATTACTGCAGAAAGCAGTCAGAGTGACAGCTACAGTATCATTGAAACACCCCAAGAAGTTGTCCTCTGACTACTCCAGGGTACCAGCTCTTTGGCTGATATTAAATAGTTGAATGAAGAGAGTGAATACATGAGTGTTCATTGTTGGGGGTGTGGGGATACAGTAAAATGGCTTAAAAGGCTTTCCAGAGAAACTTAAAACCACCAATTCTTTATGGACTGAAGTGGACTAAGTCATTAGTTAAAGCAACCAAGTCCAAAGGTGGCAACAAAATCCAAGAGGTTTTGAAGTCTTGGACTTCTTAAAAGCAGCCATGAGAGCTTTTTATGATTACGTCTGCAATGGTACATTGCAAATGTCTTGAGTTTTCAAAACTTAGGTTGTTTTAGGCTCCTGTACTCAAACTGAAGTCTAATGCATCAAGCAATGTTTCACTTTTGCTTGAATCTTCTTGCATTTAACAAATTAATACTCTTAACATCCCTGTTGGGTAGATAGGCAAAAACCTTTCTTGTCTGTAAAACTGAGATAAGTGTCTTGCTTAAGGACATGCAGTCAAGACTGAGCAAAAGAGGGTTAAAATTCAGTAAAGAGTGTCTGTCATCTGTGCTCCAACAACTAGATTACACAACAAAGATTGTGCTATGAACATGAAATAAAAACACAAGAAAAAAAAGACAGATAAACATTTCCTCATTAATATTCTCACTAGTACTAGAGATAAAACACCTCAAAAGGTATGTATTCCTTGCAATTTGGAGAAAGTTATTTTGAGACAAAACCCCAAAATTTCTAATAAAAATCAAACATATTTTTAAATTATTCAAAAGCACACAGTAGAAATGTACAAAAATATATCCAGATAATGAAACTAATTATGAATGATTTTGTTCATTGTATTTCTACTGATTCTTAATGAGAATATTCAATATCCTTTGCTCTTATAAATCATCATAATGTGACATATAACAATTTTCAAATATATTCATTTTGACCATATTTAAAAATTTATTTTCTAAATAATCTATTTTAGGAAGCAAATATTGCTTACTAAAATACACACAATCCCTCCCTAGTTTTCAGGATTCAACACAGGGAACCAGTATCTTGTACCATTTGATACATTTCCTGACTATTTTTTTTAAAGCCATTTGATTTTTGATCATTCCTAAATATTTTCAAATGTTGTTCTAGTCAAACATAACTTTCTTGAAAATTGTAATGAAATTACCTGTCTCAGTTGGGTTTGCAAGATGGTCTTTAAGCTTTGAAATAGTGATGACAGGACAGAATTTATGATTTGTATCTCAGCCTGTCAAATCTTGATAAAAGATTCAGGGAAGACAGACTCAAGCCTTTGTGAATAAAAAACGGTTAGCACTCATCAATACAATTTCCATTATCATATAAACTCTAAAGACATTAAAAAAAAAATCAAAACCCCAACTTACCTTTTTCATATAATATCATACCATGCTACAAGATTTCATGCTAGCAGAAAGACATGACACTTTATATCTGTGGTCTTTCCATGTAAAGAATATCTGTACTATCCAAGACATTTTAGCTTTTACATTTTACAGCTTTTAATTTCAGGACAAAACCCCATTTTTGGATAGAGAGCACAGAGTTACTCTTTAACAGATTATTTAAATAAAATAAGAAATATCATGTAATTAAAGACACATGAGCTGAGATTTGGCCTACCAAAGAACTTTTCTAAGTTATAACTTGATAGGCAGAGCAGACATTAAGACCTAATAAGATGCTGAAATTTCTACCAAGTATTTTCTGCAGAGAAAAGACAAAATCATCTGCTATGACTGTTCATGAACAGACCAAGTCCCTGGACATGCACAGTAAGCAAGAAGCTTCTAAGGACATGCAAGAGGTACCTCAAACATGCTGTGCAGGCCCTTTGTGGATGTGGACACATAGGAATCCTGACTTTAGACTCATTGGTTTTATTTCTGATCCTGGTATTCCCAGTAGCTCATTCAACACCATTTTCCATCTAGACTGCCAAGCAGATTTCCAAGGTGGGCTTCTGCTGTTAAGAGAGAAACTTCCTGGGAAGATAAAAGAAGAGCATTTGTGAGGAAATCCAAGCACATGGCAGCACTAATAACTATTTATGATTGTAAATATTTATAATGCTCATCTCATGGCTATCATTTCCATAAAAGCATACATCTAAGTATGGACAGCACTGGATTCCTGTGCAGTGCAGAGCACTGAACTTAAATAACTTAAATAGCTACTGAAGCTGCTGCACTTGTTAAACAGGCAGCCTAGCAGCATGCTCACTCTTTTCCCTAAGTGGCTGAGCAGCAATTTCCAGAAATTAAATCACCTTTGTTTATAATTGCTTTATATTGGGTGTTTCTTCAAATAACTTTTAAATATTTAATAAGACTGTCTTTTTCTACATAATTTCCTAAATGTCAGTTAATTCTCTACAAATGTCTTTAAAATATTGTTCTCACATCTTTATTAAGATTATTACTGTGTTCTCAGTTTTCCACCTTATTTATTTTAGGATTACCTTGGCATACATTATTGTGATAAAATGCAATAACACTTAGTATAAAACCTTAGAAAAATTTGTTGTTTTTTTTTTAATATCTCTCAGAGAAGCCACATTTGGGCTTCCAGCAGAAATGGGCAAAATTCTCAATATGGTTTTGCAACGGTCTCATTTAGTGCTGTGCTTACGTGCTGTAAAAATGCACATTCCTTCTTTGGAAAAGCTGCAAAAGGGAGAGAGAAACCACAAAAAGAAGCAAAACCTATGGTAGTTTTCAAATGTCCTTTATGGATCAAATTTTAACTGCAGAATTGATGTGGGTGAAAAATAATTTGCTCATACATAAACACACAAAGAGAAGGTGTAACGAAACAGGAAACATTTGTCCAAAGGTACCTACTGACAGAACATGAGGCAATGGACATATTCAAATGTCCATCTTCAGACGTAAAGGAGAGGAAAAGTTTCATAAGGAAAACCTTCATCTCACTCTTAAACCCCTTCATGTTTTGCTGAAGGATGAGGTGGGATTGAACACTCCTCAAGAAATATGGGAATTCAGCATGGACTGAATCTTTCACTAGAGCCCCAGCTATGAAACATAACACAAAAGGATGGAGCATTTCAGTGTACTATGCTGAGTGGAAGGGGCTCTGTTTAAGGGAAATCCCCATCTGGAAAATGCATTTCTCTAAAAATGTTGCTGCCAGATTAAATTCTCAGAGGAGGGGTGCAGTTGAACGCATATTCCAAGGACCTAGAAGGGTCTAGCTATGAAAGAGGAGTGTACTCTTGAGCCTTGCATCAATAAATTTTCTGATCTCACTCTGAAATACTTCTGGGAAAAACAGTAGTAAAAGGTACTAAAATAAGTTTTCTATGAACCCTATTGACACACTCTTTGTTCTTTGAAGGAAAAAAAACCAAAAAACTGTAGATGTGTAAAAGTCCTCTGATTCTGTACGGTATTCCACCTTGACAAACGCACACGTTGCAGAATAAAGTATCTAACTCTACTGCTTTTGAATTTCTTCAGTGTGGACAAATGACATATGACAGTATAGCCAGAAAAAATCAGAAAGTATTTTGTGGGTGGTGATTTTGTCCCTTGGAATTTGATTTGGTTTTGTAGAGTTTGTCATCTTCTGAGTCCTGAGGCAGAAGGTTCTCTAAAAAGGTTTGTAAGTAGTACCTGCTTCTTCAAGCACTTAGCTGTGAAATCACCTAATATCTGAGAAAGAAGTGCTTGTAATATAATACAGCAAATAAAAAGCAACCAAGATGTAAAGGAGATTAGAAGAGCAGATTAATTTCATGATTTCATATAGTCCGTTTCCAGGAGATAAATTTAAAAAAAATTCTAAATTCTTCTAAATTATTTGTATTGGCTGATAAACAGGACACATGAAAACAGAGGATTCCTTACATTGCCATATATAATGTCTTGTAAATACAAGAGTATCCCCTTCATAAATCTGCAGAAGCATACGTATCACTTTATATGCAATGCTAGCAAAGAAATGAAATTCCACCCTTTCTAATTAAAGGGTATTTTAAAAAGGATTATATGAAGAGACAAATAGCACTGCAGACAAAACTAAGGAAATTAATCAGGGATCTCATTTTATTCTCTTTTCCCCATTGTTTTGATTAATTAAAAGCTATTTTCTATTAAAACAAACAAAGTGTGTGTACACACACACAAAGCCCAAACAAAACAAAACAAAGCCCAACAAACACTGAGGAGGTGAGAAGGAAAAAGAGTTTTAACAGTTCTTCTGTTCATTAAAAAAAAATTATTGAGTAAAATTTGAAATCTCATATTGAAAATATATATGAATAGATGATGAAGCTTGAAGAAGGAAAAAGAAATCTCCTTCACACAATTTCTATTCCACAAAAATGCAAAAATTCAATTAACCTCAAACACTTAAAAATGGCATTGGAGTTACAGAAAGGATCTGTTTTATTTGTCAGCATTCTGTATGAAAAGGCTTTTTGCAACTACATTTTGCTGTACTTTCCTGTGAAGTGCTGAGGTTAGAAATTTCCTTGAAATCATCTCTACATCCTAACACTTCACCAGTGAAAATTTTCTTCTGATTAAACAGTTATTCTTTAAAGCAGAAATGACACCTCCCAAGCAAGGAAGCCTTAGAAGGTCACAGATTCTGTCTCCATAGGAGGCCAAGCTGTTTAGCAGAAAGTATGACCTACTGTGGAAACCAATGACCTAGTAAAAAAAAAAATAAACAGTACTGTGCTGCAAAGTGGTGGAGCCAGCTGAGAAATACAGACCTCAGTAATGAACTGCCTTCCTCCTACAGAGATCAAATCATGTTAAGTTATGCTATTAAAATAAATCACATTTTAAGAGACTTTACCTGAGACACTAACTTAAATTATTAAACCACAAAAATATCAATTTTATTTTTTAACATATAGGAAACATTATTATTTTTTATTTGCAACAGACTGAAGTCCAAACTCTCAGCTCAACACCCACCTGGGAAAACATTTAAAATACATATTTGAGCCATAGTAACTTAAAAATTCTTTTAATGTTTTTCCACATAAATTAAAAACTCAGAGAATTATCTTCTGATTTCAATGAACTTTGAATCGTGACCTCAACTTGAGAACTCAATTTCTTATTAATATTGTCGAATAGTAATCAGTTTAAAAAGCTGGAAATAAAATGTCAAAGCATTAATTGTAGGCTACTCCTTTGCATATAATACAAATACATGAGTTTAATCCTCAGAGCAAATCGTGACAGCACCCTCCCTATCAGTGGGACTTTGACCATCTGTACTATCAACAGCCCCTTTAATTAGCCAAACCACAGAAAACCTTGCTTAAATTTGAGAGACAATGTTTCATGGCATTATTTTAAAGATAAACTTGGTCATTGCTCGGCAAAAGAAACCAAAAACTATAGGAAATAAAAGTTGTTAAGTGCCATTGACTGCACTTCAGCAGTGCTGTGTAAGCAAGTCGATCTAGCTGTGGGTTTAAAAAGAGGGTTGAAACTAACACAGCTACAAGGTGCAGTAGAGATCAGTCATCTAGAAATTGGGGTGTTTGCGCAGTCATTTTCACATGTAATTACTAAAGGCAGACGTGCCAGTCAGCATGGCAGGTACCACACCATGGGTTCCTGCAGGGAGCAGTGCTGAGGTGCTGTGAGAGGGTCAGATATGAGGGATTAAAAGAAAGCCCTTGGAATGGCATCCAGCCCATAGAGCCAAATACAATTTAATCAAATTATCTTCAGAAGAATGAATCTTCTGTGATAGGCTGAGTTCAGGGCTCCTGGAAAAAATATGGTTCCAGAGGGGAAGGTGAGGCATTTCCTAGGAAAAATTGCAAACACCTTTTTTATTCAGTAACTGATTATTTTTGTGCTGCTAGACTGACAATAAAACTGAATAGAACAGCACTTGCAAGGTTATGATACTTTTGTAAAATACAAGAAAAAACACCTTTGGATAAATTTTTATTTCAAATAATCATTTTCGGCTACGAAGAAAATTCTGCATGTTGGGTTTCATATTGATTTTGGCTTCTAAGAAAACATGTTTATAAGCTAAAAGAGCAGATGTCCCAAAGCTCATATCCTCAGCAAGAGGGGGAAGTTTTTGTCACACAGCTTTTTAACACATTCTAATAAGCCTTTTCACAGATTATGTTTCACAATCATTTCTAACCCCATCTACCTACCACAAAGTAGCAGGCAGTGCTCTCCTACACGACCAACCATCTGAGAGAAAAAGTATTCTGACTATATTCTGTTTTATTTCCAAGCAATGCCATAGATCTGGAGTTCAAACTGTTTGTGATGTCTTTTGTCTCCCAAGCAGAGAAAGGACTGTATTTTCTTACTGATGTTACAAGATGAATTTTATAAGGGTTTGTGTCTGGAACTTTCTGCTCAGTTATTTGATTTGTAGCTGCACAATATGATCCCCCTATCACTTGAGCTAACATAAATTTCCCAGCCAAAATCAAGATTTACACTTATATGAAAGACTAAGACCTACTAATGTATTAAACCTCATAGCAGCCCAGTAGTGCAACTAATTAATATTATCACCCAACTTGTCATATCTAATACTTTCTTCAGAAAAATCAACCCAGTCAGGTTTGCTACCTGCTCCTTTCAGACATTTTCAGCACAGAGCCTCTGCAGAACTGCTCTTAGTGTGCACAAAGACATCCACTGACCTGCTACACAGCTCGTGGGGACCTGAAGAAGTGCTGATGTGTCCTTATGATGAAAAGAGACCTGTTAAAAGGCACAGTCTCCAGCTACAAAATCACATGTCAAGTTATAGATACTCTCAATTACATAAATCGACCATCTGGCAAAAAAAAAAAATTAGCTGTAGACGTGAAAGTACAGGGAGTGTGTCCAGAAAAGGGAAAGAGAGCTGGTGAAGGGTCTAGAGCACAAGACTCATGAGGATTGGCTGTGGAAACTGGGAGCATTTAGCCTGGGGAAAAGGAGGCTCAGAGAGGACCTTACCTGAAAAAAGTTGTGATGACTTGAGCGTCAGTCTCTTCTCTCTCAGGTTACAAGCAACAGGACAAGAGGAAATGGCCTTGAGTTGTGCCAGGGAAAGTTTAGCTTGAATATTACAAAAAAATTCTTCACCAAAAGGGTAATCAAGTGATGGAACAGGCTGCCCAGGGATGTGGTAGAGTCACCAAGCCTGGAGGTATTTAAAAGGTGTCCAGATGTGGTTCTTGGGGACATGGTTTAGTGGTGGGTTTAGCAGTGCTGGATTAACTGTTGGTCTCTATTAACTTAAAATAATTTTTCCAACGCAAATGTTCCTATGATTCTGTGATCCAAGCAGAGCTCAGCAGAGCTCTGTTTAAATCTTGTGATGCATAGTAAACATAGACAATTATCCTGTGGATACAAAGAACAAAATCCTCAATCACTGACACCCAATTGCTGGGATAAGCATTAGACTTTCTCTTCTAATGTACACAAAATGTACATTAAAAGGGAAAATAAATTGTGAGATGGCATAGAAAATACTCAAATGTTCCTTGACTCATAGCCGGTTGGGGATTAGATTATTTAATAAGAAATTTACTGTGTTTCTGTAAAACTGCTTGTTAGGTCACATATTACAAACTTGGAAAAGCTGCTAGGAAAAAAAAAATCGAGAAATCAATTTCTAGTCCCTGTGGTGATGTATTCTAAGTGTGAACTGTGTTATGCCTGGGGAGCACAGATTTCAACCTTAAATAGAAAAATTCTGGCTTGTCTTAGCTTTTTGAAATATCTTTTTAGTTCAGATTTTCCTATGAGGATATGCCTTACTGTGAGAATGCCATGCTCCCATTTGTATTACCAAATATGAAATCCACCTCACAGAAAATTATTATTATTAGCTGTTCCAGAAGCAGATCCAAGTTCAAAAAGTTCGAAGAAATGGAAAAACTTCCCTTAAGGTTTCCCTCATCAACTCATTGCAAGTTGAAAAAATGAGAGTGGTGAAGAGAGCAGAAGGGAAGCCTTGAAAGGAGGGGCTGAGGTCAGCTGGTCTGTTCAGCCTGGAGAAGAGGAGACTGAGAGGGAACCTCATTGTGACCTTCAACACTCTCATGAAGGGAAGAAGAGGGGCAGACACTGATTTCTTCACTCTGTGACCAGTGAAGTGGAATGGCATGAAGCTGTGTCAGGGCAGGTTTAGGTTGGGTACCAGGAAAAGGTTATTCCCCCAGAAGGTGGTTGGGCACTGGAACAGCTCTCCAGGACAATGGTCACAGTCCCAAACCTGACAGAGCTCAAGAAGCATTTGGACAAAGGTATCAGGAACAAGGTGTGACTCTTGAGGTGTCCTGTCCAGGGCCAGGAGTTGGACTTTGATGACCTTGAGGAGTCCTTTCCAACTCAGCTTATCCTATGAATCTTTGACAAAAAGTAGCAAGACTAATAAAATATAATTTTTTTACGACAACTCATGAAAATCCAAATGCAATACTTTAATTGTTCAGTAACTTGAGATGGATAACAGAATCACTGAATCATTTTGGTTGGAAAAAGATGTCAAGGACATAAAGTCCATTAACCCAGTACTGCCAAGTCCACCAGAGCTGTTCTACCTTACATTTGGAAATCAATGAAAGAAAGATTTAGGATTAGATGAGAGACATCTGCTATCAGCTTCTCTCCAAGTATTATACAATATAAAGAAAGAGGAAGCAAGAGGAGAAACCTGTGCTGTTGTATTTCTGTGTCCAAATGTCACACACTATTGATTTACTTCCTTGAGGACCAGTAGGAAAACAAACCAAGATAAGCATGAATAAGCAAAATCTATTTATAAAGATATTTATATATAGCTTAGGCCCCAAGTTTGTAGGTGTAGACCAATTTTCCACCTAAATATTAAGTAGCTGTGCTGACAACATGTTGGAGGATGACAGATGACATTGGCAGCTGCTGTAACAGGGAAGGACTTTTGCCAGAGCTGTCACTGTAGCTCAGAGCTGACAGCCAGCTCCGAGCGAGCCAGGCTGCCCTCGCCACCCCAGTGTAAGAGATACTAGGGGAAAGGCTTGACAAACCCACGCTTCTCCACACAGCAAACACAAACAAATATTGTGTCAGGGAATACACAGCATCTATAATTCATCCCACGGTTTAAGGAATTTTAAGTAGAGGCAACTGTAGTTATCACGTTATATTTATAACAGGTCAATCGGAGACTTTTAAAAACCTCAACCAAACCACTACAACCAGAAACAAAACCCTCTCAATATTTCAATTTATATATGTAGCTAGAACTCCCTGAGTCATCTCTTTTCCTTAAACAAAAGCAAGTAACACAGGTAATAAAAAGCAGAATATGATAAGATTTGAGATTTTCAGACTAAGAGATGTCATTATGGTGAGATGAACAAGGGAGAAGAAGGCTGATGATAAGTTCCCACAAACTCTTGTCTTCCTGCTTCCAGTTTGTGAACCTGGGAAACTGGCAGAATAGCTGAGAAAAACCTCTTCAGTTCTTACCAGCTGGCAGAAACAGTTTAGGCAGGTCAAGATACAACAAAGATGAATAGATTCTATTTCAGCAAGGTGACAAAATTTAAACATCATGATATGATCTTAAAAAAAAAAAAAAATAAAAAGTTTTGACATCTCTACAGCTTTCAGAGGTGTTTTTATTTTCAGATTTTGGCTCATGTTAAGCTACTCTTACCATTTTTTGTGGCTTTCTGTGTCATTTTGAGCTTTCAAAAGAACTCTATTTAGTGGCAGCTGCTATTTCTTTATTCTTGTTTATCTTAAGGATCTAACAGAAGAATAAACTTCTTTATAATGAGATTTAGAAAAAAAAATCATAAATTTTTTTAAGAAATAAAATAGTTTATGTTTAGGCTGTAAGATTAACAATAATGTTCATCTGGTCTAAAACAACCTTTCAAGATCTCTGAGATCTTGAGCCAACCTGCTACCAAAAATGTAAATGTCTGGATGACCTGTAACATTGGTATGACTAATTAGCTGCAATCCTCCTGCAGACCAGACAGAAGTAAAGATAATGAGAAGGTCAAGGACAGTGGCTGAAGAATTGGTATAACTTGTGTTAACTCCACATAGACAGGGCCATTAGAGACTTTGAGGATGATATGCTTCTCTAACACAATAAATATTCCAGAGTCACTGGGAAGGAACAAGATCCCTGTCATTTTGACTGTTTTTCCATTCCCAGAGTATTAGAATAGTGACTTGCAGAAAAGCTGTAAAGCTTATCAACTCCTACTAGGGCTGCGAAATCAAAGCCAACATTTGTGCAAATTCTCTGGTTTTAAATGCATAGGACAGGTGCCTAGGTTTGGTACAGTAAAGTTCTCATTAGTCAACACTTATTAATGAACATACTAAAGAAAAACAGTTTCACTGTTCCAAGTTACAAAAATGCTGTAAAAAAATCTAGATTCTATTTCTCATTTTTAGAGGTGTCCAATGTCTCTACACATTCCACTTGCATCCTCTTCCATGACCCACAGAGCCACCTGTAACATGGAGATTATACAGTTACCTAAATCACAAAGGAATTCCAACAATGACTAAAAAGAACACACTGACTCCAAAGTGCTCTGATAAAAAAACAAAAAAAAAAAGAAATGCAAAATACTCTGCAAAGCTAAGTAATAATTTCTGATGTGTGCAATAATCCCAGCACATGGTAACATCTTGCCCGACTTAATACATTGGTAATACTTTATGGTTTAACATTAGGAACGTATTTAGGTAAACAGTTAATTGAGATTAAAACCACATTTCCAAGTTATTCCCAAATCCTCATCCTCATCAGGTTCTTGTTATATGCAGCTGAGTTCACCATCTTTTCAGAGGTGCCTTCTCTGAGGACTATTATCAAATATTCATCACAAAAAAGCTTAAACCTGCTCGTCTAGGAACACCAGCTTAGTTCATGTTGGATCATAACAAAGCACAGCTCCCAGTTGTGTGGATTATTGATGAGAACTAGAAAAGGGGACTATCACCAGTTGTGCAGCAGAGACAATGAGAGGAGCAGCAACCATGACACTCAACAGAAACCGGGATTTATCACGGCACCAGCTGCAAAGTACAGGCTAAATTAGATATCACACAGGGCCAGAACCTGTGGTACATCTACAACAAAACCTGCAAAATACAGTTTGTTGTAGTTGAAAGAGCCTGATAGCTGAAAATGAATCTTTATTCATTTTCAGCTGTCAGAACTTTTCATACACAAGAAGACTGCTGGAGCCCCTTCTAACAGTCAGGTTTCATGGTTTCAAACAAACCAAATTTTTATAAAAGCAAACAAACCAGCTCAGACCAAGAAATACAAAGCAAAAGAAGAAAATAAACAACCATAAAACAAGCAATAAACATAACATTGCAGTTATGCTCAATCAAAAATTCGTATCTTAAAAAGTTGCCGTTATTGAAAATGGCAACTATTTTTAAAGAGTGTCTAGAGATGCTTTTAGTGCATATCTGTTGAAACTAAGAAGTTGAAATTATTTTAAAAACTGGATTTCTATTCCTCTGAAAAATTCTGGGATGTCTTTTTTGTTTGTTTCTTTTCTGCTATTGCTTGTTAAAGCTGTTTATTTTTTGCATCTCATTATTCATTTAATCAAAATTTATTTCAAGCTTCTTTTTTTTTTCTTTTTTTTCTATTAGCAGAACCTTCACAAACCAAAAAACAACTAGGAACCTCATGGTTATGAGAACTTCATGGGATACTAGAGTTGAAGTCACTTCAAACACTGAAATCACACCAAATACTGAAAATGTGGCCCTTGCACTGACTGCTGTGACAGACCCAGCTCCTGACTGTGTTGTTATGCAATCCCTCACTATAAAATTAGGACAGGGTTGTTTTGCTGTTGTTGTTGTTTTGGTTTTTTTGTTTTTTTTTAAATGTAGGAAAAACACCAACTATTCCTCAAAACAACACCATGAATCTAGGGCCAGATAGATCTTAAACAAATCCCTCAGCCTCTAGGCAAATTCACGCTGGATCCGCGAAACACTCAAATTATTTTTCACAAGAGCTTGTTCCAGCAAATTTTCACATACTATAAAATAAATCTCTTCAAAATGGAAAAAAAAAAAAAGTTTTGTCAGTTCTTAGCATTACTGAGTAAGAGGGCAAAGATATATGTAAATCAGCCATTAGGATAATCATGTCACAGACAATATACTAAACAAGCATATAATTTCTTTGATGATAGTTTGATGGTTACCTATTACTTTTTATAGAATGTTAAATGCAATGTCCTCCAATTAAACTATTTACAAATATGTGCGAAGCTAATTATCTTTTGATCATTAATCTGTCTTCTCTGCATGTTTATTTGTTTTCAGAGACAGTTATCCCCATTAGAACAGCCAAGCACCAAGATCAGCATGGCATAGTGTTTTTCAGATTTTTCCAGGCTTATGGCTATTTCCTGATTCCATATGACAGATCTGTAGCACTTTATGCTCTGCTAGGAGTATCCAGCTAAAAACTTCGCATACAATGTTGATTTTGAAGGTCAAAGAAATCATAAAGATATTCACAATTTTAATAAATCTTACCAATATTTTGATTGCTCTTTAGCTTGACTTCAGTGTTTGGATTTAATCTTATTTAGCATTCATATTTTTAAACTACTTTGCTGAACTGGAAATCATTCAAGGCTTTTGTGTGTGTGTATATGAGAAAAAGAATAGAGGTGAGATCATTCTTAGTATTTAATATTGATTTGTAAGATTTAACATTGTTTTCCTCCTTAGCATCTGCAAAACCTCATATTTTGTACAGAAAAAAAAAAAGATGAAAACAGGAAAAGCAGCTTCACTGACTTCTACAGTGCAGATGATCATGGACAGATGAGATAATATAGCATCAGCTGAGTTGTGACAGGAAATCTTTAAATGTCTGAGAGGTAGGAAATTAATGAATTTTTGTTTTCCTCTGAGACTTTTGACACAATTACATCTAACCAAACTTCTCATTTGAAACCAGCATTTCATTTGCAATCTTGATGAATTTGAAGAGTCTATGCAATTGAGCAGTACATTGTGTATTAATTTAAAATTATTATTTAAAAATGTCTTCCTCAAACTCAGGCTATTACACATGTTTCACCTGAAATGACTTTGTGAAAATAAAAAAACCCACTTTATAATATTAATAACCAGAACATGGAAGAATAGTGAAATGCTTTCCAGCAAAAGAGTGGATGATAGCTACCACCTTGGGCCAAAAAGCCTTGATTTCCACCCTTCCTGGGAAAACTGTAGGAATTTCAATCTCACCAATGGTCAGTCCGTATGAACGTAAATGAAGCTTTTGCACAGCAAAAAGGCTGGCAGATGTTCTCCTGCCACATCTTTCCAGAGACCACTGATGTTCACCTTGAAACACAAAATATTTCAAACTCAAATGTATGTTAATACTGACCCCAAATTAAAGATCAGCTGTGATAAACAGTGGCATAAGAGTCACAACACATAAAATCCAATCCTGTTTGAGTGGGGCAGCACTTTTCATATATTCAATTTGTATGATTATGATTAGGGTCTGTAGGCTATCTACAAGCTAAAAGGTCACAGCTATCTCCTTTTGTAGAGTCTTCTCTGTGCACAATTTTATGGATGGAAACTTTTTGAGCACACCTGTGGTTTGTTCTACGAAGTACCTGAGCAAGTTTTTTTACATAGGACAAATATTTCACACAAGCTGTGACACTTTTCAGAGGCGTTCCTTAAAGCACACTGTGAATTTGGTATTAAACAATTACATAGGTTTGCCTCCAATTTGTGCCTAATTACAGCTAGATTTTTTAGCACCTTCTCTACTGTCACGAACCTTTTAGAAAATGACTAAAGAAAAAATCATGGAGTTCAGGAATCTGCAATAGTTAAATATGCAGATTTTATAAACCACAAGGCAATCTCAGGGAATGTTTAAGCATCTTTTTTTGTTCTCACTAACAGCAATGCAAATAGGAGATCATCAAGTGCAACACAATAATTTTATCACCACCTTGCAGACTTCTGAATATATCTAATTACATGGACTCTTCTGTAATAGACTAAAAAATACTCTTTTTAATGAAATATATTTTCAAAAATTTTATTGATAAATGATAAAATTAACATTACTCTTAATTTTAAAAGTATCAAGTCACTTGATTTTTTATTTCTTTTCAATAGATTCCACAAATATTTTGATGTGCTCCTCTCAGATAAACTTTTTGTAATTTATGTTGTCTCTCTATAATGTTTAGATATATTGACAAATACTCTAATAACACTAGCATTTGAAAATATCCTGTATTGAACCATCATCAAAGGCTAGGAAATGTTCTGTTGCTACTGGCATATCACAAAACTGATAAAGTCAATTAATGATTGCACTTTATTTACAAAAATCATTAGGAATGGAATTTCCCTCTAGTGACGAATGCTTTTTTAGTTCAAAACATCTTTTTTGCTGGTAGGAAAAGTTAAAAATTCTGATGGTTTGAAAAAAAAATAAGCAGTAGTGATAAACACTACTATGTTCCAACTTCAATTCATCCAAAAAAGATATCTTTAAAATACTATGAAACCATAATACAGCGTGTTTTGAAAAATTATACTTTACAACACACAACAAGGCAAAACTGTGAAATATCCCTGCAACGTAAGAATTGTATGTTTCAACAGGATCATTTCCTTCCCTGGCAGAATTATGGAGAACACAGCAGCAGCCAAACACAGCATTATCTGTGATCATTGTAATGAGAATTGTTGATAGAAGTTGCAATTGTTCCTTCTACTCCATCCCTCTTCTACCCTTGTTAAAAAGTGCAACAAATAAGAAGCCCAGGCTTTCTGATGAAGAGGAAATGATGGCTGCATGCAAACGAAAATTTATTATCCTACCTTTGGTTTTCCCTCAAACGGACATCTTTAATGTATTCTTCCTCCTGAGCATTCCTCTGCCACCTAATCTGTAGCCTTAAGAGTCTAAACAAGCAACTACTTTATTAATATTAACAAGACATTTCAATATTTATAATACATAGCAAGACTAAGGAGAAGTGAAATGATGGGCAGCTCAGCGTTCAGATGCTATAGCTAAGTGACTGAGAAAGTACATTACAAATGAGTACAGATGGATGTCAAAAAAAAAGCAGGAGAGAGAGGCAGAAGGAATGTCTTTTGACTATACTACAGAGCACCCTGCTTTCTAGCTATGCTCAGGTCTGCTCTGGCTTTTGGTGAGAAGTCTATTTCAATTGTACTTTTATTATGCATACTTGTATCATTTTAATTTTGTTTTAAGACCTTGACATGCAAGGATTTGTAACACTTCACAGGTATTAACAACTGTCACTAGTCTGGAGCTACACTTTCCTATTCAAGTATTCTAATGCTCCATAGAGATCTGGGAGTCAAAATGTCAGCTTTCTTTACATAAACAGAAACAAGCAATCATCTACATTGTCACCTAATCACCCTGAAGTGTCTTACATTAATAAAATAAACTGATTTTTCAAGTTTCACAGTAGAAGTCCAGCTTTCCAAGGTCACCCCAACAACACTGAACAAGTCTCACAGGACATGATAAGTATTTTGACCTGAAAGTAGATGTCTGAATTCCATTCACCAGACATATGATGGAAACTATTCCCAATAACATGGACCCAACAAGATTCCTATACTGCACAGGGAAAATACTGAGGCTGCTTTATTCACCGTGTACATGAAGTTCAGTCTCTTTGATCCAGGACTCTCTGCTCATTCTGACCCAAAGTCCAGATGTCACATCCTGTGTGTCAGGCAGTCGGATGTGGCTCAAAGTCCAGCAGCCTGGTGCCAACTCCTACAACCAAAGGCTGGACCCCTGATGGCAACTGAGTCAGCTGTCTTGTCGCCCTTTTTTACTCTATGGAGAAAGTGAACAACAGGATAAGCTGGGTAGCCCTCCTTCACAGCTGCTTGGAAATCAATTCCTTAGGATGTATATTCCCGGTTTATGTTAAAATTTGTCTTAAACTTGCAAAGAAAGTCTTTGCTTCTTCTCTTAACTTTCCACATCACTTTGAAGATCCCCTCTTTGGGTTGGATCTCACCATAAAGGAAGCCACAGTATCCATCTCTTTATTTAATTTGTAGTGATGTTACTTATCTAATGCATGGAGAAAGTTGCTGCTCTGTCTTTTTCTTTTTTTTTAAGCCACAGGTACTTCCCCAACAAAGAAAAGACTTTCATACCTTCTTGAATTGGTTGTTTGGGTTTTTTTGTTATTTTTGAGGAGGGTGTAAACATATCCAATTTTCAGATAAGTCAATTAATTCTTCTGCTATAAAGAAATGGGTAGCATTCTCTCAGGTTTTGAGTATGCAGCTCCTTTGTTCAACACCTAGCACAACTCTGGAACTGGATTTCTCTCTATTTTGTGAAAGATTTTAAACCGGCAGGAAAAGGAAACTAATTGTGTTCAGTTTAGCATGAAACAATCTTTAGAAGAACAAAATGAGAAAAACATTGAATATGCAACAAATGAAAATTGAATTATATCTTCATGAAGTGTCTGCAGGTACACAGCCAAACCACTGTGCCTAAACCTGCTATTTTACTAGGACAACTTTTATTTATTTAATGTCATTATTTTACAGTTTTCATATACCACTTAAGCAACTCTAATTGCAGCATGTTTCTGAACCTATTGCCATTAGATCAGAGAGAACAAGTAGATACAACTTGTATTAAAAGCTCCACAAAAGCTCCTCTGCTCAAAGCTGTTCTGCTTCAGAGGACACATATCCACATTCAGGGGATCCTGAACTTGAGTTAGTAGGATCAATATTTCAGTCAGTATCAACTGTGCCTACAGAGATTCAGAACCAAAGCTTCCTCACATCCTTGCAGTCAGACACTCAGGAAAGAAGCTTATTCCACCGTGCAGGCATGCCTCCTGTCTCACAGATTTCTTTTTTTTTTCTTATTTGTCCTTCAGCTGTTTTGCCAAAGACAATCATCACCAAACCTGCTTGTACATTGTTATTTACTGTCATTTCCTTCCTTGCTGCTGTGCTATGCAAAGGGCTAATTATGTATCAGTTTCTGCTATTCTAATGTAGGAAGTATAACCACTTGCAATACCTTGATGACTGTTCTAAGCTAATTTTGGAGGTGCATATAGTAATTATTATTTTACAAAATTATGTCAGCTATATAAAAAAATTAACCTGAGGAGAAAGCTCAGAAATGGCAATAAGCTACAGAACTTCACATACCTAATTAACTGGTTTAAATCTAGTGAAACTAGATTAAAGCTAACACCCACTATAGAAGACTATTATAACAAAAATGTTACTTGCCCCAACATCCAACTACTTCTCTTTACTCAGACTTGTCCCATGTACCTACTCAGACTTGTCCCATGTACCCATATCCATGGCCAGCTTCCATCCTGCACTAGTTGTTTCACTTTGTTTTGGGCAGTGCACAGGTCAGCTTTTGGAAGGCTGACAGAGACTTGTCAGGTGGACATTTTCTGCTTGTCCTACAAAGTTTACAGGGTGGTAGCAGGAGGTGGCAAAGTCTACATATGGCGTCGGCCAGTTTCCCAATGTGGAAGGTGTTTCTCCAGATAAACACAGCTTAGCATTTTTCATCCCAAGGCTCACAGAAAACTTACTTACCCTGTGCCACCACACGATAAAATGTCAGACATGACCTGACAAGGAGAGCAGGTTGGCCACAATAAATTAGGAAGTACTGCTGCCAGTGGGAGAGTAATGACTAGGAAACATTGCCACAGCAGGGCAACATGCTGGACTAGGGTTAGAGTAAAATATCCTGTAGCAACCCATGAGCCCTTTCCTTTTTCCTGGCAGTTAAGAGACAAATGACCAAAATTTGACTCCAGAGCAACAGTTTCTGAAGAAGAGAAACGTTTAGCAATCTTGGCTAGAGTTTAAAATAAGAAAGGAACAAGCATTTGAGAGTTGCAATGCTAGATCATGGCTCAATGAATTATGCTAATAAAACTAATCTATCCTCTAGCTCTTGCTTTCTTTCACTGCCCATTCACAAAATGGACAGAGCAGTACTGGTATGATGAAGAATGAATTTTTGCACTAGAGCTATTTTTATCATAGCTTTGGTGTAGACAAACATCTTCAGCTTCAAAACTGCCATTTTGCCTTCTTTCACAAACAGCAAATCAAGTGGAATTGCTTTTAACAATGCTTATTTGTATTGTAAAATGAGGCTTTTATTACTTCCAGTAAAATAAACTGAATCAGCTATTCTGCAAAATTTTCTGTAGCACATTTATTTTTATTCTAAAGAGAGGGTTATTCAAATCTCATTTTAGACAACCCAGCCATGTACTGTAAACCCAAACTTGTTTGAGAGAGAAGTTAAAGGTCAGTTCTCAGTAATTGTTTAGGGAAGGATTAGAATCATGTTTAAAAGCCTAGTTTGTTGCTTTCCTGAAAATGTTGTTTTCAGCTCCAAGCATCATTTTGAATGAACTGCCGTGTCATTGGCACAGAAGATAATTATCCCAGTCCCACCCAAAGAACTGAGCTTGAGCCAGCAGGGACAGCTGAGCTCAAAATTAAACAAATGTCACGTTGAAACCGAAGATATTGTACCATGTTTCCAGTAAGATCTTATTGAGGTTTTAGCCACTTTTAAACATTCTAGAGGGTGCCACATGCCACTGACCTACAAGCAGTGTGTAGAAAGTGCAAAAGTAAACACTCTTAGCCAGTTAACAGCATGAACAAGACTTTTACACAAGTCTCATTCAGAGGGGCCAATTGAATGTACAACCTATAATCAATATCCTCCGTGCTGTCAGAACATGTCGAGCCTGTGAATTATCTAGATGGCTTTTTAAGAAAGCTCATGGTCAAGAGCAACAAATGAATTACAATAAAAATACAGTACTAAACTAAATTAACAGCATAAAAAATATTGTGCCATTGTGTAACTTGCTTCCTATGGAAAACTTTGTCCTGGCCTCATGCCATGTCAGAACTGGGTGGGTACAGGAACAGAATAAATCAGTATGTCCAACCTTAATGACTGCTTAGACTGATTCTAGTTTTAAAAGAAGTGATTTTTTTTTTAATTTTGTTTTTAGCTAACTCATTGTCAAGATAACATCCTTTATTAAGGAATCATTTAAAATGGAGTCATTGTGAGGTTTAATTTAGAAACTCATCAAAAGTCAAGCCTGAACATGAAAACTAGATTCACAAATCCAACACTTAGCATTTGCAGAGACAACATCATTTCTTTTCCATTAAAGTTAATTATTTGTATGCAAGAAGTCTTTTCAAAGCTCAAAGGAAGTATTAAACCCAGTAATCAACATGTCCTTGAAATTTATCTTTTAGACAGTCAACTACAGACAAACAACATATGCTTATGTCATACAAATTCAAAGAGAGTCTCTAAAGTCCCAACACACTAGAGATACTGGAAGATACACACATTTTATTCACTGAATTGTACCTTTCAGTTACTCACCTCCACATATCCTAGAAGATAACATGTAATTTTAAAGCATACTGTTGCCCAGTTAGCATGGTGAAAAAAAGAATGCTTAATATTGAGGTTATTTGACAAGATCAGAGAGGCAGCAAGAGTGGTATCTGCAATAGATATGAAAGACCATTTCTACTTTGAATTTGACAAACATTTCATTAAAACATAAGATAAAATTCAAATTTTAGTCATGTTAAATGATTGCTTTGTGGAGGCCCTAGTCAGGAAGTAAAGGAAGAAACTTCTAACCAGGCCCTGACTAGTAGCAAGGTGTGGCTCAAGAGCTGTGATCAAAGAGCTGCTCTGTGAAACTCAAGCAGGTAAAAACATGCCTAGGTTGGACATCCACAGGAACAAACAAACTTGCAAAATCTGCTATTGCTTGGTACCACAAAGTGTGAAAAGTAGAATAACAAAGAATAAGGAAGTTGTTAAAATCTGTGAAGGGCAGTCAAAAGAGTAAATTACTGCAATCGGCTCAAAATTGTTTAAAACCATATCAGGGGCAGAAATCATAGGTACCCTAATTCTAAAAAAAAATATGAAGTTGAGACAATCTAGTTAAATATCAAAGTAGGAGAAGGTAGTAAAAATCCATAAGTCTGCTTTCAAATAGCGAATATGTGTGCAAATGAGATAGATAAAAAGGTTCTTAATCTTTAGCAGATTTTTGCAGGCCCAACATGAGCTTGAAAAACAACTTCCAAAGAACTAAAACCAGACAACACAGATTAAAATATTTAAATAAAAAGAAGAATGCCTGCAAAAGACCACAGAAAAAGTAGAACATTTCAGTGTAACAGGAGTATGCCTAGCAGATAATGCTAAAGCTATTCTTTTTTGATCAATGCATCCACTTAGATGACTATTCTGAAAAACCTTCCTTTGCAAGATAAATATCAGTGATCCATGCCAAGCTGGAATACTGGTAGAAGAATTTATTAAGTTGACAAAATTATTTTTTAGTAACAGATGGTATAGAATTCAAAAGGAAATCAAGGGTTAAACAGCTGATCTCTTGCTCACCATAAAGAACTGAATTAGTGAATTTTGGAATAAAATACATCGTGAAGGTTCAATACAGCTCTTCTAAAGATAAATACTTCCTTCCAAATTATAGGGATCTTCTGAAGAAATGATCAAGTATGGTGATAAATCAGACTTGCATCTCAGCCCCTTGGAATGCCAAAAGGTGTCCCACAGGTTCAAAACTGAACACTGCTAGGCATAGGATGATGGCAAATGTTCTCTCGTAGTTGGAAAACAGAAACTTAAAGTGACTAGATTCTACAGAGGCAGAAGTTTCAAGTGGGGAGTTATGAGTTATATTCATAAATTGATAGAGAAACCTGGATGAACAATCAAGGACATAGTGTGTTGATGATCCTGATGTATTCACAGCAGCAAAGACAATGATGGCTTTCAATGAACAGAGGAATTTAGAAGATTATGCTTTGGGCCAATAAGATTCACCATAGATAAATAAAAAACCTATGTGTGTATGGAAAAAAAATCCACTACATATACATTTTAAAGCTCTGTCCAATCAGGTACATCAATAAAATGATCAAGGGAAATTAAAAAAAAAAAAGTTTGTGAATAATTAGGAAATAAACAGAAAATAAGTCAGATTATGACTATGTAGAAAGCTATGCTGTACATTCCTGTTAAATGCTCTAAGTTCTCACATCAGAAAGGGCACACTGAAAATGAGAACTTTTACAGAAGAATGGCAGTGATTATCAAGGTAAGAAATGTTTCTGTACAAGACGTGACAAAATAGACTGGGACCCTTCAGCCTGAAAAAGACATGGCAGGGTGAGGGGTACATGGCACAAATGCACACAGCCATGAGCAGAACATACAGAGCAAGTAAAGACCTTGCTCTCACCCCAGGAAGAACTGCAGTGCATAAAAACTGGTGTACAGCAAAAGGAAAAGTAAAATCCTTTGAAGATGATAAAATGCAAACTGTTACTACTCTCTAGGAAAGCCTCAGGCCAGAGGCCATGGGATTTTGGGACACCATTCCAGGGAATGCCACTACACTTTTGCCCTACTCTGGAGATCTACTGCTGGCCTTTGTCAGATAGAAGACTGTCAGACATGGTCTGAACTGATTTGGTCTGTCTCATGTCACTCACATAACACTGAGACCATTCACTGCTTCCAAACTGAATGCAATATTCGACTGTAGCCCCCACGAGCATGGGTTTTCTTCTTTGTGCATTTAATGTACTCAGGAAAAAGACAGCACTAGATCTATTTGACTAAATACATAAGAAACGGCTGGAACAATATTTCATGTCAGTTTGCACAATGAGCAAAATGTATTTACTAAAAATCTCTTTCTTTCTAATCATTCTGCTATTGCTCAATCACTTCAAAAGGGCTGATAGCATCAGGCAGATTTCCAGCTGTGCTTTATCTGAAACCAGGAAATAATGTGTAAGCTTGCTCATGGAATAATGAACAAGCAATTAACAGAATCAAGACACTTTCTAAATGGATCCTGTCTCTCTCCATGTATCAGTGGTGCACTTAAAAAAATCTGTAGCTATTTTCATCTACCCTCCAGTTTCTCTAGGACTGATTTTTAGTTCATTGGTTCAGAATTACTGTGCTCCTGGCAGGGTGAGCACAGTTTTGAGTTTACATTCTCAAAACTATGGGAGCTGATAAAATTCACAGTAAATAGGAATGTTCAGGTTATCCACTCTAACATCTGCATCACATTGTTTTGTACTTGTGAACAAAACCTCTTAACAGATGTTCCCATATATATGAACACTTCTGTAGAGGCAGTTAAAACTGCATAAAAAGGCTATCATAATCCACTAGCCATAAGGGAAAAAGGAAAATAAAAGTTTTAATAGATAGTACTTAAGGTACTCTTCAATGAATCGGCTCAAAAAAAAAAAATCCTAAGAATCTTTTATTAGATTTTTTAAAATAGCAATTATCATGCAATGATGGTAAAAATGACTGAAGAAATTAATTTAAAAGTAATTATTTTAAGTATTATACAACCATATTTCTACAGCTAGAAAAGATATATTACAAATAATGAAGAAAGCGCACAACCTTGGGAGCTCATCTCTCAGTAACTTAGGAGCTAACTCCATCACCTCTGATTTCCCCTCTTCCTCTCAATTGTACTGTTCTATTCTGTAAATTTCTCAGAATTTATGAAGAAAATGGACCAAAAAAGAAGTATTTAAAAGAGTTCTACCTTAGAAATATAAAACTTCCTTTTCAATATGCAGTGCTGGGAGGGTAAGGAACAAAATAAGTGATTTAGCCAGGACACTGCATCACTTACCTTGGGGTAACTGCTGATTCTGGCTGTTCTCATGGGATTTAGGAGGTGTGCTGGAGGTCTCTCAGAAGGAAAAAACCAACACGATCACTGTATGAAATAATTCTAAAAATATTGGGGTTGTTGCTGTTTGTTTTTTTTTTTCTCTAATTTCATCATAGATTGTTTCTATTGCTGCTGCATTTTATGCTTTCAGAACATTTTAGTTGATTGGACCCTTTTGATACCATTGCAATAAAAAGAGATGCATTTCTCAGTGAGGAAATGACAAAGCTGTGGCAGCTTCACATACCAGTTGTTAGAACAGAGTTGATGAAACATTCTGTTTGTTGTTTGGTAGCTTAGCTACTTCATCAAGCATTCTGCTTATTTCCCCTCATTACTGGAATTATGCCTTTCAGCTATGGAGACCAAGAACATTAATATATGATTTGGGCAACAAGAATATTAAAAGTGTGTGTGAATGAAATACTGACTAGGCTGAAAGGAAAATGGGACAATGCTTAGCATCGTCATTCTCCTGGTGCATCACACAGATCTTACACGCTGTTTTAAGGATACATGTTCAAAACAAAAAATAAGGCACATTTATTTTTTTTCCCTATTAGCAGAAGCTCTAAATAGCCTTTCCACTTAGAAAATAATGAAATAAATTAAAATTCTGCATTTTTCAGTCTCCTGAATAACACAAAGAATAACATTTTATTTTAGAATTCCTTCATCTTTATTTTCTATCACACACTAGTTTAAATATCACATTTTGAGGCTTTTTCTGACTTTTTGACTGCAACACCCTTGAACTTAAAGGAAAACAAACCCTCCCCCCAACACACACACCCCAAAAGCAACAAGCATTCACATTTCAAAGTATCTGGGAGTATCAATTCCATGATGAACACAAAGAAGACCATATGTCTGAATAGACAGGTACATAAGGAACATTATTAATATGGGATTGTACTGCAAGAACAAGAAAACTTAACGTGACTTAACCCTTTCATCCCAAGCAATCTGATAAAAACATGGTTGACTTTCCAAATTGAAAGTCAAAGCAATTTTAAAGCTCTGAATGGATAGTTTTTCTTTTTCTGAGCATTTTTCTTTTTTATTTCTAAAAGATAGAGTAAATTAAGTGATTTCTGTCTCATTGACTTTTTGCATTTTTTTTTTTAAGAAACCAGTCTCGACACTGCCAAGTAATGACTTCAAAAATTCCTAAGCATTCAAATTTTCAAAGCATGGATTAGTAAAATGAATCAGGATTGCCATCGCAGCTCCTGCTAAAGGTAATGCTAAACAAAACTCCCACGATCCTTAATGAGATAAAATTAGGTCAATGCTGAAAGTTTCCATTCCTGTGAAGTGAAAAAGCACAACACCTCCAATATTTTTGCTATAAATCCAAAGCTGATAAAAAAAAAAATCTGCCATGCTTTTCCTGGTGTGTTCAGGCATAGGGAAAGCATCATCTTTTCCACAAGCAGCAGGGAACAATTGTGGAATGATGATGCTCCAAGGAAAGCACAGATCCTCCTGTCATTTCACACTTTGATGACAGAAAAAAATACAAGTCTGGCAAAGTGACAAAATATATGGGACATGTAGATTTTAAGGGTATTTGTCAGCTATTCCATTCCATTCCAAGTGTGTACTTCTGATCAGATATACAGATGGAGAAGACCATGCTAAAATATGATGAGTGAAGGTGAGCTTTAATTCAGGTTAGAAAATGGAGAAGGTCTGGCAAGTATACAATATTACAAGAGCATCAGTTTTATGGTTTACTGGGTTGCTGTTGCACCCAGGAGGCTGTTCTTGCACTAAATAGCAGGCTCCAACAAATACTATGTATATATATATATACACACATATATATATACACACACACGTGCCTGTATGTATTCACATGTAATTTTTTTTTCTCCTTTGAAATGATAGCATTTTCTTTAGCTACTGTTAACTCTGAATTTCTTACAGGCCTCATGATAGAAATTTACCTGAAAAACTGATTGAGAAAACATAAATCTTTAAGCTTTACATCTCTTTAGGAAACATCATGAACAAAGCTGTGATAGAGATGGGCAAAGAGATAGAAAACAGTGTTACAAAAGGCAGATAAGCAGGGAGTATCATAGTTGTGAATGACCTTAAAAATAAGGAAAAGCGATCTGAATTGAAATTGCTATGAGCTGGAAGCTAAAAGATGGATTTGAGGAATGCAGATATTATTGAAGAGATAATAAAAGTAAACAAGATTAGTACTGAAAGTTGTAGTACTATGGTTTTGATTGACAGGTAAGGATAGTGCTATTCCATTACTATGAGAAAAAATATAGAATTTGGAAGGGTACAGGAGAAAATTAAATTCTGGATGGATAGATGGACTTCAGGAAACCAGATGTTGTAGAGGTTATGGGGCAGGGGGAAAAAAGCCTGGAAGGATTAGGATAAATTGGTTCTGGAAATAAAGTTTTCAGATTACTACATAGCTCGGGAATGTATCCAGTAATCAGACTTAGTGTTACAAAGACAGATTGCTCAATTAAGTCTTATTGTGTTGTTGTATCTTCCCTCATTTTCTGGGAAGCAGAAGAAGTCTAAAATTTATCCCAGAATAAATATCCTTCTTTCAAATTGTACCTGGATATCCTAAGAAACAAAGCTTATTCACAGGCTTGCTGCCTACCTTCCCTCTGAAAACCTTTTCCATAAATCACCTAAATCCAACTCTGTAAGTCTGGTTGCATCAGAAACATTAAGTCTGAGAAAATCAGCTTCTGGGTAGGAAGAAAAAAAATTATTCCTGCAGAATGAACAACTGTTTGAGTTCTCATTCATCAGCTGGTCAATCAAACAGCCATACATATTCATTTCAATAAATTAGCACAGCAGCAGCCTGAGAGAAGTCACAAAGTACTTCTCTATCCATCTGGGGATTTGGACACCTGAGGTCAAGGTACAGTGGAAGAACATAGGGAGTAGAGGAAAAGAGGAAAAAAAAGAAAATGAGCAGGAAAAAGAGCATCTATTAGATATAAACCCTTAGAAACAGAGAATCATAAGTTGCAATGATCACAAAACAACTTCCTTTAGAAGATTCTCCCTTTGAGGTGTGCATAAAAGAGGAAACAGAGAAAAATATCTATTACTCTCTTTCTGAGCTGTTCATTCTTCAACGTTCATAACTTAGATCAATTACAGATACATCAGAGTTCAGGTTTACTCACTCTGCATCCAGGACATTTGTATTACGCCCTTCTACTGCTTAAAGTTTCCCTTTGCCTTGAATGTTTCATGAACTGGATGAGACAAGATTCCAGTTTAGATGCTTACGGTAGGTGTAGACTAAAAATTCCAGACCCCGTGCTCACTCTGAGAACCTGTGTAGGGGGCAGGTCCAGTCCCATCATCCTCATTCCCCCAACAACCCATTGCTGTTCTTTTGTCACCTATTACAGCAGTGTGGTAGTAGTCAACAGTTCTTATGCATAAATGAGGGCAAAACTTAGAAGTTAAGAAGAGGTGTTAAGTACCAGCCCAGGTGAGCTGGACTGGTACTGCCAAAATACCCAGATGTGCTGATTAAACTCTTCTGTAACAGACCTCTGTAAAGCAAACTAGTAAAGCAAATTTTGGCAAACATTACATTGTACAGAGACTAAAAGAGCTTCAAGTTGCTCTTTCTGAAAGAGGAACTGCAAAATCCATACAACTCCACCTAATTGGTTTTTAATTTTTTTTAAATATAAAATACAATCTTTGTAACAAATTGAGTTTTAATTTACTTGCAAAATTAATTGATGTTGCCTGGTAACAGTTTATATACAAAATATGTACAGTATCACACATTTGTATGCCCAATCCTCAATGCATACATTATTCAGTAACTAGGAGCAAAATTCACTGCAGAGTAATGAATTAGTAATCCAAAGGTAAAGAATCAATGCAGTTAAAATGACTGAGCACATATTAATGATATTCTCATGATCCAGATCTGGTATTTGGAGAAATAGGAAAATTCTATAAATTCCTTGATGAAGTTTAAGATATTTACAGGTCAATAAATGGTGAGTGCCCTTCCACATCAGTTAAGCAAATACTTGTTTGTAGTTAGAAACAAAGATGGGCGCTGTTGTTCATTGGAATGGGCTTTGTTTCAGTTCAACAGCTGCATATTTACACTCAAACAAGCATTCTGCAACCTCATTGATTTTATTGAGACTTGGCAAAATAAGCTCTGATTTATATTTAGATTCTAATGAAGGTAACCAGATATTATTATTACTGTGGCTGGAATGCACAAAGATTTTGTGCTCCTAAAATCCCCTCTCATGCTATGTACTAACACAGCATTCAACTTGCTATTTTGGATGTCTTGGTGGTGGAAAAAGTATTTATAGGTAGAAGAAGAGTACTGAAGATAAGGCTGGAGTTCTTTTAGCCCTCGTGTTATGCATTTTCGGAGGTGTCATAAGGGGGAGGGGGGGATTAACATTCACATCACTGCAGATTTTAGGAATCAGATAACATCTTTACAGGATTTATGACACCTCTTGGGCTTCCCAGCTATCAGGTAAAATTTTTATGCAGATGTGTCCTGTATCAATCTTGAAAGAATAAAGTACATTTATTTCATATTCTAGGTAAGGGATCTGGCTCAACAATATTCCTCTATTTTCTAGCAATTTACTTGTTCAATATATTACCCCTGTTTTACTCTTTCAAGTGGCCTGTAGAACAAGTCTGTTTCCTCTACACAGTCACTTTTCAAGAATACTTCACAGTTCACAATTTTGGTGTTTGTCTCTTAGTTGATGAAATCTGCAGTTTCCATCCTAAGCTAACTCTGTAGCCATTCTTGAATCCAACTATAATTCTGAAATATATTCCCAGTCAACAAACTGGAGCTGAGAAAAAAGAAAATCCTGTATAATCAGATCATGTTATAAACAAGGACTTGAGGGCTGAGATTTTGGAATGCTTTTAGTAGCTTCCAAACCACAGAAAACAAATCAGCTGCCACAGGTTACAGCTTCTTGTGTCTGACTTTGATGGGATGCTGATGTGATGATGCCCAGTGACGGCTTCATAGTTTCTGGCTGACACCTAGACTTGCAAGGACATGAGCTAAGATTTAATCAGTGCCAGCTGTAGCTGATAATGGTGAAAATGAATATACCAGCAGCTCTGAGCAAGACATGATGCCTTGCCATAAAAGCTGGTGCCTTGGTGTACATTTGAAGCTATGTAGAACTATCACCAAACTAAAACTTAGTGCTCCCTTCCCTTCCCTGCTGTGCTGTTCTCTTTATCCACATGATGCACCAGTCTCACCTCACTCTGGTGCCTTCTTGTGCTAACAAGAACAACAAACAAACAGGGGTAAATATTTTAATGTCTGAAACCCAAATTCAGAGCCTCAGGGTCTGGTGCAATCAAATCCTTGCTCTGGGAGAACGGCTCTCATTTGACAGAGCTTCACCTTGCCCTGGGGGCATGCAGGATGGCAAAAGAAGGACTTTCTTTGTCTATAAAACAGTTTAATTTTTCTGAAATATTTGTTGTTACATTGTTAAATATTTCATTATTGTAGAAAAACTGAAGTTTTGTTGAAATTTTAATGGATTTCTTATTTTGCCTGCTCAGGCCAGCAATTCACAGTTATTTAAACCTACCATTCATGACATGAAAATGGCTGTTAAAATTTTTTTCCAGAGTGCAGAATTTTGCCATTAACAAAATCAGTGTTTTTTCAATATTTTTTTTAGTCTGTGATACAGTAATATATTCTAGTGTTATGAAGACCAAAGGACCCACTGAGTACTATAACCAGGCTTATGTATACAATGTTATACATTAATTCACTGAATTAGTCCCCAGAGTTATCCAACATTTCAGCTTCAAGATTCCACGTATGGTACACAAGGCATTGCAGCTTGAACCCATCTCACATTGTTGTTACTTTGGATTTGTACCCTCCTCCTCCTCTCATGCTGCATAAATTTAATGCAAGATTTCTCAGTTACAAACAGTCTAGACATTATTCTTTTGAGATAAAGAATCGACATTTTACTCTCTAAGAGAACTTAGTTGCAAGGATTCACTGATGTTACAGAATGAGACCAAGAGCAGAATTTGTCCTATTGTCTAAGAACTTTTAAAAGCTGAAACTCTTTGTGATTTTAATCAAAGAGCAAAAGTATTAATGAAGGTCTTACCCATTTCATTTTTGTAAGGAACTTGGGTTTTAAGTCTTAAGTGTCTGAAACTACAAAATCTTCATGGAATTTGAACTACTGTGAAAAAAACATGATGAAAAGAGCTTTCTTTGGGGTTTGTATGTTTTTTTTTTCTTTTTTTCCCCTTGCCTCAAAAAAGTGTCTACTGATTAAGAGCTTTCTGAATATCTAACAGTTTAATCTTGGCTTATAAGGGGAAAATTAGTATTAGACTCCTAGGGTCAGCTTCCACATTCAGTTATATCAGTTTGCCCCAATTTAAGTCAGAGATTGCTCGTAACCCATCTAAAACTAAAGAGAAGTTAGACTTATACAAGGGGGTTCATAGAATGTGTATAACACACAAAGGTTAGAGGACAGGATTTAGGAAACAATAAAAAAAATTAATTAAAAAGAATAAAAAGCTAAGTGGACTTACCCATTAAGTGAATAAGACTCTATACTGGGAGATGCAAATGTGAATGCTGATGTCACACCACTACATCCTCCTATCTCTGCACTCAAAACCAGAAATTATCAAAAAACACCTACTTATTCCTTTTTTAAAGAGTTGCACTACCACAATTATGACAAAATAAAACCACAGACCAAAATCCACCAGGAAATGTAAACAATTAATACTTCCCACAGTACATGACCAACAGGGTCCTTTTGGGAAGGAACAGGAAGTGAAGAAAGAGAGAAATAGAGGAATCATGTTTGTTTGCCCAATTCATTAATGCTGTTCCCCAAAGGCACTTTACTACTTTTCAACTGCAATTACAGACACACCTATGCTGGCATGTCCTACAGCCATTACTTTCAATGTTTCCAAATTTCCCCTGTCTGTAAATTTCTACTTTTTATGATGACAGGATGACATAGGAGCTTCAAGTTTGGTTGCTCCATAGAGACAAGGGTTTAGACTTCAAATAGAAACCTTGCTTTAGTCTTAGCAGATGAAAACTGTACAGCTGCCAGTGGGGTTTTATAAAGAATTCCTGTGTCTTACAATTTAAAAAGTTTAAAACCCAAGTGCATCAATCCTTATTCTCAACAAAATGACAATGGGCAACTGAAAAGATCTCACAGAGTAACACCTACATGTTTTTAACATGTTTATGTTAAATACATTGTGGTGAAAACCATATCTATACACCAAATAGCAACTTCAGAGGTTTAGAAATATCCTACAATTCCTATTGCCATAGACATTAACAAAAAGCCTTGGGGGATGATTGTGAAAAGAAATATTTATATTGGTGAGAACTGGTGTCTACATTAGTAGATAGAAAAGACAAAAAGGGTAAAATTCAGGTTTTTAAGATTCATTTTGTTGTACCCCCTATTTTTTTACCTGATGTTTCCAATGACAGCTAACCATGCTGACCTATCCTGGATAAACTCCACATCATGAAACTGGGCCCCAGAACAAAATTACTGGGTTTCTGAAAACTGACAAGGTTTTTATGTAAAACACAAGTTTTATAAGCGTTTTACTGTTATTAGCCAAATATGTTTGCAAATACTTCTAATAGTTAATTTGTTTTAAAAATACCAGCGATGAGTAACTTGTTTTATGTCTCTTGTTTCAAAAGTAACCAGTATCACAGATGCAAATCTTCTTTTTTTTCTCTCATGCTTTCACTTTTGTGTTCACTACAGTAATGACAGATACACATAGGGATGATTTGTAATTAAATTAAAATCAGCAATAAAATGTGTGTAAAATGCATTTATTCCAAAACAATAAACAAACACATGATTAATTGCTTGCAATATGCCTACCTTTGATGTGTGAAAATAAAGAGGATGCAGCACCTGATCACCTTCTAATCAATTCAACATCCACCCAGTAGAAAAGCACATAATTTACTGCCAATTTAGACAGGTTCCATGAAAGAATTTCCAAGACCTGTGGTGGAAAGGCACCAGAACAGAAAAAAAAAATTATATCCATTTGGTTCTTCCCCCTCTACTACAATGACTTAGACCAATTTCCAGAGAAGGAAAATATCCCCCAAATATCTATAATTCAAACAATGTGGTAGAGCAAAATGTAGAATACATAACCACTCAGTTTTAGACACTCTGATAACAGAGAAATATAATCACCATTGGCACAGTATATGTCTTTTGTTGTGATTTGCCATAATTTCCTATGTATTCACAGAATTATACTCGCACAAACCACAAAGAAATAAAATATAGAAGAGCTTCTTAGCAGTGGCATCTAATTTCATTGATGTTGTGTTTTGAATCTCTGAGCACTCTCTTGAATTGCACTGTAGCACAGTGAGACTTATTAAATACACCAAGTATACAATTATGTGCACAATGAAAATGAAGAGGAAAATATGTGGTAATAACAAATACCATTCCTCCTGTATGCAAAATTCTATTACTCTGCTTGTAAGTTCAAAAGTGTAAGAGAGTTCACCCTGCTTACTTTCTTTGGGTATCTGTAATATTTACAGGGGAAACTTGGATTACTGTTGATTTTCTTTGTTTTACTGGAGAAGCAGTTCCATTTCAGTGGTGAGTGATGATGATACAGATCATCTGAAAGCCTGTTTATGTTTAATTCTTTATGGTATTCATGTAAAATGCATTGCTGTCAAAGAAATAGTTTACACTGGATTTCAGCAAGGTTGCAAGTCAAAATCTACATTCAATAGATTTGGGAAAATACTTTTTTCCCACACAAACCTTGTAGATATGTCTGGAATGCCAGAAATATGAGATTTTGAGATGTGAACAACTGAATGTGAAGCAATGTAACAGTGCAATTCATAGTAAATTGAATAAACTAGGTTTTCTAGCAGTGCTAAAATATTTACATCTCATCCCTACATGCATCTATACTCTCTTTATATCTCTTACACAGATGTCACCCTTTTGTAAATGGATGTAGAGAATAAAGAAGAAAGGGGAAAACAAGTCACTAGCTTTTCGTCTTGTTTTCTTCTAGTAGCTGGGGGGTATCTTAGTTTAATAGCTAAGAGATAGGTGTGCAAACATTCATATAATAGGATTTCACCTTCAAACCAGCATAATGTTCACATGACTCAGGAATTATCTGTATTTGTAGCTTTTCACAAATTCAGGAAAAAAAGTACATTTGTATAAAATAGATCAAATACTAAAAAAAAAAAAAAAAAACAAAACTAACTAACTAACAAAAAAAAATAACCCAACCACATTTTGCTAAATAGGAAAATACTTAAGATATGAAGACTAGCAAAAGTAGCAATCCTTTCATTCCTAAGCAGAACATGAAAGCTCAGTGGAATGCAGGGAGATAACTTACATTATGACTACAGGCAACTGGTGATGCTAAAATCTGCTTAGCTCCTTGGAGATTGGTTGCATTCTTTTCCTATCAGATGACCACTGGAGTTTCACAGACTGCTCTACAGCTCTTTTTTACAATAGGGAGCATTCTGTCCGAGCCCTGGCAAGTTGTCATTGATTGTTTCAAATGTTTTCTATTCAGCTATTCACTGAATGATTCACTGGCTTTTCAGACTGTAAGCCAGCCTAGTGTGTCAAATATGCTTCTGAAGATAAAAGGCATTTGTAAATGTAAAGGCATCTGTAAACGCAAAAGGTGTTTAACTATGTATGCAGCCCTTACAAAGCACAGGCAGCAAGCGTGAGACTGCTCCCGGTGAGAAAGAAAGTCATTCAGCATCACTTCTCCTCTCTCTGAATTCAGATTGCAAAATAAAGATTTAGTGGGCTCCCACATAATGAAGTTAGGAATTTTAACAATACATCAGCGCTGGCCTACCACTATTTCTCTATTTTCTGCACCACAGAAATGTTAGCACTGTGTCTCCCAAGGAGCTATGATCTCTTTACAGTGTGAAAAGTGTATAAATACAGGGGCTGGGAGGCCTCAGTGGGCAAACCTACTGGCAACAAAACAATAAACACTCTGGCATATATTTATAGACAATCCTGGCTTGCATTTGAATTCATTTACTCACAGAAAAGAAAAGAACCAAAGGTTTGAGTGGAGGAAAAGGGCAGAGAGATCTAATATTTCAATACTTAATTACTACCTAAAATTTATCTTAATTCATTATTTCATTATCTTCTCACTTCTTTCTTATATTTCCAGATCTCTTACCTACAATTCTATTCCTTTTAGAAAGGGAGAAGGAAAAGCATAAAATTGTGAAGGTTGCAAAAGATGTCTGAGGTTATTGAGACCAAAAATTAACCCAGAATCACCATGTTCACCAGCAAACCAAGTGCCACATCCACACACCTTTTGAACACTTCCAAGAATGGTGATTCTACCTTTTCCATGGGCAGCTTGTTCCAGTGTCTGACCACTATCTCAGTGAGGAAATTTTCCCTAATATCCAATCTAAGTCTTCCTTGGTAGACCTTGAGGCCATTTCCCCTCATCCTGTCACTTGTTAACCAGAAGACTGATCCCCACCTCACTATAATTACAGAATTATTTAGATTGGAAAAGACTTTTAAGACCATTGAGTCCCACCATTAACCCAGCACTGCCAAGTCCACCACTAAAGCATGTTCTTCACTTCCACATCTACTGTCCTTTAAACACATCCAGAGCTGGTGACTCCATCACTGCCCTGGGCAGCCTGTCCCAACTCTTCACAGTCCTTTAGGTGAAGAATTTTTTTTCTAATATCCAATCAAAACCTCTCCTAGGCACAACTGGAGGCCATTTCCTCTCATCTTATTGCTGATTACCTGGAGAAGAGACCAACTCCCATATGCCTAAATCCTCCTTTCAGAGAGTTGTAGAGAGTGGTAAGGTCTCCACTGTGCCTCTTTTTCTCTGGCCTAAACCCTCTCAGGTCACTCAGCCTCATAAATCTTATGCCCCAGATCCTTCATCAGCTCCGTTCCCTTCTCTGGACCCCTCCAGCACCTCGATGTCTTTCCTGTAGTGAGGAGCCCAAAACTGAACACAATTTAAGGTGTGGCCGCACCAGTGCTGGTCACAATTCCAAGCTGTCTGGGCATGATGCTCTGATTATCCTGTACATTCAAGATGTGGTGGCACTAGGAGATGATCTGCTGCATGACCTTCCCTGGCACCAAGGCAAAGCTGAAACCTGCAGTTCTCCAGACTCCCCATCCAGCCATTCTTTTGGATGTGTGTTACTATTGCTAATCTCCACTCAACTGGGACCGCCCCCCATTTGGGCAGGGCTGGCTGCTGGTAAATGATTGAAGTTTGCTTGGTGGCCTGTTCTGACAGTTTCCTTGGCACTCTTGGGTGGATCCCATCTTGCACCATAGATTCACATGTGTTTCAGTCGCGTAGCAGACCTCAGCAAAAAAGGATAACATTTTTCCTCTCAACTAGTTCAAGTGAAAAAAATTAGTTCATCTTCCTTTAGGATTAATGAAGACAAAGTGAGTGCTCACTGTGGGAGGTCTCCTAGTGAAGAAGGAACATGAATATGCCCAAAGCAACTTTAAGTTTAAATAAAACACAGTGTTAGCATGTTAACTCCTTTTCTCACTGACTCATGAAGCTGTGTGTTCTACTGCAACTCAGAACGCTCCACAGCAATCTTTCACAGTTTTGAGTCTCCCCAAATCTTGTAAGTTATGTGTGAAATAGCAGATCATATGGAGTTGAGAAAAAGGAGTGCAACAGGGGAAGGACCAATAGGTATACAATGCATATTTTAAGTTTGGTGGCACCTCTTATTAAAAAAAAAAAAAAAAAAGTGGTGCTGGGAGGAAATACAAAATATATATATAAATGTAAGTGTGTAAGTGCACCCAAAATAGAACACTCACAAAGCAGAAGAACAAGTTGTAGAATTGCTGTACGCTCCAAGAAAAGACAGAAACCCCTTTAAAATAGGAAATCATTAAATTGAAAGATCAAGAAATAGCACAAGCACAAAACGCTGCATGGAGGGAATTCAAGGCAAGTAATAGTCCATGTGTACAAATGATGTAGCACAATGGATTCTGTCTAGAGTGAAGAACTTTGTTATACCCACACCTACTTTCCAACTTCCCTGGAAAAATCAATGCCTTTCAAGTGCTTGCTGAGCCAAATGGGGAATGCCAATGAGACTCCAGTTTGTTTTGACACACCACCCAGTCACACCTCTGAAGAAACAGGCACAGAATTTGTCCTCATAAAAAAACTTTGGGGGATGAAAAAAGGCACGTTACAGTCCTGTTGGCAGTGCTAGCAGATGGCATCAAATTGCCACCATATGTGATTCCAGAGCATAAAACAATGCCGAAGGAACAGCTGCCTACTGGAATAATTGCTAGGTGTCAAAACCAGGATGGATGTCTAAAGACTTAATGAAGGATTGGCTGAATGGTGTTTGCAATAGGTGGCCAGGTGTGCTAATAACAGAAAGGAGAAATGCTTGTCCTAGACACGTTCAAAGGAACCTACCACTAGCAAAGAGTAATATCAGAGAAGTTAATCCTGTTCTCTGGTCATAATGGGAGGAGAACATTCACACAGCTGCCAGTGGCTCCATGTGTTAGCAAACAAACCCTTTGAAGACCATTTGAAATCTATTTAAAATGACTTTAGAGATGTGATCACATTATAACTCCTAGAGAAAATAATGTAGTTGAGTTAGACATAATGATACCAGATAAACCCAGAAGCTGCAGTTGAAAGTTTTAAGAAATTCCATATTTCATTTTCCGTGTTGGAATTAAAGGCAATTTGCTTCAGTTCAAAGAATTTGAGAGCAGGGAAAACTCTGAAAATAAAGTGTATGTGAGCAGGAGAGAGAATTGAGGGAAATGAGAGGGATGAGACAAGTAACAAATTTTTTTTTTGTTTATAACTTTCTCTTTCGGATGGAAGGAGATGTTGTCTTCTGCTCAAACCTGTCATCTTTCCTGGCTGATATAGTAGGTGTCTCTGACACTCAGTCTCAACATCCCAACTGCCACTGCACCAAGAGAGAGGTCAGAGCTGCCTTGCAGAACCCCTGTGTACCATGAACAAGGATCAGCCACACGACTGGGCAAGGGACAACAGTGCATCTTCTCCACTAGCTCTAATTTCATTTGAACTGATGGAATTCAGATGGAAACAACTGCATTAACAGAGCACCTCTGCCTTTCAGATTAAAGGCAGTAGCACAGGCTTACCTCTCACACAACAGCTCACATTTTCACAACATGGCCTCACTTGTTCCTAAAAACACAAACCCACACAACCAAAAACCAACAACAAACCCCAAAACAAAACAGAAACCAACCCTGCCCCCTAAAAATCCACACATATCTGCAACCAAACAACCAATTCCAGCCATATGAAATGTCTCTCCACACAAGGAAAAAAATCAGTCAGAAAATATTTTTATGAATTTGTCATGCATCCTCCTGGATTTTGGCCTATCATTCATATCCTCTTTTTTTTTTCTCCCTGAACACAGGATTGCACTAGTGACTAGGTAGCTTTGAAATGTCTTGGGTTTTAAATCAGCAATGCACATAAGAATACAATTTTGTGCTACTTCTGTATAAATATATCTAGACAGGTATTTATAAACTCACAGGAGTCCTTACAAAACTTCAAAGCTTTCCCACACTATTGAGTTGCTTTTTCCTATTGCAACATTCAGAGGCATATCAGTTCAAACATTCTGTTGTGATAGTAGGCATTTCTGCATGAAAAATCTTCAGCATGAAGAAGTGTCTAACAAGAATATAATCGAGGATGTATAAAGAGATCAACTGCTCCCTGCCATGCTTAATGTAGTCTTCATTTTTTTAATGACAGTTTCTCCCAGAAGCATCTAAAATTTCTGAATGTAAACACAATTGCATTGGAAATTTTAAGACCTGAGGAGATTGACACAGTTCTTGCTTAGTTCTGTCAGACTCGCACTGAGAGCTGGTCCCTCCTTGCTGCTTGTACAACATTTGTATTTAAGAGTGTGTTTTAAAAGAGCGTTCTGGAGCTGGACAAGTTTTAAATAGATTGACTGGGTATTTGTGTCTTTATTACTTCCCAGTAGCTATACTAATTTAGGACTAAATCTTTCTTGGACTGATTTACTGCATCCTCAGCTGCATCCTTTGTCCGCACTGAGACTTGCCTTGGCAATTAAAGGAGCTGAGTCAGTGCCCAGACAACTGTTTGAGTAGAGTGACACAAAGACACCTTAGTGTCATCTTTGTTCACACATGATTTTGGTGTGATTCTTACTCCGTGACATCGCATCCCAAACTCAGTCTGCGTTATTTTAAAAATAGTTCTTAGATCTAAAATTTAAAATGAAATGAAGTGGCACAATCATTTAGCCTTGTGGCAAATAAGTTCAGCATTTGCACATGTTGAAAAATATGGAGTTGCTATATTAAAGTTAATTTACATTTATCTTCAATATGGCTCATATTTCTCACTTTTTAAGACAAATCTACGTGAAAGAAGTGTACCTTGGCTTCTTAAATATTGCAAAGGAAAGATGTTTAAACTTATAGATCCCACAGAAGCTTTAACTCTGCTCCCCTATGCACATACTTTTTCACAAGACCTTTCAGTACATGATCACATGCAGCACTTATGGGAGAAACAGACTGCTAGCTACCGCACATTGTTAGATTTATTGGGAGTGGGCTGGGAATAAGTGCTGCTTAGGAGGTGGTAATTACCAGTTTTTTGAACAGGTAAAGCAATACCCCACTTCTGGCTTCCTGAGAAATGATCTCCCCTTTAGGATCAATTTTCTATTAAAATAAATAATTCTACTGAAATCAAATTTCAGGCAAGTTAAATGGGTTCTTGGCTCGCCTTCGCTATCTGTGGAATATATGGAAGATATTAAAATTATCTCTACCAAACAAAAGATGTTTCATTACACTGGCAAGACAAAAAGCAGCGCAGTCCAATGTCTGAAGGTTACTTCTGCAAATATCATTACCCTAGACCTAACTCTGTAGCTTCCTTGGCCCAAAAGAGATAATTTATTAATTATAAAGAGTTTAATGGTTCTCTGACATCACTGACAGGAAAAATACTTAAAAGTAACACTCCTTAAGTGCAATGTGAGATCACCATGAGATAGAGTGTGATGTCTGTGTCTGACAAAAGAATGAACTTATTTACTACTGACAGTGGGATATTAATATTTCTAATTTATTTCTTCACACTTCTATGTGCAGCTAGTGTTTTAGGGCCAAAGTTACATTTTCCTTGTGTTAAAATTACTTAGAGGTGAGAAAAACTTCCATCCCTCCATTAGGCCTCCACTTCACTTACAGCAGTCCATGCAGAAGGAAAACTCAGTCTTGTTTCCAGTCTATGTAAAATCTATTGCAACTGAGTCTCAGTGGGCCAGTTAAATAGCCAAAAAGTGAATTAGCATGGAGACAAAGGATGTCTCTGAACATTAAGTTAGTAACAGATTTTTTCAGCATAAATAAGCATATGGTAGATCAGAATAACAGAGGCTTCAGTGTTGTATCACAGCAGACACGTGCAACTCAAGGAGATTCCTAACAGACTTAGCAATGAATGAAGACTTATCCTCAGAGAAAATAATATAGTCAAGATCTCAGTGTTCTTTCACAAAGAAATCATTTATGCCAATTATACACATGAATCAGAAGATACATGTCTTTGTTGTTTCAAAACTAAACATCAAAGCATTTCATCTGAGAATGATGAAACAAAATGCTCCAATTCCTAAAGAAAAAAAAAATAATTTTTTAAGACTGAACATTTGAACAGAGTCAGGACAAATTATTATTATTTTCCTCCAGATGCTGGTTAATTTTAGACGTAAGCATTACAGACACTGCTGATTGCTCCAGCTTGGTTGGTGAGGAGTATCAAAAACAGGAGCTGTAGCTACAGGGTTTTGTTCTGTTTATTCCAAAGCACAGGAACAAAGCTATGAAGTCAGGGTAAAACTATTCACACGGTGGTTCCTGTTCTGCCACTACGGAAGCCTAAACCTGCAGGCTTCACAATTTGCTCCGTAACACAGCCGGTCTGCAAGATCAAGCCTCAGGTGCTGGGAAATAGAAAGTGTGTCCACATGGAGATGAAGCCTCTGTTGGAAGTCACACTGCTGTAGCCCAGATTTGCAGGAATAGGAACATGTGGATTGAAAGCACGGAAAATAGATGCTTTGTGTTCCCAAATTGTGATTGTGCAGCAGAAGAGAGGAAAAGCTGGAAGGCAAATTGCAGAAGAATGGTGTTTGTGCAGACTCTGTAGCAGTATTGAGAAAGTAGCAGACCCCAAATGAGGTAGGTAGCTGTAGCCTGCTGGGATGAACTATGGAGCAGTCCAAGCTTTCAGGAGCCAGGCATTGCTCTTGGGGAAGGGAAAGGAAGGGATTGAAGCAAGCTACCTCCTCTTTGTGACAGGCCTGACACAGACCTGAAGGCTACTATCAAGGGAAGAACCCATGCCATCTAAATTTGGAAAGTATTGTTCAAACAAAAGAGTACCTTGAGTTTTTGGCAGAGCTCTAAACTCTGGGAGTCAGTTCTGCATTTGATAAAATAGAACTTGGACTTTATGACCTTGAGATCAGGCGGTAAGGCTCCCAAAAATATCAGAAGTAGATGAATATATTACTTCTCAGTATTGCAGATGTTTTTCTGTCAATTGTCACTGTGCTGTTTTCTCAGAAAACACACTGAGGTGTCAGTGTTGTCTGCAAACCTCACTGAAAACATCAGTCATTCTAATTAAAGAGCATCCAGAAATTGTTTTTCCATATATACTGTTGACCAAAGAATATATTGGAGAAGACCATGACCTGTTATTGGGATGATGCTGTTAAAAATCTGAAACCTGGCAAATACTGACATCTTATGCTTTTGGCAGAAGTTACTGTTCCAAATTCATCCACATATTAAATATTTGTCCATAAAGCTAAAGAAGGAACAAGAATCTTAGGACAGCATTAACAAGACAACAGGAAATAAGTGCCCATTTAAAGGGAGCTACTCTTAAAGAGAAGATCCTGCTGAGAATTTGTTTCAGAGGACGTGTTGCCAAAACATCCACAGTAAAAAGAGCCAATATTTGCAATACAGTTTAATACTCACCACTCTATGCTTTGTTAGCAATGTCCATCTCCAGATTTTTAATAGCTGGTGACAGTGGCACTTGAGTTTTGTCCCTTCCTCCCTTACAGGGCTGAAGCGAATCAATGATTCGTCCTTTCCTCCATCTGCTGAGCACGTGCTATCCAACAAAAGTGTGGTGAATATCTGGGAATGACAGAAATGATATTCAGAAGGAAAAGAAAATCTCCAATTCTAGCACCAAGACAATACAGCAATAACAATGACCTTCAATAGCTAATGGCCCAAGCTAAAGGGTCAGGAATTTGGGGAAAGCATGGATATAACATTATCCCATTTGACTGAAGTCTGCAAGTATCAAAATAAAAGGCAATGCCATTCCTGTCATAGCAAATCTAAATCCAGCTCAGCAAGCTAAATGCCTTTCAAACACCCAAATCAGTGGAACACATGAATGGGATAATTAGATGCTGTTAGCTTTCCTTGGTCCACTTGTTTGAAGGATGATTTCTCTGAAAGGCTTGCATCAGCCTTACATTTACCTTGTCTTCTACAGATTCTTTCCCAGACTAGGCAAACTAGATGCTGTAGGACATGCACCCAAATAAAAAGTATGAGAGAGGTAAAAGGCTTTGTTTTCCAGAGGTGCACAAGCAAATTAGTGACAGATTCAACACTGGCAACAGAAATCATTGCTTACAGCCACCCACAAATCATTGCACATGTTTGTTGTTTTTTTCAAAGTGAAGAGGGGAGATGATGAAAAGAGACATGAATAGGTTAAAATCCAACATTTTAAGAATTCCTAAGCTCTCAGTTTAGATTTCAGTCTTAGTTATCAGTCACATTTCTGGATCAAAAGTCAAATAGTTTAGATATTAATTTCAAACACTTTTGCCTGCTTACCCAGAATTACAAGGAATTGCATAAAGGTACCTCTACATATCAGTTACTTTTATAGTTAATTGTTTTTTATGTTCATTCCATTTAAAAAAATCAGGCTCCAGAATGAGTTACAGTCCTCTATCAGACAGCAAAACAGCAATGTAATACTCAATGATGCCAAATGATTTCTTCATTATCCTTTGTTCTTGAGTCACACAGAATCTTTTGTGCTAAAACCTCTCAGTAGGACTCCACCAAAATTTTTCTGATTAAATTTGCTTATCCTTTCTTTTGCTAGAAATTTTCAGGTAGACAGAAGTATTCACACTCCCTCTTAAGCTAAAGGCAGAGAGCAAAAGATACAAACAACTTTTTCAGTATCTGTTCTTTTGAAACATTTGAAACTCCACGGGCTTTTGCTCCTCAAACCTTGATTTTATACACAAAAAGGTTCCCTTGAGCTTCACTTTAAGTCATCTCAAGTGTCACCTTTCAGAAAAGACACATAAGCAGGCCTACTTTTGCAATTTATCTCCACCACTCCCCAGTAAAGAGGGAGAAAGACTTTGAATGTCATCACTACTTTTTATGGGATGGTCATGCTTTTTAATTATATTCCCTAACTTCTACTCATATTGGAGTTAATCCTACTAGATCATACTGTGTTATTTCCATTGATTACAACAGGCTTTGTATCCAGCTGACTGAGAAAAATAAATCCTGGTGTTTGTCCAGCATGCTGAATTGTTATGTTTTAGAGCATTCCATGCAGAAAAAAAATATCTCCAAATACAAAATCATCACTTTTGCAACCCGACAGAATAGAGAACCAGGGGAACCAAAGAAAGAGACTGAAGGCAAGAACAAGAGGGGAACAGCAACAGTGTGAGAGAGAAAATAAAACAACAGAAGAATTTAAACTCTGCAGTGTTTCAGAGTGAAGGGACACAACAGGAAGGTGAATTTGTCTCATTTTTCATACAGTTGCCAACCGATGCTCTTGGTGGGGAAGGGAGCCTATTTCTTACTAAACTTAGTGAGGAAAGACATAAGGAAAAAATAAGCCATAAATACACCTCTTCAGGAACTTAAAAAAGTCAGTGAAGATGATATCGACAAAGACTTAAATTATTAAAACCAGGAAAAATTTCTTAACATATATACATGTGTGTATGTATTGGTACGGGTTAGTCCAAATTAAAACTAGAGGAATTTTTTCCATGAAACATTTTTTTAAAATACTAAACTACTTCAGCAGGAGCAATATTTTCAAAATGTTAACGTTATCAAGAGATGTAAAATAAAGATTAAAATTAAGCTGACCTTCCTACTTTGGAATTTACACTATTTTGGAGCTGTATTTCAAGGCTTTGCATGTCTGTGAGAATTTCAAATACAGCACTGGTTGCACATTCTCCTTCTCCTGGGCATCAGAAATGTTGCAGCAAGGTTAAGAAACTATAACAAGTATTCAGTGAAATTACCTTGTATGTGCAAAACAATGAATAACTTGTATCTCAAAATGCTAATGGAACTTGGAATGATCACAGCTTTCTCTTTCTATAAATCTAATGGACCTGAGCCTCTTCCCATCTTACTGATATTAGTCCAATGGGGATTTTGCCACAGGGATGAGGAAGGACAAAGAATTCTAATAAAAACATGCATAATAATATAACTACTGAAATGCTCTACCTCTGTATGGTGGTTTAAACCCAACCAGTAACCAAAGTCCCCACAGCCACTCATTGGTGGGTTTCTACTAGAAGCAGAGCCTTGGCTCTGTATAAGCCTTGTTCAGTAATAACAGAAAACATCTCTGTGTGATCAACCCTATTTCCAGCACAAATCCAAAACACAGCCACACCCTTCCCAGCCACTGTGAAGAAGATCAACTCTACCCCAGCAAAATCCAGCACACAACACCAAGAGAAGTATGGCATCTATAATGAGATACAAAAAGTCATGGGATCTCCCTTTAATGGGATAAATTGGCCATGGACTGGATCCACTGGGGAATTTCCAATGCTTGACAAGAGAGCTGGAAGAAAATGCATTTTCCACCACAGTGCAAGGAGGTGACCTGCCTTGTCACCCTGATCACCACATTGCTGATTTGTACGGCTAATGGCCATCTCTCTCCAACATCAGAGCTAAAAGAACATTACGAGCTTATTAATTACATAGAGCATAAAGTGCCAGCTCATTTGCTGCAGAAGCAGCTCCTTTTGAAGGTTATCACCTTGATTTCTAAGGCTTTGACCTATGACCAGTATTTGCCTTTGCTGCTCACAAAGAATGCTTATATTACACCCTTGCAAAAGAATTCCTCTGAAGCGTGGCTATCCAGTCCTAGATGCTCTGCAGAAATATAGAGCCTAGAAATAATCTCTCAGTACCCAAACTTGACAGCAATCTGCTGAATATTATGTCAGATCTGTCTACACAAACTGTTATCAGGTTACGGGTACATATATTCTTAACTTTTCTTCCTTGCCGTGTAAAGTTATCTTTTTGGTGATGTAAGGAGATACAGACATTCTTTTTCAAAATTCATTTCCCATAACACAACACTATGAGGTAATCTAGTCAAACTGCTCTGCCTAGATATATACCAAGCAAAAAAGCCCTGTTCTGAGTTCAGTGTCTAGATTAATCTAGCTGTTCTGGGCCAAGACACAAGTAAGATTTTAAACACTCTCCTAAGTTCAGCTGCTTGCTTCTTGAAGTGTGAGCTATCAGTGTGATGGCTACTGTGGCTCAGCCACAGGCATCCAATTTCCCTTATTCACTGTATCTGCACACGAGCTGCCTGGTCTGGCTTGGTAAATTTATAATTCTGGGTCCTTGCATGCTGTTCTTAGTCTAACAATGACCAAGTTTCTTGTTCATCTGGATGCAAATAATTTCTTTCCCAACACATAAATTGGAATACATTTAGAAGCCATCAACCTCAAAGAACGATTTAGTTAAGTGGAAAAGAAAGTATCACTATGTAATTGAGTTGGTGAGGGGAATGAAGATCCCTCTACAAGAGCAGAGAATAATAAAACTGTATCCAAAATGAAGGAAAATGAAATTTGCTGTCCACACACAATAGTACCAATGCATATTAGAAATCCACATAATAATTCACAAGAGAATTCTTTGCAGCAATAAGTAGATTTCCCTATGTGATACTGCTTGTGAGACACTTCGAGCACGCTAGTCTGAAGTGCTGGACCTTGAACACATCCACCCTGAGCCTCACCCTACTCCCAGGTAGCGAACGATGGATGTCCCAGAGGTAGAACATGGGAGAACATAAGAGGAAAAGGCAGTAGCATGTGGACATATGGAAAAGCACATAGCAGTATTTCCTCAGAGTTCTTTTTCAGCCGTCAACAACCCGCAATTCTCCTACTTAAAGCCCAGTTGGTCAAATCACAGTACCAACCAAATTAACAAAAGCTGCAGTTAGGAATAGTTGTAGCAGAAACAGACCTGTATAAAGTCTGTAGAAACATTTGGAGAGGTCCCCCCAGAGTCATTATATATACTTTTCTAACCACACCAATTTGACGCTCTTCTCTGGTCAGGTAGGATGTTAGGAATACTGAGAACACGCAAAAACAGTGGATGTAACAAAAATGTTTTATAAACGCAGTGTGCATTCACTCTTTTGAGTGTAAAGTACTAGTTCAGTCAGCCCAGCTCCAAAACAATACAGCAAAATAAAATCTACAAATAATTTAACAGGTATAAATCTTAAAATATGGTAAGTGCTTAATGACCTCCTAATAATGACAGTAAACATAAATGTACTTTAGCTCTTCAAGGAGACAGCAAATGGAAATAAAACAGAGTTAAAACAGTCAGAGAAAAACCTGCATCCGCAAGCATGATCGCTGTTCTGTTGTTTCCTAAATTTGTGTAGAACTTACCTTCATTCCTAAGCATCAAGTACTGGTCACAGTCAGGCAGAAGGCATAATGTCAGGTGAATTTTATGTGTAAATGGCATGGCTTTACATTAAAATAAATAAATAAATAGAGACGAATTTCTGTTTTTTTTCAAAGTAATTTATAAGGGAGGTAGAAATTTTACAGCACGTTGTAAATTAAATGGGGCAAAGCTGATATGGCTGTGGAGTTTTTTCCTAATATATTTGTTTCCTTCATGTGACAACTTCATCGGAAAAAAAAAAAAAAGACAAAAAAGTAAGCTGAGATTTCCTGCTGAACACCAGCCTTCCCTATCACATCTTGCAAAAATCTGTAACACTATTCAATCAGTCCAAAGCCCTGGATTGCAGAGACCTTCGACCGATGAAGTAGAGGAGACTGCTGGAGAAAAATTATTTCGATCCATTTTTAGGATAAAGGATGAAATACAGACAAAAAGTACTCAGTAACATCTTGTGCTTTACTGCCCTGTAGAAATGTGATCTTCTGAATGACCTGTATTGCTAGGGATTCAATCAAAAGAAGTTTAATAGCTGGGCATAGGAGCAATGAATTCGTGGTGGAAGGCAGTTGGGTAGGTGGTATTTGGTAGCTCATTACAAGGCAGGTGATGGTCCAGAGCATTTGCCTTGCTTAAATATCAAAAGTAAGGGTATTAAACTGGAACACATCTCCTATGAAGACAGGCCGAGAGCTGGCTTGTTCAGCCTCAAGAAATCTCTAGGGAGATTTTAGTGCAGCTTTTCAGTATACAAAGGAATTTCTTAGAAAGACAGAGGCAGATTTTCTACCAGTGTCTGTAGTGACAGAATAAAGAGCAAAAATTTTAAACCAAAAGAGGGCAGGTGCAGGTAGGGCACAAAAATGAATTATTTTATGATAAGGGAGGCAAGACACTGGAACAGGTTACACAGAGAAGCTGAAGATGTTCCATCATAGGATGTGTTCAAGATTAGGTTGGACGAGGCTTTGAACAACCCAATTCAGTTGTCCCTGGCTATGGGAGGAGGTTAAAATAGATGATCCCTAAAGGTCCCTTCTCACTCAAAACATTCTATTGCTCTGTGATTCTAAAGTAATATCAGCACATGCAAATATACAGTGATTCACAGTTGCCTGGCCACCTGTACAGAATTGTCACTGAAATAAGAGAAAAACACCAAACCAGCCAGCCCTGAAAGGCAATCATTATTTTCACTAGTAGTTGCATTCTAGACCTTGTTTCCTAAGCAGTATTTTTGCATGGGCAAGTCTAGTGGTTCCTAGTTTGAAAACAACTAGTCAGCAAAATATCACCTTTGTAGAACTTTGTGTATCAGGATGGGAATATTGAAGTTCTTAATTTAAACATTGTTTCTCTTTTGATTACAGAGAAACAACAGTGAAATGAAAAGTAATGTACATTTTATCCTGTCTGATGACAAACAAAGGGGGAAAATAACATCTTTAGTTTTCAACATTTTCCAATGTGGGGAAGTACAAAGGAAATTGAACAGATGCCTTCCTTCTACTGTGGGTTTTCAAACAGCTATTTCTATAATTTTGTAAGAGGAACACAACAATCTAGGTTTCTGAATTAAAAATAATTTTAAAAAAAACAGGTTTATTTGAGAGATTAGTCACTGGATACTTCTTACTTGTGACACCAGCTTCAAGATGTTGCATTACAAACAAGGACCATGCAGCAGTTAGTTTGAATCTCTCAGGGTTTTCAATGAAATCTGACAAAATCTCACAGTAAAAGCATTGTATCCAAAGGAAGAGAACAGAGTTATCAAAGGATATTGCTATGACACTTCAGAGACAGAGGGGTACATGATTCCTCTCAGTATCAATTTTAGCAGCATACATAACCAGATACATAATGCAGACCACCATCATGGACTCAGAAACAGAAAGATGTAAAAGACTATCACTAGGTGTGCAAGATTGCCATCCAGATCTCAGACTTTTCAAACCAAGAAACCAAGATTTCATTAGCTTAATTTAGCCAAATGTCCAATGCTTAGGAAAGAAAATGCAATTTAAGTGCCCAAAGGCTCTAGGCTCTAACACACAAATTTGAGCTCCTCTCCTCCTGCACAGTCAGTGGAGAAAATTTCAGAAGGTAGTTTAGCACATGAATGGTTGAATATGGCTGTTTCTCTCTTCATTCACTGTAGAAGTGAGAGTAGAGAGGTACAAACAAACAGGAGAGCTCAGTCCCTTGTGCCTGAGGACAGCAATATCCATTTTAAAGACTCCACGAAGCACCTGCACCACCATATCCAATTCAGTGTAACTTGTGATTAGCATGATTGTGAGCAGCTTAATGGCTCATGATACCTTGGCACATGCTTTGAAATTTTAATAAAGGTCACAAGTTCACAACTACAATTTGTTATGAAAGGGCAGCAAAAGTCAACTGCACTGCCAGAGAACACACTCCTTTCACTAATTGGAGATTTTTTGCATCAAACTTCCAGAAGACCCTGAGCACCCATGCTACTGAGGAGCACAGCCTTTCCTTGCCTCCATCCCCACCAAACTGATGCAACAGATAAACCCCAACTCCTGAATTAGGCAACTCTGCTCAGATGATAGGAATTTTGTCACAGCACACTCCACGACATACTCCATATTTAAGATAGCCATGACACATAATAATCTAGAGTAGCACTGTACCTTGTCAGAAGCCTTCAGGCTGTCTGCTCAGACAGAGGACCATTGTGAGCCTCCAACTGCTGTGAGCCTCCAACTGCTGTGAGCATCTGCTAACATCTCCTCCCCCACTCTCAAGCCCAACCCTTTTATCCCTTATAGTTCATGCACTGCACCTGTGTGCTCTTCATTACAGTCTATGCTCATCAGCTGTTTTCCCCAGCTGAGGCCCATTGGGAATGAGGCTGGATCTCAGCCCCATTCCCAAGTATCATAAACCAGGTACCTACAGAATTTGACCACTGTTCTAAATGCGTCATAGCATTTACAAACAGGTCATGAATTAAAAACAAAACAAAAAAAAAAACCAAAAAAACAAAGCCACGAAGAAACCAAAACAACAAACTCTTGCAGTAGAGTAAAATACTTGCTTTGGAATAAAGCAGCATCCAGAATACAGCCTCCAAAAAATTTCTAATAGCTGTCCAGAAAATTGCCTCGTCAAAATCTACTCCCTCTGTGGCACTTCAACAGCAGGAAGGCCTGGATACCTAGCAGAAATATTTCTGGCATGGAAAGCCTAGCACCACCTGACAGAAAGGACACAGACATACATAACACCAACACTCAGGCTTTGCCAGGGGACAAACAGGGCCTAATCAGAGCACACTGCTCTCCAATAACTCTTGGCTGCAGAGTGTCCCCCTTGCTTCCACCACAGTTTAGCACAATTTAGAGATGTGATTGAGCTGTCATAACTTATCCAGGAACCTTCATCCAGGGATTATCACAGTAAAAAAACAAACAAACAAACAAAAAAAAACCACGAAAAACAAAAGCAACTGTCCTGAAGTCAGTCTTCCTATATGTAAATCTTCCTGGAAAAGAGATGCTGCAGGGGTGATGTAAAAATCATTGATTTGCAACACAGCCAGGGGAAGGAATTGGTAGGTAAAAGGATTTTGCCTCAGAAATTTTTGCACCTTCCAAAGACACATAATAAGAATGATTGGTTATACTGGAAAGGTAAAAAAAACAAAAAAACAAAAAAACAAAAAAACAAAAAAAACCAAAACAAAAAACAAAAACAAACAAAAAA
>VWZV01005871.1:220552-263512 GCA_013397155.1 Irena cyanogastra | reverse complement strand
CAGAAATCATGAGGTGCATCACGTAATTGAATTTAGTTGAGTCACCCATAATTAAAACTACAATGAGCACAGGAATTTACTTGTTTTTCTTGTTTTTCAAGTTACACATGAAAATTCCCACACCTCACAGTGATAATATTCCCCATAAATTCAAACAGATTATTACCCTCAGCTTATACATCAGAACAAGCATTTCAAACCATATCAGACAAGTGTAAAAATTCACAGAGATTAATGAATTTAAGATTCACAAACAAGCAATGCACCTTTGAATAAAATATATTTGCAGGTTTTTTCTATAAAGACGAGTTAATTTATTAGGCATATAATTAATATGTATGAGCTGATACAGTTCTTGAAAAATTTATTGCCATTTCTAACTAGCAGAACCTTTCCTTCTTAATCAGTTCTTCCCCACTAATATTGAATCAAGGCTGGAAAGAAAACTGCTCCTTAAGAAGGGTATGATACCTAATGTCATAGCATACTAGTCCATGAATGTGCTTAGTTCTGGTTAGGCTTGCTGGATGCATAATTCAAATTCTTTTCTAATTTTATCCAAGCAGGTAGTTAGATTAAGACAATATTATCTTTCTCTGAAGCTTGTTACCTGGCCATAAATATACAGGAACCAGGAGTACGAATGTTCATACTCAAAATTCATCACAACTTTTTGGGTTTGACTCAATCCTAAAGGCCTTTTATCCCCTGAATACGTTTCAATTCAATAATAAATAACCATCAGCAGAACATGGATAATTACTGTAGGTACATTAGAAATTAAAACCTTCTGCTATAACTGTCTCCAAGTCAATGAAAGCTTTTGTTATTGAAGAGTAACTGATGCCTTGAGAGATTCCAGTTGTTCACACAAACTTCTAATCTGTTGCAATATAACAGTTACTGATGGAATCTCTGTGTGTAAGAAATTTAAATCACAAAGACAGTTTAGAGACTTTGGCATACATGAAAATTTACCCTTCTTTTTTAATATAAAGTCTTCTGGGCTTCTTAACTTGTTACTGTCCTTTCAGAGAGAATGTTTCTGCTTCAAATCCATTTATGACTGCTGAAGGTAAACCTATCCACTATTCTTTTTGCCATACAGCAGAAGCATAGGAGCAAAACATCCTCCACCTCCAGCTTCTTGAGAATCAGAATAGTGTATCCATTTTGCAATTTGTGGATCATTGTAACTTTACTCAACAGTACCAAAATTGTTTTGGAGTCCTGTTTGGGGCTTTTTTATCTTCACAGTTCAACACAATATTTGGTACTACTACAGTTGCTTATGGAGTCTTTCCTCTTTCAGTAAAAAGATGGCCCACTTTTGATTCATCTCTTAGAGCTTTTACTGAGAACTGCCTAAATCTGAAAACGTATTTCTTCCTTTCTGTCCTTCCTTTTCCTGATCAGGGATCACACTGCTGATATTAACCCGTTTTATTCCCTCTACAAATATCCTTGGCATTTGACCCTGCTAACCCAGCTCTCCCTGGATCCTAGCAGAAAGTATCCTGAGGCAAGTCTTCAGTATGGTGCTCATCATTTGGAGGGCAGCACCTTGCCCTGCCGTCTGAGAAAGCATCTTTTGATGCCATGGAAATGTGGGTCAGAGTTCTTCACTGCTTAACAAAATGTTTCCAGCCCAGCTCATTCAATAGAAAGGGGAAAAATATATGTGAGCCACATGGGTGACAAGAAATTTCTGGAGTCTGTATAAGCTGTTCTACTGGGAACAGATCTGGTCTTCAAAAAAGTAATGAACATGAACATCACAATCAATGTGAAAGGTTTTAAAATTCAACTTTATGTTAAGTTCCCAAAATCCCACTAACACTTCCCTAGCAGTAACAGACAGGACTCTTCCTTGCCAGTGTTCTTCAAGCATTTTCAGCCTAGGTGAGTAACACAGGTATGTCCAACTCAGCCCTAAAACCTTCCTGTGCTTTGAAAGGCTTTTTTTTTTGAGAAATTGATTCTCAATATGGATGTAGAATAATGCAACTTTTGTCTGACACTAGTAGAATTTATTTCAAAGGAAAACAGCTATGTAAGAGTTCCAGGAAACACATGACACTTCAGAAAAAATAAAAATTTCATGGTCAATGCTCCAAATTTTCTCTGAATAATAGACTCAAAGGACAATTTTCAAAGAAATTAAAACATAGGATGGAAACTTTTCTAGAGAATGTTTCATTTATTCCTCTCTGCACAATCTGTTTCCTTTCAGTGCAATATTTTCGCCACAAATAGAATTAAGTACATCTAAGTTCACCTTCAGCTATTAAATTTGACTTTTACAGTCCCTGGCATCTCTCCATTCTGTTGAAATCACTGCACAAGTCTTAGGCTAAAGTGGCTAAAAACTCTTTTTAAATATTTCTTTAGGTTCTATTCCTTTTAACAACCTCAGTCAGACACAGAATAGAAATGGTGAAACTATATTTCATGTAGTGGAAATTAGGCAATGCATTAAGAACATCTCTAAGTAGGTGATAATGGATTCCCATCATAGCTCTCCAAATTAGTCATCAAGTCACAATCTGAGGTCAAGTAAAGAGCTTTCCAAAGAAAATGAGCATGAACTGGCAATTAATAGATTTAGACAGGAAATCTGAGAGTTTCTAATCATAAGAATGGTGAGAATTTCCTGAGCAATAACAATGAAATGAACAATCTACTTATTTGTGTGTTTTTGTAATCAGATTGGCTATAATAGCAAGTATTGATTTCCTAGATTTGGTGATCCAGAGGATCACTCTCAATATTTATTTTTCTACAAGATGATTTATTATGATTCTATGTATATTCCCATAATATTCCAGCATGGATAATGGGAAGGCTGCTGAATCCCACTTTAGAATATAGAGAAAAAGAAATATTAAGCCTTTTTTTCAGTTGACATTTTTGAGTGTTGCATAAAGCTTTATATGAAAAGAGAACCCATGATTTTCCAAAATGAGAAAGCACTGCTCAATATTTTTTCATGAAAGATTAGATTTCCAAATTCTTATGCAGAATTAATTATAGCCCCTTATTATTTATAAAATATAATTTCTAAAATCAACATGAGCCTAATGTTGAACACCAAATGGTATTTTTGAAAAGTAGTCCAACTATGCTGCCAGTAACCAGTTGCATGTCTTTTAATTAGTTCTCATGATCAATTTTAATTAAAATGAATAATTCAAATATTATGCATTACAATCTCAAACATTAATCTTCTCAAGAAAGGTAAAGAAACTTAAAAGGCTATGATTTAACACATATTTTTCCAATTTGAATTTTTAAACTTGTGTCTAAGATGAAGGATCCACAATTTGGATTGCCCTCTTATGTGACCTTTTCCTGTGCAGAAGTTCCTTGGACAAACAAAAGTCCCAGTAGGGATGAGAAAAAACTAAGCACTCAGAAATTCATCTTTGTATTTTCATAATCATAATACAAGACACAAAAAAATAAAATATTAGACAAAAAAAAATTGAAAACTTGGTTTAAGCAAATATTTTATATGGTTGTAACCTTCAGGAGTCCTGGAGCTGCTGAGTGTTACAGAAAAAAAATATTCAAATTAGATATCAATTAGCAAGAATTAGATGACTGTAATTTAGGAAATCTGAACCAAGGGAAAAAAAAATCACCCAAAACCACTTTATCCTGGAAATTGATAGAAAGCAGCTTACCTAGAACTAATACAGGTACAGTGTGAATTTATAGTTATCATGCATAACAATCTTACATATCAGAAGACTATCGTATTTGTTTCCTGAAAATAAAATATGGAGAGTGACAGAATGAAATTTCTTAGGTATTTTTTCAGGGAAGATGTCGTATTTTGGGTTTAAAATAAAAAATACAAAATATATTGGGTTTAAAACGCACAATATACCTAAATCTATTAGAAAGAGTTCAACATATATTTTGCCCATAGCTTTTCTTCTATTTTCCGTTACAGCAATTTCTGTCACTTGGGACATTTCTATGGTACGCAAGAGGTGCAAGGGTAAACACAGATAAACTTAGAAAAATAAATGTATCAGATTGATCTTCAGCTTCTCTAAACTGGTGAACTTGTATTGACTCAGTGAGATGACTATCAGCTCTGCTCTATAGAAGCTGCTCACAGCAATCTTCCCCAGATTCAGAGATGAAGATGGTGTGTTCCGGAGACTTAAGTAGCCATATTCCCTCTGACCCCAAATTCATTCACCTCATGGCAATCTCCAACCTGATGTAATAGCTACAGAAGTTTCTGAAAGCAGGAATGTACATTATTGGCATACTAGTTTTGCCTCAAGTTATGAAGTCAGTCCTTTTTGTGCTAGCCTTGCACAAGTTGAAAAGTGAAAAACTTACTTTACAAAAGTAGAGCAAAAAAAGCTTGAAGTATTTACTTAAATAAAATAAAGAGCCAGAAGACATGCAGCTGCTATCCCTAAACATGAAGGAAGAAAATGAGCTATTTCACCCTGGCCATGTTATTAGCAACTCTGACATTGAAACAAATGCATGTGAACTGGCCGAGAATAAATCCGGGCTGGATATTGAAAAAAGGCTTCACACTATCAGGGAAGCAAGACTCTAAAACTCCTTTCTATTAGAAAACAGTAAAAACAAAAGAAAAAAATGATCATTCTTAAGTTTTGACAAACATCATTAAAATATGACATGATAGATCTGAGACTGACAGCCCAAGACATCCTTGGCTTATATCCTGTATTCTTATGAAGAAAGAAAAAATAATGACTCCTACTTTCCAACTGGAATCAATTCTACCTTGGGCAGAAAATTACAAATAACCCTTTTAAGTGTGAGTAATACTCAGTTCATTCCACTCCAGCTGTTTACCACATATGATGCCCTTATATGCAAGTCAGGAAAAATTTGTGTTGTTTCTTTTTTATTGCAGTGTTAATGAAAATATTTATTTCCACAAACCAGAGTTTTACATTAACACAAACTCAGACCAGAGCAGTAGTGCATGTGTGTGCACACATGTACCAGTCAGTAAAAACTCAATGGAGGAAATTATCCAACTGTTCTCTGCCAGATCCACAGCGCTGCTGGCACAACAAACTGTGGGAACTGCTGCATCTTAACCTCAGCTACCTCAGTTTACCTGGCTTGAGGCTGCTAAAAGCTGCCTTTGCACCAAGTTGGTAGATCATCGTGGCACACACCTTACACAGACACACACACAGAATCAATTAGGCTGGAAAAAACCTCTGAGATTGTGGAGTCCAACCTTTGAGTGAGCACCACCTTACTGACCAGACCATGTGCCATGTCCAGTCTTTCCTTAAACACCCCCAGTCCATCCTAATGTTTAACAGCCATTTCAGTGAAGCAATTCCTCCTGATGTCCAACCTGACCCACCACCTGCACAGTTTGAGGCTGTGTCCTCTTGTCCTGTGGCTGGCTGCCAGGGAGAATCGGCTCTCCCTCACCTGGCTGCAGCCTCCTCTCAGGTGGTTGGAAAGTTTCAGAGGCTGGCTCTGCTGTTTTCTCTCCTCCTTTCCTCGGCTTTGTCTGTGTAACTCTCAGACCCCAGCCCATATAAGAGGGATGACAAAATTACTCTAAATCAGTTTTAAGGGGATTAGGAATTGCAATATCTAGGCAGAGTGCGAGCCAAAGTAATTTATCATTTAAAGTTTATAAGAGTGTAACTACAGCAGCTATTTTTGTATGCTAGGGCAACATAATATTGTTAATAGGAAAAAATGAGTCAAATGTTTAGCAAATATTAATTAATTGAATAGCAAACAACAAGCATTCTTTTTTGGCTGATAAATACACTTGTTTGCCCAAGAAAATGAAGATTTGTATGAGCACCAGTATTCCTTCAAATTCAAAAAAAAGATTGTTCAAATGCTCATTAAAAAAATTGAGACATATTTATGCATAACTCTAATGAGTAATTAAATTTTGAAATTGTGTTCAGAAGTATTTGCCAATTATTCGATCAAACCACAAATGAAATGTTTCATTAAAAATAGCATGAAGGCTACAAATCCAAGGACTACAACATGACAAAACCTCCACACATAAATGTAATCATGTAATCTGATTTCTAACCTCTTGACCATAATACAGCTTGGCAATGTGATATCATATTCTGACATCTACAGAACTTTTATCATATTTATGCAGAGAAATGAGTGATATTCAGTGAATGGCATTTTTATTCAGTTTATTTTCTTTAATTCCTTCTCATTTCTTTTCCTTCTCTCATTTTTTTTAATTTCTCTGTTAAGTATAGTGTGGCCTAATTCCTTATAAACCCCATTTTGTTGAAGCCTGGTTTCAACAGCACTTTATATCTCTATATAGAATATTTTATCACCTTAAAAGGCTTCTCTTACTATTTTCTAAAAATCTACAGCATGTCTTTGAAGTGAGGAAGCTCTCTGTGAATATTTCACAGATGGGAAACTGAGTCATATATAAATATAACATTTAGGAAATCTAATTTGGGGTGTTAGCTTGATGACAAGATAGATATTTTACACATCGGAGATGCTCCTATGTTTGAACAAAATTCTAAGCTGTCAGCATTCCTAATCCAATTAGGATTCGGATGAATTTCTTTCCACTTAAGTACATCTGAGTTAGAGAGGACTAGAGAGAAAGAAAATAGGCATCTAAAGGTCAGATATCTCACCCAAAGTTAGAGCTGAGATCAGCATAATTCATGTCTGAAAAGCATGAGGTTCTTTCCATCAGTAAAGAAAGGAGTGAAAATATCAAAACTCACAAATAAACATCTAAAATTAAGTGGATGGACCCAGACCAGAAGTCCCATGTTTTTGACCCTTGACATTAAGCGTCTGAACACTTTTATTTAATAGTGAAGCATCTTTGATAGAGTGAGTTGTTCTCATAAATCTTTGTCTGAGCTTAGGCAACATCAGTGGCAGTAGTCATTGGGAGGAACTGGTAAATTTAAAAATACATATTAATATCCCTCATCATTCAGAAATTGAAACTTATTTGTTCAGTGGGAAATGGAAGAAAAGTTAAACACATCTCCAAAAACATAAATTTGTCCAGTGAGATGTCAAGCCCTGTTTTCTTCATGCTGCAAATGATGGGACAGTCAGTTCAGAGAGAAACTTTGCTCTTACATCTCCTGAAATGTCTTGTTCTCTTTTTTTTTTTTCCTTATCAAAGACAAAATCATACATACCTTGGCTGTTGAACGTTTCAGAAGACAGAGAGAACACACTCATCGCCCATGAGACTGTGATTCATTTCTAGTGAAAACCTTGTGGGGATGGTGGAGAAGTAAAAGAAAATAAAAGCCTTTTCTGGTTATAAAGTAGAAAAGCAATGTTCCATAAAAATCTCCAGCAACATCCACCTGCTACTGGGAATTTCACAAGCCAAGTAGATGATTGTTGCATTGGCTGCAAGTGAAGCCCAGACCTCCCATACGGCAGTGCTAATTCAGCCACCAAATGACCAGTGGGGCAGGGAGAGGTCCTCTACCCCTCAGAAGCACTACCAGAGAAGATTTGTCTTTTCACCCAAGGTATGCTGCTTGCAGGATAGGATGTCCTTCGATTTATACTTTGAGGTTGTGTTCCAAATCTACTGAAACACCAAAAACAAATAGTTTGAAGACTTAAAACACAGGGATCAAAACAAATAGATAATACAGTATTGTTTCTCCAGAGTTTACAAACTTAAACAAGACCTTAAACAAGGTCAAGCAAACAACAGTGGAACATTCAACACGAAGAGAATTTTGACATAGCTACCTTCAATAATTTCCTAATATTGCTGTTTTGCCACTTGTATATACAAAGCAGTCCTTTGATTCTTTTGATTTTTAGACAACTATAAAGATAGTGACTGCTAAGTACAACCCTCTCATTACAGACATAATGAAAAATAAAGTTCCTTTTTCTGCAACATAGCAGGAATCAGCTGAGACCATACTGTATAACACCAGGTAAGGCCACCTCAGAAGCATGAGGTGAGAAGGGCTTGGCAACTGCGGAGAGATTAAAGGATTTTTGGGAAAGCCCTGAATGTTTCAGTCATGTACTCAGTCAGGACTGATCCCATTCCTCTATTCTTCTCACAGCTGATTTTAGGTTTTACAGCCTCTTCTGTCACACAGTTTAGCAGCAGTGGATTCTGCTTTCCACAGTGCCTGATGTGTCAATCTTCCTTGCATCTGCATTCTAATTTAATTTCCCTGAATAAGCTCCCATCTTCCCTCAACCCTGTCTTTGTCACATTTTCACCAATCATTGCTTTTAAGGAGACTCAGCTATCAAAGGGAAATTAGAAAAGAAGCAGGAGTCGTTTCTAAAACCAAGCTCTCTTCATTTTTCCTTCTCACTCTGTTTCCTCAGGGATACAGTAACATTTTGGGCCGTCCCTTGATGGAGAGACCTGGTGGCCTCTTATTCTCACACTGGGGTGGAGAGAGCTCAATCACTTGTCAGTGGCATAAATGTTTAATACTCATGCAAGCAGAACTGTCTCACGGTGGCTTGCTAATTACCCACTCCAAAAGGCTCTGGATTGGATGCCCTTAGATTATTCTCCTTTTTGGCTATGCTTTAAAAAATAATTACTCATCATATTTTCAGAAAACTACAACAGTGTGTTTTCACAGCAAAGGCTCTACTAGCAATGGGGAGGATACTAAAAATAGAATAAAAGAGGCCAGTGATTTCTTTGATTCATTGGCACTGCTTCGAGCTCTGCTGTGTGTGACTGGAGTTTATACAGAGAGCAGAAATCCACTGAAGATGAGATCTTCCTCTTATACCAAGCTGTGTGCATTTAGTAGCTGTTACTACTGTTGAATGAGCAATTAGTGCAATTTGCAGAAAATTAGCAGATATTTTTAATGAGAAAAATCATTTGTTTCTAGGATTGCCATTTTACTTGCAACAGATTTGGTGGTATAGAATTCGAAAATATAACTCAGCACTTCAATTAAACCACTCATGGAGCTCTGATGTGTGTCCCTAAAACACGGAATTTAAATAAGAATAACTGCATAATTCAATATCAGACGAGCTGAAACAGAAAATTATCCAAAACTACAGCAGATAGATTTTTTTTTTTCTAATCTCAAGATTTTGCTTTACCAAAGCTGACTAAACAGCTGGAATTTCAGAAATATCGCTTTATCACAAAGTGCATAGACAATCAGTGAAAAGAGACAGTTTTGACTGATTAGTTGTTAAAATCAGTGAAAATTAAAGCTACAGTGAAACATACCTAGAATATGAGAAAATTTAGTGAGTGCAAGAAGAATAGAGGAACAGAAGGGGACTTGGACACCAAACTACTGTCAATGTTTCTGTGTAAGAGGCAATGCAGAGGTCAAAAGCAGAAACTGCCAATATGGAAGAGGCTTACAAATTTTCCTGCAGTTTTGAACCTCAAAAATCAAAACCAGCAACATAGAACAGGACGCTAATAAATTCATATATACAATGATATAAAAACGTGACATATGGTTTGAAAATTGACATTATAGAATCACAGCTAACAGAGGTTAGTATATGAAGGTTTTGCCTTAAACAAATGCTTTTCACAGCCATGGCTTCAGCAGCGCTGCTTGAAGTGGCTGCAAAAACATAGATTCAGTTCATATTCCTACAAACCCATTAGAGATTATACAAAGAATGCTTGTCAACACTAAGAATAGAGTGACTCTAACCATTAGAATTAGTCATTAAAAAAAGAAACTTCCAAAGGTAATATTCATCCGATTAACAGGTTCACTGTTTTCACTGTAAAACTGCAGAAGGCTGTTCCTTTCAAGTTTATCCTTTTTCAAAATCCTGTCATGTCAATGCTGACATTTTCAATTTATCTAAAAGATAGAAAATTGAAACTGAATTAATTTTTGTTTTCAAACCATTATCAGGCCAAAACAACATTTAGAGAAAACCCAGTTGATGCCCTCTCTTTCTTGTATCCAGGCAGGATGCAGAAAGAAGAAGAGATTCTTGATAATCAGTAAGTGAGCAAGTGAAAACAAAACACCTTTCTTCTGATCCCTTATACTCCAAAACCAGATAGAAATAGAAACCTGAGTTTATACATTCAGGAGAGTGAAATCAATGGAACAGTGGCACACCATAAAAGACTACAGTGAATGTATGTAGGACGAACTCAAAACCAAGGAAGTCTTCTATCTTGGAAAAACTCTTCTGCTTTATTTTTTATATGCCTGCTGGCTGTGTTACACCATAAAGAATGCAAAGACTAAGCATTATTCTGAGAAGGATATAACATATTTTTCATTTACAGCAAAAACTTCAAGTCCTTGTTTTAAATGCAGAACTTCCGTGTCAACTGAATTTGCAGCTAAATGTGGGTTATTTACCACCGATATACTGATTAGTTTAATCATGAAAATATGAATCACACAGACCAAAACACTGTTAGTAGCTTGCACATAGTCATAAAATCCACAGATGTGGAGTAGAAAACATACAAAAATCTCTAGGCACATATACATACATATACTTTCTGTGAAAAGGGAAAAAAAAAAAAAAGGAAAATTACAGAACCTTCAGACTTCAGTAAAATTGCATTTGTCCCATAGCTGTGGGGTACTTGTGGTATTTTTTTCCTGTCTCTTTGGTCACTAAGGCTGTAGACTTTCCAGTGACAGGAAATAGTTTATATAGAACTCCATTCTACATTATTATAGGAAGCTGTGATCTGAACACGCCCATCAGATGAAACCTCCCATTGGTACAAACAGCTTGAGAGAAACCATGGTAGCCATGCCTGAAACTACTCACTGCCCCAGACCAGCAGGGTAAATTGTCCAACAGCTCTGAGTTTTTGTTCTTAGTAAACTAAAGTTTTATCCTACCAAAAAATGTCACCAGCCCTCCAAATTTCTCCCCCTCCGCAGGCTTTTTTTTTTTTATTTTTTTCATGCAGGAGCAATTTCTGTGCTGTTCTATCAGAAGTAAGGTACCTTATGACAAGTAATTTACAAACTTTCTTACTATCTTCAGACTCATTCTCTATTTTTTTCTCCATCTTGAACAATCTCTACAGAATAGGAAACTAATATAGAGTTTAACTGCTGTAATGGCAACCTGAATTTCTGTGGGCAATTCCTAGTCTGAGTTATCTATGGGAAGAAAATGTACTTACACATCCACGGGTAGTTTAGATCAGGTAATTTCACCTGTTTCTCCAAAAGGTTGTCATTTGGAGCATATGTTGATTATGTGCAGCAGTTTATATAGTGGCAAATGCAAGCTTTTGATAAGCTAGGGTACTATTACAATCAAACACTGCCCACATTTTAAATTACCACTGTTTCTTATGCAAGGTGTAATGTAGGATAATGCACGTAGCTTTACAGCTCGTTTTGAGTTTCAAAACAAGTTACAATGCAATCACCTATTAACCTTTTCATCCCAAGGGTTTTTCTACAAAAAGTTAATATCCCTGACAGCTCCTTGTTTACTTTCAGATCCATGCACTGTTTGCCACTAGTGACCTTGCAAGCAGATTCACACCTTACAAAGTCCCTGACCTAGAAGTCATTAAAATCCAATCACACACCGGGCAGGCTTCCATATTCATTAGGACAGCAAGAAGATAGATTTGAACATGCCTTTGAAGTGACCAATACATTCATCAGCCAATTTCCATCTTCTTCAACAATTTCAGATTGCTTAGGGATATTACTAGATTAATTGATACAGAAAATCTTTTGCAACAAAACAGTAGCAATGTTAAGCAGATGCAATATGTTTCTAATTAAAAGGGCTACGATCAAACATAAGTCATAAATTATAGGTTGTCCTATGAATACCCCTATGAAGTTCCTACAAGAGTTCTTTTTGCTTATGCTTTTGATGTAGGGGTCACAGCAGTTTTTCAAACACATGCTAATGAAACTAGCATCTAAAAATGAGAAAATCCATGTCTACAGCTAAATGAAATCTCACATATATCTTTTTAAAATTAAATCAATCACTGGAATGTCCTAATTAACCCTATTAAGTTCTTATGTATTTATTTCATAAGCCCCTTTGGAAGGTAAAACTTGAAATTATAAAGATAGGATTTATAACAACCATAGAAAGAACAACAAAAGCTGAAACAGAGACCTGGAGGAAACATTTTCTCCATCCTACTTTGACATACACTTGCCTTCATCTACACAGATTGGTCTCATACAAAAGTGAAATTTATGTGAATATTCTTTGCAGAAAAGGAACAATTTTTTTTCACATTGGATATATCTAGGCATGATTTCATCCAAATTTAAGATGAGAAAGATTTGAAAAAGGGTGGGATAAAGGAAGATGTTTCAAATACACAAATAGCAAACCTCAAATGAATTACTACCTGTCAAACAGGTTGCTCAAAACTCTGTTTACTCTTCTCACAAATCACATTTACAGCAACACTGTTCAAAAGACATCTACGTTTACCTGGAAAGGGCAGAGTTTTATCAAAACATTTTCAAGGGGACTGAGCTTCAATACTTTGGTCAAAGGTCTCTTTGCACAGAAGGCAGCTGAGGGCATGTTGTTAGCTCCTCTTGAATTTTTAAGCTTGTTGCTTTTTTGTGCATGAGGAACCCATCCATGTGAGTTTTCATCAAAGCACAGACAAGAGGCTTTAAAAATCCAGGTTTCTTACTCCTTGTCTTAAAGTCACAAATAGCATTAATTGGCAATTTTATTGTAGCAGCCATTTGAGTTTGCTTTTTACTGGGATCTGTCTGAGGTACACCAGTGACAACAATTTAAACCAAGGACCTGTTGGAGAGAACTTTTAGTCCAGAAAGCTTTTGTCTGATTAATAGCTTTTAGGTAACATACATTTGAAACAAATCACCACTTTTTACAGATCCCTCCAGCTGTCTGATGGCAGAAGCCAAAAGTGATACATGTCCTGCAGGGGGCTGACCCACTAGAGTACTGTATTTTGGTGATCACAGTTCAGCATATAAATTCAATCAATACAAGGTTATTTAAAAAAAAAAAAAGACTAAACAAATCACAAATCCATGTAGAGACAAGAGACAAACAAGTTTAAGGACCAAAGATAATTCTAAAACTGGCTTCATAAGGAGAGAGGAGAGGAGAGAAGAATGAAAGAAAAATCAATATTGCTTGAAAATGCATTCCCCTAGATGGGAAAAGGGCTGTTGTCCTGAGAATACAGTATATAACAGGCAACTGGTTATTTCCCCATGTTTGTTCAAGACCATGTGATGAATGTCCCAAAACAGCATCTGTAACTATAAAACTAGTATAATAGACTTTCCATACTATTGCACAGTAAACAACTGGATAGAGCACAAGAGTGTCAGTATCCTTTGTGTAATGGTCAGGTATTTTTCATTTATACTGTCCTTTCATAACCTGCATTGTGCTCACATTGAGCCAAAGCTCAAAGGCTTTGGCACCCAGTTACACCATAAATTGAAATAATGAGAATGGTTTTATATAGTTCTACAAAACGTGTCTAGGGTGTTGTGTGTGTAGTGTGAACAATTTCGCAGCCAAGACTCTTTCTGTGGAGAAAACTAAGACCTTGAGCTTTCCTCTGCTTTTGGAGAAAGCAGGGATATTTATGGCAATAAATGCACTGTTTTGAAAGCAACTAATTTTAACAGGCCCATTAGTCTTTATTGAATTAATATAAGTAATTTTCCTCCAAGAAAATTAGGTTCAGGAGCATAAAGTCAATTATCTGACATTACCTTTGCACACAAGAGAAACATTTCAAGTCATTGCACCATACATGCTGCAAACACAGCAAATTAAATACACCCCTAAAATTTCAGGAACACAGTAGCTGAGAAGGTGCTAAAGCAGTATATAATAATTTATTAATAGAGATAAGATTTTAAAGCAATAAAACTGTTTGAGCACAAATCATACACACTATAGCTTCTTGAACACCTATTTTTAGGGATAAAATGGAAAAATTCAGCACTCCCTTTCTTATTGTTTACAAAGGAGATTTCTCTCTTTAGAATTTTGTTTTGCAAATGTAGTTAACAGTAGTTATTATTTGGATGATAAAAGCCAAATAAAACTTTAAAAAAATAACAAAGAAGAAGCTATATAGAGAAACATACATTAAAATTTAGCAACTGCACATTCTTATATTTGACACTTTGTGTTTATACATCCTGCATTGTTTTCTATTGACATCAGCACTCTAACTCCATTTTTAAACAGAGTTAAGTTCACAAAGGAGTAGAGGATCACTAAAATTTTGATTGCTGAGGGGCCTGGAGTCTATACAGCCTGTTGCATTGAAATTACTCTGTGACCTCCTCTGTACCTCTGAAAAACTAAAATCAGGTTCTAAAACTTTACCCCACACATAACCAATCCTACAGCCACGCAGTTTAGATATATGACAGGTGAATGTGAGACCATTAAAAATCAAAATCAATAAGGATGCATGGAAATAGCCAAATGGAGCAGGTACAAGGGTTGTGGTGCACAAGACCAGCACAGACTGCTCTTTTATTTGAGTGGTGACAACACTGATCAGTATCTGGACCATATTGTCCAGAACTGATATGAATTTATTATATTTTAATATCACCTCTAATATTTAAATGAACACCCTTAATTATTTTAATGAAATTTCCATTTTCACTTCAATTATGTAATTATTTGACTGTGATTTAAAACAAATAGTTTTCTATATCACTATAGAGTCTCACTCTCACTTTTGTCTTTTTTTGGAACATTCCTACTCAGCTTCCAGATTTCTTCAGCAAAAGCTGGGTTTCATCCCACAACCCTAGTTGTTTAAGATAGCACTGATCTCATGTTTTCAGTGTGTTTTAAGTGGGCATAACAATTACCTGAAAATATTTCACTAAATAACTTACTTTCATGCTACAATATTATGTTAAGAACCAATTCCCCAAAATTCATTTTCTTTAAACAAGGATGAAAATGCACTTAGGCATGGATTTCCTGTTCATGGCCCCAGCTGTAATTTCAGCTTTAATATAATTATTATTTCTATGCTTACTAAGCCTCCAAAGTGCTTAGTACAGAACCAGTAAGTGCTTAGAAAACTTGGTAATAGAGCACAACATAGGAGAGTAAAAATGGTTCCTCTCAAAAGGCAGAGTTTAACAAAGTGCCACTGTTTTCCAAGTCACAGAAGCAGAAAGATGCTCAAAATGACTATGAACCTAGGAAGAAAAAGATTAAGACACTGACTTGGCACCAAAAAAAAGTAAAGAACCAAACCATACATCCCATAAAACAGAGGAACAACTCAAGGGGAAAACAACATTCACATCAGTAGTAATTCTTTATTATGGATACCTAATAATTTGCTTATTTGGTTGTATGCCTGCATTCTTAAAAAAGGCTTTATTATGGGGGTTGTAAACTGTCCTGTTTTTGTTTTTTTTTTTCCCTCCTTTAGCACTGACATGAATAGACATTAAATTCTTCATGGACTGCATTATTTTTTTTCTTCAGACTAAGCTTAGGAATTAAATCTTTGCTCTAGACAAAGGGACATATTCCTCAGCTACCTCAATATTATTATTCAGGCACAACATTTAGCACCCACTGACCAGCAGCCACAAAGTCTGCCATTCTCCTACACTGTAGAGAAAATTGTTTAGAGAATCATGCAATCATTTAGGTTGGAAAAGACCTTTCAGGTCATCCAGTTAAACCCATCACTGCCAAGTTCATCACTAAACCCTGTCCATAAGTGCCACACCTATGCCCCTTTTAAACACCTCCAGGGATGGTGACTCAACCACTTCCCTGCACAGCCTGTTCCAATGCTTAAAAACCCTTCTGATGAAAAACATTTTACCTAACAGCCAATCTAAACCTCCCCTGGTACAACTTGAGGCCATTTTCTCTTGTCCTATCATCTATTACTCACAAAAAGAGACAAACCCCCACCTTGATACGACCTTATTTTAGAAAGAAAAAAAAAATCCTAATCAAATGAGAAAAGACTCTGCAGTAGAAAGAGTATAAAGAAGTTAGCAATTTCAAAGTTAAATTTAACACAAAGTGATCCCTGGAGTTCACAATAGCAGCAGCTAAAATGTAGGTGGTGATTTTTTTGGTGCAGAAGTGGGTAGTGAATTTTAGTGCACTTTATATTTAAATTAGCTCAAAGTGTATGACTGAATCACCTAGATGGTTAGATGGCATCTAACCATCTCAAATAATTACATAAAGGTATGTGATCTTCCATCTGACTAATGATCCCAAAACGTTTCTTCTAGAGGGAAGATGGCGTGACATTGAGTAGGGCACAAATCACAAAAACGAGGACAATCAGAAAGTAACTTTTGCTTCAGTCATAAATAATGTGAAAAATTTGATGCAGCTGCTCCACAGGGACTCTAATGCAAAGACAGAGCATTTTGATATCCCTTTCCCCTGCCTCATGCTGCAAAAAATGCTTGCCAAGATATATCAAATCAGTATCGACCTTTACAGATAAGCAGCATATCATGGAAGTTTGAGTTGAATCTTGAGAATAATAACATACATGAAACACTTAGAAGATTTAAAATACCGAGTAATAGGGAGTGGGGGAAGAGAGGGACATTACAGTGAGCAAGATGCCAAGACTAATGATAAGGCTGAGTAGAGAATTATTTGGAATAAAAGTATGTTGTCACAACTAGAACCTGATAAAAAATTCCTACAAGATGGAAAGTAGGTCTTTAATGTTGATAAGGATTGAAGACCATTCATCCTGTATGTCAAGTTCATAGGCCAGGAAAGCATTTCGACAGAAAGGAAATGTGATCTACACCAATGTTTCAGAGTACAATCTTCAAAATCTGATATGGGAAATCCATTGGTTACAGAAACATAATTATGTAGCAAAGGAGGGAATACAGTTTTTAGATGGCATCCAACTATGTTATAACTCGATCCTGCAAAAGATCCGCATCACTGGAATAGTAACTGTGCTTCAAGTTTTCAATTTACTACTCAAAATGTTCTCACTCTAATAATCAAGCATCGATTAAAACTGCAGATGGCAAAATTTAATGATGCAATTAAGTAATTTTTTGTTATTTCCCAAGCTGAAATTTAACACACATAGCTTTCAGGACAAACACGCTCAAGATAAAGCCAGATTCTGTCTCTCCTCCTTTCTTCTTGCACAGGTTTAGTTACACCTTTTGTCACTTTTATGAAAGGAGGCCACTTTTGCCTCTTTGCTGTTTGTAGACAGACATTGTAGCCTTCCCCCCCTGCCAGCAGGCACAAAGTGTCATCCAGCCCCACTGCAGCATTTTAGCTCCTGCCCTCTCCTGCCCTGGGCTCTCATTCGCTCTTCCTCTGGTCCCTGGAGGCTCTACCTTCTCCTCAAGACCAAACAGAAGAACAGGTATGAGTCATGAAAATGGGTAGATGACCACAAGAGAGAGAGAAATTTAATATTGTATAAAGAAAAAAAAAAAAAGAAAAGCCATCACTCAATGAAGACACATTTACTATGGTCTGGTGGTCAGAAACATATTAAAAATACAAACTAAAAACCACCCTAAGGTAGCCCCGTAGCAAACCCACAATGCTGGAGCTAAGATAAAAGGAATGAGGAGCAATAAATTTATAAAAGCTGACTCACAAAATAAACAGAATGGCTTTTCAGAGAAGAACTGAGCAACTGAGGGGATATTAGGATAAAACTAAATAAATGTTGAGCTCATAATAAAATTACATTGCACAAGAAACTTTTTTTAGTGGCATGTTTGCAGTGCTCTATTTAGACTGTACTATCGAATGTCTGGAATGTTGTAAAGGCAGAAAAAGGCAAAGAAAGTTGAAACAGCAAACTCATAGTGGTTCTTGAACATATGGCTCACAAAACAAAATTAAAAATATTTGTATTCTCCCTGAGGAAATCGAATTTAAAAGCGAGCACAGCTCTGCATAAATACACAGGATCAATGAGTAGGCAAGTGTTTAATTGAATACCGTGCAACAGATACAAGCTAACAAAAATTGCACAGTTTCTTTCAAAAATTTTAGGCTTATGCAGTTAAAAAATTAATCTGAAATATGCATTCCAAAAGCCTTTTACACTCACAGATAATAGTATAATAATGAAATATGTGTGTGTGTATATAGATAGATAGATTGCATATATGTGCATTTGCAAATACATAGACACCTGCAAGTATCCCAACTTACAGATAAATCACTTTGCACAAATAATTTGAACCACATATTGCAACAGTGGTGAGCTACTAGGGAAAGAAAAATCCATATTCATACATTAGTATGAACTAACAGCCATTTATAAGAACTTATAATAATGAAATAATTCATAGTACAATATCTGAATTGGTCTTAAAATATCCTACCTGAGCTATCAGATAACTTTTGGTACTTCTGAAGTTGTCAATAATAGGTTTATAGATGATTCCTAAATTGAGAAGCCCACACCTATTTATTAGAAGTAAATTATACAACAGCACAAGATATTGTCAAAACATGTTAGTAATGATGCAAAATTGTAAATGATTTGGCCAACTTGATCAAATCAAAGAGGGTTGCACCCTGCTGCTGCAGGAAGAGAGCCACTTGAAAAACAGAGGAAGTTTCAACTCCCTGGAGATCTACTTTGTGTATGCTTGAGGGGCTCTTGCAACAAGAGAAAGTACTTTATAACTCCTAATTAGTTGGGAAACACAAGATCGGAAAATTCAGTGCTACTTCCTGCATCTACTTCAAACAAGTTTTTAATTTCCTGAGAGGGTTAGTTTAAAATAGTTTAGTACAACAGGTTTCAGACACTTTCCCAAGGAACTTGGTACGACCAGTCCCAGCTCCTTACTAATTGCACCTGCACAGATACTGAAGTGTCCAGAAACTTCCCTCCCTCTTCTGCTGGCAATCCTGACCTTAGACATTCAGACTGCCATCACAGAGGCCACAGTTCAATAAGAAGAGGTGTTCAATACTCATTCTGGCCAGCAGCAGCCACCTCCTGCCCCTTGTCCCTGCTGCCTCCCTCCTCTGCCCTGAGCTGTGCTAACCCAGCCGCCGGCGCAGCTGTCAGCCCGGGCCAGGGAATGAAATGGGATAAAAGAATAAAGGTGAGGAGAAGGAGGCTTTATTTTTAATCTAAATCGGTTCCCTGATCTGATTTGATGCACTTCACACCCTCGCAAGCAATTTTCTGGGACTTGGCAATAGAAGATATGGTCAGGGAAAGGTACTACTTAAACTGTCATTGTGGTATCAGGGAACTATATTCTCATTTTGTGATTTAACCAGCTGACAGCTCTGGAAGAGAGTAAGCAAGATAGGAGATACACATGGACAACTCACTCCATCCCAGTATATTGCCACTTTGGCTAAATTCCCCTAAAAAATGCCCTTTTTATTTTCTCACTTCTTACCATCCTGAGACACCAAAAGCTTTCGAAGTTATCAGAGTGTCAGATGGATTTAAAGTGAGATTGCAACATTCAGCACATTCTTAACCACTCATTTAGGTAACACAGTTAAAAAACATCCTCTACAGGCTTTGAGTAAAACAAAGGCTACATTAAAATGAAATTAATCTTAGATATCTTCCATTATTTCATCTTAAATACATAAAAAACTATTTGTCAATACCTCATCAATTTTATATTATTCTAAAGGTCTTAAAAACCATCTCTCTCTCCATATAATAATTCATGGGGAAAATACACTCTCTTGCATGCAGTCTGAAAGAAAGGTCTTTTCTCCTGGGTTTGACACATTTGGCTGCTTTTCTGTAAATGCCCAAAGCCAGGCAGATCGTAACTCCATGGATTAGCTCTAATTAAATTTCAAAGTTGCAGTTGCAGCAGCATGGCCTGGTGTGAGGCAATGAATGACTCGGGCTCACAGGCTGAACACCTGCAACAAGGAGTTCCTTGAGCAAGGCATTAATATTATCTGAGTAGATGGAAAAGCAAGGCTTTGAGCACAAGCAGCCACCTGAGCTCTCCCCATGAATAGAAACAACTGCCATCAGTATCCTCCATTTCAGAAACATCAGGGACTTAGATCATCCCTGAAACTAGGATTTTAGGTCATCACCAACCTTTTGAATGCATATTAGTAACAATAACCTCTTTATATGTAACAATCTTTTCTATTCCAATCTATTTTTACCCACAGGTACAATGGAGTAGAATTTACTCACACTATAGTGAGTAAACTTCAGCCAACCTTCATCACTATCAAGTCTAACACATTTCTTTCACTGTAAAGCCCCAGATAATCTTTTATATCAACAAAATACTTTCTTAATGACTTCTGCATGAATGCTAAGTCATCAACACTGTACCTTGTTATCATTTTTATTGCTGTTATGGGTGTGCTAATGAAATATAAATTGAAACTGAGGAAATCTTTCTGCTTTGACTTGTCAAAGCCAAATACAGTTCCTAAAGCCTCTATTTCAACTTTGCTATAAGTACTTTTCCATTTCCTCACTTACATATCATTTTCTGGTACTATTACTAATAGAAATTATGCAATTTTAGAAATAATTCTGCTACAGAATCTGACCTATGCAGCTATCATAGTTCAGGCAATGGAAAGCCAGAGGTTTCTGGCTGCTTACATGTCAGTGTTTAAGTACTGGCCCAAGTCTAGCCCTCAGTACATTTAAAACCAACATCCTAACAGCCACCATTAGAATTAGAAATTTTAACAGGGGCAGTTCAAATAAACAAAACCATTCTCCATTTTGAAAGTCACGTCTTACTTCCACAGGACCTCAAATTACTTCTAGAAGAGAGAAAAAGAAATACCATATAAATTTTATGCTACTTACCCACTTGTACTTTTGTTTTCTATGACAACAATTAGAGAAAGGAAATTCCTGTCCCAAAGTTTGGCATAGCAGACATTTGGCCTGTAGTGTGATTGGGTTATTCTATTTGAGTAATGGTCCTTGGAAACAGAACATTGTGTGCTATTGAGGGCCAAATCTTCAGATGGCATAACCTGGCAGAACTCCACTGATTCAGTGATATGGAACACAAACCCTCTGAGCAAAAGATGCATCATTTTATGGTTGGAATGCACCACTCACATTTTGTGTGTTATTGTAATTCAGCTGGATAAAAACTGCTAACAGCTGAAAACTGAGTCCTTCCAGGAAAACATGAAACCAGCTTCTAAGTAAAGACTCCAAATTGCAAGTCATTTGAAAAATTAAACATCTTATAGACTACTCTGGCGATAATTTCTAGCAAGTTCAGCACTGAGATTGTCCTATGGCATTTTCCCACTCCATCATAGTATTCATTGGTAAGAGAACACCATAAATTCCTTCCCATTAACACGTGTGGTTTGATGTTAATCTGTGTTTTCCTGAGATCAGCTGTCAGTTAGGGTGGGTATTTCCCTATGACAGAAGTTACTCATCCTGTGCTGGGACACCAAAAAGGTGAGTAGAAGTAAACAGAAAATTTATTAATAGTGCATACCATGCAACACAGATAGACTTTTGACTTTTAAAAAACTAGAAAAAGAGGGGGGAATGGGAAAAGATTAATACAGAAAGTCAGAATTGCAAGAAAAAAATCCAGAATCCCAAATTTGTTAAGAAAAAACTGAATAATTGCTCATCTAATTCAAAACTGAGCAAGTTGCAAATGAATCTGCAACAAGAAACTGATTAAGTGGTTAAAAAAACCAGGAGAGGGAAATTTTTCACAATTACTACTGGATGATTTCTCATTTTCCCATTTGCAGAAAACCTGGAGAATTTGAAACTAAACCCACAGGAATAAAAACTATCATTTGCTCCCCAAGCATATTCAACTCTGACTGCCTGCTCTTATTAACCATCTTGTCATGAGAAAATGTTTCTTATTAAATTGTACAAGTAATAAATTGTTATTATAATAATGTTTCTCTGTTTCTCTTCATATTAATATAACCAGACTAGCATTGTATTTGCTATACTTTGCACTTTAAATGTAAACATTATCAATTATTTTCATTACAAATCTGATGTTTGTGTTGTTAATTCAATTTTCCCACCACCAGCTTTGCTCTTTCTCATATAACCCAGGTGATAACACTCTGACAGACAAAACAATCTCTGCTACCAGGCTGTGGTCATATTAGTTAACATAATTTCACACAGGAGAGTCAAATGGAGAGGCAGCAATAGGAGAAAATTGGAGAGCAACAGAATTCAGAGCTTATTTCTATGATTTCAGAACACAGAGAGGGAAATGGTCTATTTTGCTAGAGCTAGCAATGTTTATTGTAAAAGTATGTAGAGATTAGTCATGTTAATGATCTATAACACATTTTCAGCTTTCTACAAGGAAAGTTGGCAAAGTATGAAAAGAGAATAGAGGCAAGGGAACGTCTTACCCAGAGTGAGAACAGAGCTGAGGGAACTAAAGAAATGAATCAAAGTTAACAATGAAGATATGTGGTATCAAAACTGAGACAAAATTATAAATGCATCTTTAACAACTTAACGCTTTACTCTGACAAATAGCTGACAAATTTGAAAGTGTTCTTCAGTGTCTATTTCAGAACAATATTTTCATTCATTGTATTCCTCTTCTGCTAACATCAGAAACCCAGCTAGAGCTTTTAATGGCTGCTGACCCACATCCTTCCATGGTACTTCCATACTAGATAAAATGGTTTAGGATTAAGAGGGGGAAATACTGACATAACAGGAATTCCAGGATGCATTACCTCTATAAAAGACATGATTCCTTGGGGAGATATTGTATAAAGCATGAAGAATATTTTGTTACAATTTCAGGAATCAGCATTCTCTTTGGAAAACAGACACTCTTGCATGTTTGGAGATAATCTTTGTTTCTGTGACCTACCCAGAAGTACCTGCTCCCTTCCCCAGTGTCTTTTTATGTATAGTTCCTGATTAATAAATCTATAGCACCTAAACAAGCTTAATTTTCCCTTAGACAGCACCTAAAGAAGGAGCATATGAAGAGCAGCTGAAGTCTCTTATTCTGTTCAGCCTGGAGAAGAGGAGACTGAGGGGAGACCTCACTGCAGTTACAAATTCCTCATGAGGGGACAAGGAGGGACAGGCACTGATCTCTGCTCTGTGGTGTCAGTGACAGGACCCATACTTCCTAACAGCCATCACATGGTGATTCAGTAAGATAAAGAATGTTTAAACACCTTAACACGTAATTTTCACATCTGTTTCCTAATCTTTCAAGCTCAGAAGTTCCTGAATTCAGCTTGGTCACAATATTCCTGAAATAATCCACATCACTGATGTAATGACACAACAGCAAACAAATCTCTAAACTTCCTGTTTACAAACTCATGCCTATAGCCAACAGCAAATTCCCAAAAACATGTTGCTGCACATTATTTCTAATGATTGGAAGATGTATAATATCAAGAAAATATGTTTTGAAAATGGTAAGATGCAAGAGTATTGGGCTATCTTAGTCTGTTTTCAGAAAGGACATATTACAAGTAGTACTTCATGAAAATCTCAAACCAGACAATTCTCTCCCTGATCCTGATAAAAACAGGAACAATAATTAAGGGCTCCAGAAAATCTTATTCTATTAGTAACAAAGAACAATAGGGAAAAAATGAGAACAGACTTTTATCTCAAAAATATATGTTGTTTTTGTAATTTTATTTTAGAGAATACTCAAAAACATATTTTGATCAACTGCACAAAAAGTAATCATCTGAAACTGATAGTTTTCTTAAAGAAATAGCTTGTTCAACCACTTTCAATTCATGACTAATCATTTAAATTGTAAATGATCAATACTCACTTCATCATATCTAGTTATTTTCAGAAAACTGTAGTACATTTTTTCTGACTCTTCTAAAATAATAAGCAGAAGAATCTCAGTTTAAATCTGGGATCTCTGCCCATTCCATATTTTGCAATGTTTTACTTCTACTTTGCACAATGATGTACAGAACCGAGGCCAGTCAAAAGATCCTAATCCAAGGAACTCAAAGTGATTTACTAGAGAAGGGGAGTAAAGCAGCATCATTCACATTCCAGAGAAGACAAGCCATTGTCAGAGGGAGAATTTAAATCAATTGCCTGAGGTCACAAGTTGAGTCACCTGTGCAGCCCTTTTTAAAACTAAAACAAAAACCCCATTATTGCAATTTGAATGAGCAAACACCCTTAGCATATTTTAGTTGCAAAATGTGTCTTCAATACTAGAGATGTTATTTGCAACACACCTGGAAAAAGACTGTAGGTCTTGATGGTAGTTAATAAATTGTCCTTCCAGGAGCAGCACACTAACGTGCAATCTGGACCATTGCTTTTCTTGAGAATTTAAGCGGGAAAAGACACTTCAGTGTCAGTGTTCTGATGACTGCGTGACACAGAACCAGAAGTTCTCTATTTCACAGCCTGCCTGCTGCAACAGCTCTGCTCAAATTTTCAATTTCCCTCACAAGTTCTCTCTCACAGACTTAAGTGGGTGAAAACAGAACAACATTTCCTTTCACTGCCTGCATCTTCAGACTTTTGAATTCTGGGTATTTCTTTTATTACCTTTACAAGTTCTGTAGGGCATCTGTTGATTCTGCATTGCACTTTTTAAAAAATGGACTTTTAAATGAAGACGGCAACTTTGAGCCACTACATCTGTCTCTGTGAAAAAACTAACATATATCCTACTCTGCTGTGTGAAGGTTTAGTCTGTATGAAGGTAGCAGCCAAGAAACCAGTAATTTTCCATGCATTGCAACAGATCTTCTTAACACTGATATTTACATACTATTGGTTTGTTATGTTTGGCCATCTGTTTGTGGGTGAAATACTGTAGGCATATTTCATTTTCTTTTGACTTTGCTTAAAAAGCTTACCAAAATCTTATCTCTTTTTTTTTTTTTTCCTGCCTCATAAATACTCTATGTTCTTTTCAGCCTGTTGAGGAAATGCTACATAATGATAATCCAAGATATTCATATTACCCTTACTGAAGTATCATCTGTGTGTTTCTTTAGTTTCTGAATCACTGAATGCATGATTCTAAGAACTTTTTTCACTCTGGAGACTTTATTTTTACATTTCTACAGTTAAATGGAAAGCATGGTTTCACATAGCTTAACTCTGTATTCCTCTATTTAAAATCCTCTAAACGATGCCAGCGATTTTGAACCAGTTAATACCTTTAAACAGCAGATCAAGATTACTAAAAAAAACTCCACATTAGACAAGGACAATGTAAAATCTACATTTCACTTCAAAATCAGCTAGAAGAAGACCTGCTATACTAATACCCTGGAAGCCATATCAAGTATAAATCCTTTAACAGCAGACGCTTTGAACAGAGTAGCTGATCTGAAATGCCCTGTGATTTAAATCCAAGCCATACACAAAGTAATCCTCAAACAACTGAATGCTATTTAACTTTTCAAAACATCTGAATTTGAATTTAAGAAAAGCAAGCATTTTTAAAACCCTACTTTTAAATGCACATTTAACCTTAATCTCTTTTTCTGACTCTTTCTTGGAGCATACCACCTGTACATCCATCTCAATTACACGTTCATGTATATACATATATTTGAATGTATAATGTATGCAACTTGCTAAGGACAGATTTAAATGAGACTTTTCCTCAGTTCTAAGACTACCACTCCTATTCTCAATTTCTGACCTCAGTTTGGACAGAAATATGCTGTATCTATGCTCTGTGCTTTTTCAGCTGGTAAGTAGGAAATATTTATTTGGCTTTTTCTTTCTTTCCCAATACAAGAAAATTACAAAAAGTCAAAACAAACCAAACAAAAAAGCAAACAAAATGAAGCAAATCCCATTTTCCCCCAAGCCCCAAACAGACATTTCACAATTCATATTGAGAGAACATTGGATAGTCACATAAGAAGAAATAATTTTTAGCAAGGCACACCAGTGCCATATCAACACTTAGGCTTATTGTTATGTTAGCCCTCATTCACACATAAGGGCTGGGTTGATGCAGACTTGTGTGTGAAAAGTCCTGATTCAGATTACTCCTCTCTGGACTGATATGAAGGGAAATTTAATCTTTTTATTAGTCTATCGCTATTCCAAACATAAATTGGCACAACTCCACTAAATGCATTTCTAGAGCTGAATATCAAGAAAGCAGAGCAGGAAGCTTTCTTTTATTTACTGACCTTGTATCAGTGTCTATATTTTTCCTGTCAATTCAAATCCACGACTGGGGGAGATGACTCTACTTTCCAGCCTGCCTCACATCACGTCAGGAGGGGACCCAGTGAAGCTGCCAGCTTCAAATCAGACAATTTATTAATTGTATCATTTATGACACTCAGAGGTATTGACTCTTTACCCTGAAGTCCACAACCATGGACATTCAAAAACTAGTATTTCTCCAGTTTCTCAATTTTTATGTCTTTTCTTGACACGCCAGAGTTAGTAAAAAAAAAAACAAAAACATTCTTCATTCATTCTTCTGTCATTCCAGTTCAAAGGCAAGTGTCTTTACTGAGCCACATGAAAAAGGAGCAAAGTAGAGGCAAACATCCACTTCTGTCAGCTTTACTACAGCTGTACTACACAGAAGGTAACTTCCACAAAGGGCAAGGATGAAAGGTTGGAGATGACATCTTCTAACTCCAACAAGACTCACCAACAACTACCCCTTAGAGATGTCAGCGCCTCAGGAAGCTGACATCCATGTTCAGTGTCTCCATATCATCAACAGAGCACTTAAAACTTTAAAAAGTGGAAAAAAGTTTAAAAAGAAGATGTGCAGTAACCAAGTCTAACTAATTTGCGTAACAGTAACAAAGTAAACTTTGTTTAATTTCAGCTTTCCATCTCCTCAGCTGCTTCTCACTATTTGATAGCACCCTGTCTTTCTCCTAAGTAAGAATAAAAGCAGCAATTCATCCCCTGTCTGATTTTCAAAGACTGAAACACTTAAGTTTTTTTTAAAAGGTTTGTTGGTAATGATATCTTTGCAGAGTGATGACACACTGCTATTGTATGGTTTTGTTTGGATTGTACTGATGTCTATTCAGGCCCTAAGAAAATCTTTTGTGAGCCTTGTAAAGTTATTTCTATGGAACAACATTTAAAATAAAATCAATAAATAACGTGACCTGAAGATACAGTGAGCTGCTCACACTGCCTATGTTATTTCTAGTACAAGTCTCCCCTAGGCTCATAAACTTCCTGTCATTTGTCCAGTAGACTTCAACACGAATTTGAATGATTCAGCTGGACACACAGTGGGACAAGTGAACTCGAAAGTAAACAGTGAGAAACAGTCGTACAACATGATAGGAATTCTGATTTTTTTCAAGTACTGCAGCCATTGAAACAGCCAAAATGAAAGTGACATTACAAGGTAGTGTATTTCTACATGAGATTTTAAAATATTTCAGAAGTTACCTTTCTTCCCCTCTGACAGCTCCTAGTTCTAATTCAGCCACTTCCTCCATTTTCATTATATCAAAGCTTTTTTTTTATCCTTTTCTTCTGTAGGCTAGGCTATTAAACTACCCTATGGCTCACAGAGGGACATAGAATAATAATAATAATAATTTAAATTATTTGAAGAAATGACAGAATAAGGGAATCGTGATTTTCATTTCTTCTCGCTCTCTGTTTCCTTCCCTCTCATTGGCTATGAAGCAAAGTGCATTTGAACTTTACAGGGGGGAAAGAAAACCACAACAACTCCCCTTTGAAATGGCTGCTGGATGAGGATTCACAATTTCTCATTTGTTCTTAGTGCTATGATTACACTTGGACAAGAACACCATGAAATAAAATATTCTCTTAGTCATCTACACTGCATAGCTATGAGAAAGAAGTAAAGGGAGAGAAAGAGAGAGGAATGACCACTTATTCAGTAAACGTATTAAAATTAATATAATGATGTTTCATCACCATCACTAAGCTGATCAATATTACAATCAATATTCTCACTTGCAGCTTCATGGGTATTTAAAGAGGACAAGTCAACACACACACTTAAAACCCCCACCAGCCTTCCTTATAGAAACCGTGCTCTGCACTCAAGGCAAATAACAAAAGCTCATCTGGTCAACTTTTCTAATGTTTACCTAGAAGGAATTAGCTCCCATCACTTAAAGTAATTCAACATCAGAAACAAAAATCTTCCAGTTCTGCTGAATAAGGAAAAAGAAAATGATCTTTCAACTTCAGCAGCCGTACTTCACTCACCAGAATAACTGTTTCCTCCAATTCTCATTCAAAAGCTCCCTCGAATTCTTGTACATCCAAGGAACTACTCTGAGGGTTTTTTTCCAAGTGATCATTTGACATACTGTATAGACTGACAAGCAAAGACCTAAGCAGTGTCTGAACATTAATACTAACTTGCTGATGAGCCACAGATGCTGAGGCAGCTGCAGTAGACACCAAAGTAGTGAGTGACACTCTCTTTCCTCTCTGAAGTCTGTCAGTTACTTCTTTAACAGTCATTATCATCATTCCACTGTCTTGTATTTCTATATGCAAAACTGTTCCAATATAATCTTGTATTCTGACCTTTTCCTATCCACAGAGAAACTGGTTTTGATGGGAGTCTGTTTTACAAACAGAACAAGTTGGCCAATCAAATTGGTTATTTGCATGCTTTAATATTCACTAAAATCATGACATGCACTTGGAAAAAGAACAGATGCAACAAACCTTTCCCTGTGGAAATCCAGCTTTCTACCACGTGAAGCAAAACACAGTCCTTAGCCATTTTAGCACAAGGATGTGTTGAACAGCTCTGATTCAATTGCAGAGACAGTGGCATTGTGTGCTGGACAATTTACCAGTGGCTCCATCGCTGTCCTCCTCGACCCAAAGATACGCAGACTCAAAAGAAAGAAACTGCATTTGAAAGAAAAACGCCGTTCCTTGAAAGGTCAAGAATGTATTACATAGACTCTGAGCACAGATCATAAAGCAACACAACACCAGGCTTGTTCTTTCAACTGTACTCAAACCTATTCATTTGTTTTCTTGTTATAAAGAAAATACTGCAGACTGATCAGAGCAGTTTTTGTGGGGTACCAAATCTGACACACGAGTGACAAAGCAAAAGGATATGCAGGTACCTCTCATTTATATCTACATGAACATTTGATTAATTTCATCACGAATTAATGGTAAAACATGCAAGTTGTGTTAAGCAAGCTTCTGAAAAGTTCCTAGCTTTTTTTTTAAGCATACTTACACATGAATTCACACACACTAGGCACAACTTAGTATAGACTGATAAAACATACTTTTTTGGTTAATAATTTTCTGAAAAATGAGTTGATAGCTACACCAAATCCGAACATTTTCAACTGAGAACAAACATTGGGAAGTGTTAGAATATGTGATTTACTTTTGTTTAAAAAAAAAATCCAAATTTTGTAACAAGTACTGAAGGTGACAGCCTTTTCCAGCTTACACCTCTTTCCTGTTCCCTTTTCTGCCCCTCACTTTATTGAAATCCTGGGGCTAGGATACTCACATGAATCCTAATCTTGATCTTCTTCAGCCTTGGGAAAGAAGGTAATCTTTAATTGTCCAAAGGTTGTCTCAAAAATTCAAGAGAGCAGCCTTCCTTTGAAAAAATTCCATTTTCTAAAAAATTCTTTAAAAGATACTAGAGCAAAAATCAGAAGGAACAAGTATGGAACCATGCAATTAGATTGTGCATTACTACAATTAGTCCTAATACTTGATGGATTTTTTGAGAGTAATCTAACACCCTTTACTCATATAATTTTATGCTTGTACTAAAATATACAGAAAAGATTGTACATTTCTTAAAAAATCTGGAAAATTATTGGCTTCAGACTGACTCAAATCAATTTATCTTCAGATAAGCTTCTAAAAAAAGAGGTTTATTAGTTGCTATACCACAACGTAAAACCATATGTTAATCCCTAAGACAGACATATCAAGTTGCCCAACTCAACAGTCAAAAACTTCGAATATTAACAAGAAGGGGAGAAGAAAAAGCACAGGAAGTCAAAGAGAAGTGAGAGGAATATGAAAAGACACAAAAGACTCCTTAAAATATACAGCAATGCACTTCATTGCCTCCAAGAAAGGAAAAATGTATGAATGCATAATAAAAACAAACATTAATATTGACTAGAACAAAGTGAGAAGACTGGGAGTTTCTGTTCTCCCTGATTTACAATTCAGGAATGCATACTGAGAGAAAGAACATCAGTTTCAAACTTATAATCAGGGGTGGGGGTTTTTGTTGGTTTGCTGGCTTTTTTTCCCCAGATAGAACATATTGCTGAAGGATATTATTAAAAGAATTTTGCTCATTTAACAACACTGTAAATCGAACAGCAAAAATTAATGACAACAAATCATTCTAGAAGTCCTACAAATTAAAAATGAGAGCCTAAAACATTAGATTCCCCAATTCTGCTACTTGTTCACTGATTTATATTTCTAGTTGCAAATAGGAATATAAGGAAAGAAAGGACCACAATAAACAAGCCACAGCCAAAACCAAATAATATTAAATGTAATAATAATTGAATATCAATAAAGATTATAGCAGCAAAGTAAGTGCTGAATATTATCAATTTTCTGATTCTTCTTTGACAGTTCTAAAGATTATTATATCCAGAGACAGATTATTAAACCATTATGAGAACTTCAAGAATGCCTCAAACCATTGTCAAAAAAGGCAGTTCCCATAAGTTAAGCCACCACAACAGGCACAGATGGCAAACAGGAAGGCATTATTTCCAGGGCTAAATGAAGGTGAAGGTTTGGAATGAGCACACTGGACAAAATTCACCTGAGGAAACTTATGATAAGCACAGGTTATATATAAAAGGCCTGTATAAAAGTGATACCTCTAGAAGACCACTTGGAGACCCTCAGCACCAAGAAGACCAGAAGAAAGGCCAGGAAGACACCACAGGGTATGTCTTTCTACTTAATCTCTCTTAATGTGTCTTTCTACTCTCTCTCTTATTTACTGTTAAAGAAAATCTGTACTATTGACTTTGGCATATGGTCTCATTTCTACCTTAATTCAGGCAGAGACATCTTTTAATAATCAGATCCTAACAGTCAAGAAGATCAAAGTGTGAAGCCGCACGATTTTGCAAGAAGTTTAGAGATTAATCATTCAACCACCTGCCCATCTCCTTCTGTATTCTGTACTGGCTCTGCAAGAGCACATCTAGAGGAACAACGCATACACACAGATAGCTGTAGCTTGGAATAATGGACACACAAGAGTAGCTCTTAACAGATCTTCTAATAGTTTGTAAACAATGGGTGTTATAAAGGGTGACAAGAGATAAGTAGGTTCCATAAGAAATACTACTGAATATTAATCATCAGGCATGGGATGAGACAAATACTTAGGATGCTGTCCCAGATCTGCTGACTCTGAATGCCAAGATGTAGTCATAATCAGTACAACTTACATATATGTATATATGTGTATGTGTGTGTTATAAGTAGTATTATTAGTATGTTCTTACAGACAATATACTGGGATATTACCTCTTTGCTTGTGTGCTTCCCTGTGTGCTTATCGGAACAGAATGACAAGCTTCATCCTACTGAGAATTTTGGGCTTTGTTTCTCCTGAAATGATGAAGAAAATCAGTGGTCATTCTTTTCAGCTGTCAAATTTTCTGTCATCTCCTCTGTGACAACCAAGAAGTGACTCCCTGCAGGTATTCTCCCTCTGTACTGGAATCAGCCATCTTTTTGCTTCCAGCTGCTGCTGAATTACAGCCCAGCAGTGACGTACATTTTTAGGTGTCATTGTTTGGTAGCCAGAAGAATGCAGCATGGAAGTGAATGGGTTATTAGAATACACAAAGGTTGCAGTTTTCAGGCTTTACTGCTGAAGCCTAACAAAGTACATCACTCACCAGCCGGTTCATGCTTTCAAGTTATTCTTTGCATTTTTATCAAACAGGAAGTTACTTTCCCATTAAATGAATGTTGAGACTCTGGTGCACAAATCATCTGACTTAAAGAAATAATTTTTTCCTTCCTAGTGTATATTCCATCCTGTTCATGCCCTGCTGGCATTTTTCGAGGGCTTTTATTCCACTGTTTTGTCAATTTTGCTTTTAACATTGCTGGTATAACACCCCTCTTCTGCACTTGCTAGCAAAGCTAGTTAATTTTCCATATAGGCACCAGTCAGCCATGGTTCAACAGAGACTACAGCCCTATGCTTCTGAACTGAAGAGTACAGACAGCCTGTTTATCCTGTGCTCAGACCCTTTGCTGACCCCTAGTCAGTGCTTGGAGGGCACAGTGGGATAATGCAGGTGGAAGGGAGCTATCCCTGCACTATTAACTGCACAGGCAGTGTACTGAGGCCTTCTCTCTGCCAGAAAGTCACCTCACTTAAACCTGGCTGGTGCAGTCAGCACAGCATCACCTGCACTGTTTGCTATTCTCTCACACCCAGAATTCTGACAGAAATCAGAAATCTGCTTCACTTGTTGCCTCTGTTGCACCTGAAGAACTGCATTGAACCTGAGCTTCTGTACAGCAAATTACTCTCCAGGTGTAGATGCAAACAGGATCATTTTTGTATGATAAGTCATTCCTATAAAAGAGGACATAAAATATTCCAATACCTTGACACAGATGGTCCCCCATGTTCCCACAAGTGGGTCATGCCAGCGTGGGTATCATTCATAAAGGACAATCTCTCCTACTCTGGCATCTCTTGACAAATTCAACAAAGACACTGTGAAGGAACAATTAAAGTTGCACCCTCTCTTGCTTATGAAAATGCACAATTGCTTCTGCTTTTTAATTCCACTGCCTCATTGACACTGTCCATTCATTACCAAATCAAAATCACACTTGTTTTTGTCTTGAGAAACAGCTTTGAGATTTAATTTATACTTTACTCGTTGTCATCTGCCAATTGACCCCAAAAGAGGTTTTTCTCTGGCCTTATTGAACATCTTTAAAGCCACGTATTATGTTTTGTATTACACTGTTTATAAAACATCTGTCCTACATTTGACTGAAAGACCTTGCAAATTACTTGAAGTTTTGCTCATTCAACACTAATCTTCTAACTCAAAGCCTGTCAGTACAGTACATTGCCTGATAGCTTTGTTTGTATGCTGGTTGCCAAAATGATCATAATACTTTTTGATGCCAAACAAAGGAAACATTTTGAATATCATTTCTTCAAGTGTCTATTAAAACAAAAGCCATCCTTTCAGTCTCTGAAGAATATTAATAAATATTCATCTGTGCTATAACTAAATGCCATCTATGTTAGACTGGACATATTTTTGATAGCTCAGAATCAGCCTAGAGAACTAATGCTATTTATTTTTTGCCTTCCTGACAGAACGTCTTATTTGATTTTCCTGCACAGCATACAGTACCCAAACCTTGTCTTTGCAATAAAAGCAAACTTTACTTAATTCACCTTTTCTCTGGAATATTACATAGACATTCATACATAAAAAATTAAATATTTTTTTTTCCTCCGAGTCTGAGAATTTGTTCCCTTATGAATTAGAATATTTATTGTATTTTCATTAAAAATACATAGGGTAACACTTTATTCACTATTCCATGTTTAATATGAAAAGAGGTCAACCTTGTTTATATCACTTTCTCCAGATATTTTAGCTACACTGAACAGAAGCAGAATATTTATGTACATTTGAGATGCTTTGTTAGTTCCATAACTGTGGTAAAATATACTAATTTTTAATCCAGTTAATTACTTTAGGAAACTGATCCATACGCCGCTGTTTTCTTCTTCTTGGTCCATTCCATTGCACGAATATCAGCACATTCACAGATTTCTGCAGAGGTGAAGGCAGGTGGCAACTGCTGCAGAGAAAAGAAAAAGAAAAGATGGGAGGCTGCTATCAAGATTTGCTTTTTTTTCAGTGCTGAGTGCTTCTGCTGCCTGATTGCTATAGAGACTAAAGAAGGAGCTGTTATTAGCAACGGTGGGCAGGCAGAAACAGAAGGGAGAAAAGCGTCCCTGGTTAAAGTGAAGATTTCTGTTTGAGCAGGAGGAAGGATGAAAGGACTGGTGGTGGCAGGGCAAGACAGGAAAGAAAAGAAAAAAGCATTTAAAAAGGACAAAAAACTGAGTGAGGGGAGTGAATTCTACAAAAGTGATGCACGTGGAGAGCCATATGGTAAACCCTGACACCCCCTCAGGCTTACTGGGATGGGGGAATGCCATAGTCTGTCTATTAGCATTTTCTAGTGCAATGCATGCTCTCTGCCACACGAAGATGCCTCACAGACATGCAGTCTCTGATCAATGCCATATCCTTATTTCTTCATGTTCCCAATAAATGAGGAACCTACCAAGCCACTGATCAGTTAATAACTAAGGGTTATTTTGCAAAAACGCAACAAGGGTTCAAAATTCGGAACCAGCAAAAGTAAATTTGCAATAATTGTGGACAACATTTTCTAAAAGTCTGCACAAATACTGTTACTGCCAACAGTCTGGTATTTGAACTGTTTTTAATCATTGATATTTTACAGTGCCTATTATTCATTACAAAGTGTATAAGGTCAATAGAACATAACCATAACCTGTCATAACAGGATTCATGACTGGATCTCCTAGATTATAGCATATGACAGCTAAAACAAACACTAAACTATACTTTTAAATGAAAAAAACACCCACACCCAAACCACCAAACCTGAAGTTGGGTTTCTTATATTCCTTAGTTGCATATACTAGTCACAGGCACTTCAGTGGTCCACATGAAGCAAAACCACTTGGGAAATAATAAATAAATATGTATTCTAGCAAAAGCTCAAATATACATAGAAATACAGTTGCTATAAGTCATAAAGTCCATATATTCATAGATTTTCATACTTTAATATGAAGGGGGAGGTATTGCAATTTTTTCTGTTTCTCTACTTTTCATCTGAGATCAAATGCATGGAATTTTGAGGACAATCTTTTTTATGTGTGTTTGTACTTTTTCAGACACCTCAGGAGAACTTGCATGCTGCAGAAAATTGTTGGATTTCTGTGAGTGCCAAAAATCTGTGTCACTGCCTACAACATGAGGCGTTCAGGAAGAGAAAACAATACAGACCTGGATACACTTCACTTCTTTCTGGTACAACCTAATGTAGCAAGCAAGTTGTTCTCCAAACCGTAATTTGAGATTTCTGTTGGTTAAAATTTTGAATATCAATAGTGCTTTATGATTTGGAGTTTTGTACCTTATATGTAGCATTTTTCATGATGTCCAGCCCAAAGTTTTTGCTTGTATGTTTTCAATTCAGCAGTAGTCAGGAGAACCCATCAGGTGAGGAATTCACATATAGGTAGTACTGCAAAGAAGTAAAGAAAAATATTTTTAAACAATCTCTCAAAGGTTCTCAAAGGGTCAGTAAAACATTAAATCAGACACAGGCTTTTCTTTACAGATAATGTTAACACACAACACAGATAATGTTAACACAAAACGATACAGGGGACTCTTTCCACTCTGGTTTTGATGAACAATAGTTCTGAATGAGTGATTTTATCCACTTGCACTTCTCTTAAATGGTGAAACCAAACCCTAATAAGATATCCAAAACATTATAGGAAATATTGGAGAATAAGGAACAATTCCTGTAAAAAAGAACAATCCAATCTGCCCAGTTTTACAGTGTTTCCTTTTTTAAAATTCACTAATTTTAAATTACTTCTTTTTCTTCTGTTCAGACAACATGCTGCTTTATAAGTTTACTTTAACAATTTCAGAGAATTTCAAGATTTTCATGGTCATCAGTAAGTTTGAATGATTCCCATGCACAGATAGCAAGTTCTATATTCATAGCAATTAAAGCCACTACAAAATACACTTCCTTAAGTTAGAGTGTAAAATTATGATCAGATAGAGAGTATGGCATTCTTGATTTTTGCTCATAGATACCTGAGGTTTCCTCAACAACAGAGACTCCCTGTAACCTTTTAAATTGAATGTCATTTGATTTGTGAAATGCACCACATAGTCAATTAAAAAGTAGTTGAAGTTGTGGTGGAACATGTGAATGTTAATGACACTCGAGATCTTATCACTAGAAATTTCAAATTTTTGTAAAGCTGCATTCTTTAATTTTTCCAATACATATGCCATATATGTGACATATCTATCATAAGGCACTGTATTTAGGCATTTCTATTCCTATTATTTTTTCTTTTTAAGATAGAAAGAGACCTCTATCTTCTCACCTGTATATTACAAACCAAAGATTCCTGCCCCAAATTTTTTTAAATAAAACCTCTTGTCTTAGCTCACATAAAGACCTTACAAATATGTCCATGGTGGAAATTGTAAACATATTAATGTTACATTTCTATCAAAGCCAACATACTGAAGCAAAGCAAATTGAAACTACAGAGGAAGCTCAATTTATCAATATACAGGAAATAAATTATCAGAACAGGTCCTTTAGTTACACATCAGATCTATCATCTCTTTGCTGTTTTCAAATGAAATTGATAAAGAGAATAGAGACAAGGACTAAAACAGCATATATGAATTCTGGGACTCTAAATGCAAAAACTAGCAAATTAGAGCCTGTCTTAGCACAAAATAATATATATTTATTGCACTTGAGGAAGAGAAACAGACAGAGTGTTATCTCATTTATGGTATTTCCTCCACTAAAATTTCTTCTAGGAAACAATAATGCAACCTCTGTATTAGAAGTGAAGAGTAATAAACTTATATAGCACAAACAAATACAATTTTTCAGACACTTTGACATGAAGTCTGCATGTGCTGAAAAAGTGTTCCCACATTAGCCTATAGAAGATGAAGCACAATGTCAGACTAAAGCACTGATTTCTTTTTGTGTGAAATCTGCTACAATACAAACTTTTCCTTTGCATGGCAACAAGGAAAAATGAAAATATTTTGTATTTCAACAGAAGAAAAGTTGAAATTTTCATTATTTCTCACAACTATTGATTTTACTTATGTGATATTTTTATCCTAGATAACATATGTTATTTTAATATACGTACAGCTTAATTCAGGAATAACTAGTAATTGAGCTACTAACTGAGAAGTAAAATATAATTTGACTATATCCAGCACAAAGGGACACAGATTTTAGCAACTGATTATTGTAATTATAGATTATATCCTAAAACCTCAGAAATGGTTCTTGTTATTGGAGATCTATTCGTTGATATTTCCTAATTTTGAGAGATACCTAAGCTACTTGAATATTGCAACAAAGGGTTTTATTACAAAATTTTATGTAAGCCAGTTTTTCTATCTTGATTATAATTAGGAATAACAACTAGACACAGTAGCTAAAGATGAGTTCCAGTGGCACTGTTGTTCTTAATTTTCTACTAAATTATGAAGTGAATTTTATAAATTTTAGCAGTCAGGGACATGAAAAACTACCTCCATTGGCCAGAGCCAAGAACAGTTCAGATGTGCTAAATCAGGTTCTCAAAACAGCTGTGCCAAGGTTCCTCTGTCCAAAACTGCTCGTTGAGTCTCAGGTCTTCACTGAGCAGTCTGCCAGCTGCATGAAGTTATGCCAGATTGTATGCAACATAAACAAACATCTACTTGGGTTTATATTCACACCAGCAAACATGATGCATTTGTGTCCCAGGGTTAGATTAAAGCCTAACCCTCCAAAAACGTATCGTACTGTATTGACTAACTGTGCCATCTAGCTCTCTTTTAAGGTAATCCTATTATGTAATGAATTATTATGAGAGATTTCAGCACCGGTGAATTTGAATTAAATAATCCCTCTAAGCAGTTGGATCGTAAAAGAAAATATTTCTGCTGTACCTGGGCCAAGTTTTTAAACAGCACAGTATTTTTTTTTTAAGACAGATTAATTCAACATCATTACATATTTTTATTAGCTAAATATTCAAACAAGTGGCTAAATCTTATACATTTTCAGTAAAGTCCTCTAAATAAATCAACTCAAAAAAAGTTAATAAAACTGAAAGGTGTATATGTGTTAATATTGGAGGTTAAGTAGAAACAGGCTTATCTAAATCTTATAAACTGGAAAGCTTTTCCTTTAGATTTTTATCACTTAACAGTCATTTAAACACCAGGCTTCCCTTAACAGCCCATTGAGTGTGACACGAAACAAAGATTTATCACCAAAGCTGGTTCAGCTGTCGTCTGGTATTAGCACCTGGAGTGAAAAAAAAAACCCCAGCAACTAAATGAGGAAAAAAACCACAACAAAACCACTCCCAGCTTATTTAACAGGAAACACTTCAAAGGGGGTTGAGACCAATTCAGCAAACTAACCAAAAAAGAAAGGAGAAAACTACAACATTAGCATGAAAATGCTGCAACTACAAGACACACAATTATGGTAATGTAAGGAATAAAAGAGTTTTAGGTTCTTTCTGAGACCAGGACTCAGAGGTGTGTCCTTCACACAGCCAGAAGGCTTGTACTGAACTACTGAAGGCTCTAGATTAGGTGTTCTCTCAACAATTGCTTATTGATTGAAAAAGAAAAAGGAAAAAGAAATATTAATGGCAAAACGTATTTTATTAACACGAAGTAAGGAATGACTCCATGTGGAATGATCAGTCTCTGGGAGATGGATTCTGGGTGAGATTACCTTTCTAGCCAAAGCAGGACAAAGCATTCACGACACATCAAATAATCCACTGAATGACAGCTCTTAGCTCAGAGGTGGGAACACCTGACTGGTCAGGAGGCTCAGGTCATCAGGTTCTCCCTCCAAAACTGAGCATAATGCCAATGGGTTGGAGAGGTTTTCCTGTGGGCAGAAATAGTGATGCATGCTCGTGCCCACCTCTGAAGGCATGTGTGAAAACACACCAAAAACAGAATGTGGAATTCCATAAACTCAAAACTACACATACACCACACTATTTCTCTCCAATGTCTTCTGGCTTATTTCTGTCTTTAAGGCTTTTCGATGGACAAGAGACCAATCAAGCATTAAGCCTACTGTTTGAGAAGTGATCTGTCCCAGACAGCAAATCTTGATGTGTAGTCAGGCTAAAACACCTGATGACAGGCTCTAACCACCAGTGACATCAGGAGAAATTATGGCTCAGGGCTGCAGGAAAAAAAAACAAAAGGAGGAACTCAAGTAGTGAATGCATAGTTCTGGAAGGTGAATGAGGAAAAATAAGCTACAGTGAGCTTTTGGCCACTCACCAACCCTGTCCAGCTGATGTGCTGTGGTCTCACTGCAAACGTGCTAATTAGGAGCCGCCATGGTCTTCCTGCCGTGCACTTTTTCACCTGCCTAAAATAAACTGGGAAAAGCTTCAGTGGTTTTAACGTCACTCAGGGGTTTCCCTTACACTGTGGGCATCTCAGAGAACTAGAATATTTCAGCTGCTCTTGAAGCAGCACAACCTTTGAGTACACCCCAGTATGTAGCATGTACAGGGGAAACCGGCCCAGTTCCTAAAAAAAAATATAATATTTTAAGAGGAGGAGCCAGAAGATTAAGAAGTGAATAAAGCCTCAAGGTATTACTGGAAACGTAAATTAGAAATGCAAGTTAAATGCTATTCATCTTCTGCACTGATTGAATTTTTACCTCAAATGACCCTAAGGGAGAATGTGCAACTCTCCAAAGTTACCAGATGACGTCCAAATCAAAGGCTTGGCTAAATTTTGATCTCACAAGGGAATCAGAGGGATATCCCTTTTGTAGTTTGGCAATACATATGCTAAATTAAATTTAGACTATGATAATATTAAGCAAGTTAAATTCAGGCTACATGGCTGAATAATAGTAATAGAGGAACACAATACAAAGGCAGCTGTATATTTTAAGTAATATTTCAAATTTTTCTTTCTGTGGGCCTCAGGCACATTGTCTATGAATATTCTGCGCCAGCCCAGGCTGACTGCAATCCAACAAGATTTTTCTCCATCAGAGAAAAAAAGCTATTTCCTTATACTGATGTGTGAAATGAGAATAATTCACACTCAAAGGCAGTTACAGGGGAGGAGCATCACTTCACTCCTCACTGGCAAGCTGCAACCCTATTGAGCAATTAGTGTGTATGTTAAGAAAGAATGAAGAATATTTTTCTCATGTTAAAATACTACCAAAAGCATAGCAGAAGTATGTATGTGACAAATAATCCAGAGGTTCTGAGAAGGAAACGTATAATGAACAGATGATAATTACCAATTCTTTTTACTCATTTCACATAATAGCTTACTTAAAACTTTTTTTCTTCCACGAAGTTGAAGTTAAGAGATAACTAGGAATATTTTGACTTATGGGAAGTAGAAAACTTTGTTTTGGAATTACAGTTTCAAAAATCAGAATTTGCTTAGCATGTATTTTGTTCTAGGTAAAAAACAGTTAAAAACTGCATGAACAAAGGTACATTTCTGTCTAACATTGCTTCACGTTATATGGAAAGAAAATAAATATTTTACTCCTGCACCAATTTAAAACTGATGATAAAAATATACATGATCATAAAATGCTATGCTTTGTTCAAAGGAAAAAAATACATCAAAACAATTCTAAAACATGTTTTAGTAGCAGAGTCATAAAAATAATTTAAATATACATACAAGTATAACAAATAGAGCTTGCCTCCTGGGATCATTACTTTCTATCTTAGAGGAGGAAAAAAAAAAGGCAACTTAGGGGACTGAAAACAGTGATCTAATGACAAAAACGTGACAAAAGTTGTCAAGGCACATTTGTGAAAATTTAGTTCTAGACAGTTTGCTTGACCAAAAGTGTAAAGACAACAGCCTTTATTACATTGCACTTGATCCAATAACTCATTAATCTCTTACACAAAAGAGACAGAAAATCTGTTGCAGATTGTGGTTATCTAAACACAAACAGACTCTGGAGAAAGAATATTCAGAGGGAACAATAACTTTTTCACAGGTTAATGTATTCCATTCACGATAGAGATGAGCATTTCAAACAACGCTAATTGTCTAATCAATACCAGATTCCTCTAAAACAAGAGAAAATTGGACTAGGCTGATGTGGAATTCCAGCTTTCTGATATGTACTCTTCTCCTAGTTGGCACAAGCCCCACACCCTCTCCTGCTGAACACCCTGTAAACGTGTGTGCCACCAGTGATTTTTGGTTTCCAACTGGAAAATATTAGGGTTGAAAGCTAGGTCTTTCATAAAAATAATTCTAGACAGAAATTTAATAGAACTTCACCTTGCTATTTTTCACAAACTCTGTAGAACTGAGAAGAGTGATGAAAGTAAAACATCCTGCCTGTCCCCCCCAAAAATGCACATACATGAACACTCACACAAAAAGAAATATTATTTCTTTGAAAATTGATTTAATAATATAAATTATTTGATGCAGTCAAATTTGACAAAAAAGAAAAAACACCATCTAGCAAAAAAGCTAAAAACAAATGGGAGATTGTGTTTGAATAATACAAGTGGTAGGAGAAGAAGAGAAAATATTAGCACAGTCTCCTCTCCTTTAAGTAATGCAGAAAGGAAATAAATGCAAATTTTTAAGGACTATTAGCATGAGCCAGACAATGCAGGCAATAATGAAATTGAACAACAAAACTGCATTTTCTGACAGTTCCATGCATACAGATATTAAGTTATGAACTATGTGTTCGTGGTATTGATTTATAAATCAGTGCAAAAGAATAAAATTAATTTTATTACATACACACTTTACCTTAAGTCTTTCAAAGTCTTCTCAACCAATATCTGGAATCCAAATAACTGAGGCAGACAAGAATTAATAAAATTAGAAAACAAAAAGAGCAAATCATAATGGCCAGACTGCCTGAAAAACATTCACTTTTCCCTCTACTTCAAAATTTACACTGGCCCGAAGCCCAGAACCGGCAATATGCAATCCTGCACCTGTGACAAGTCAAAGACTGATATCTTTTGACCTGTTAGGGTAGAAATGGAAGACAGAAAAGGGAGATCAAGATCTTTCTAAAAGAAATGGGCCTTATTTCATCTGTTCAAAATAGTAACTTTTAATGGTACTAAAATACTCAGTATGAAAACAGAATCTTATAGTTTTAAAGGTTGGTTGTTTTTTTTTTTTGATACCATTATAATCTATTTCTTGGTGGTTCGCACATCCTGATTGGGAGGAAATCTACAAACAGAGGGATTAAAAAAATACACCCCATAACATTTTCAAAAATTCCTAGGGCCTAGGGCTGCACTTTTGAATCTTAATGGGTTAAACTCACTCACTGCCAGATCAGACCCTATGGTGCTTCCACACTAACTGGAGAGTGGTTTAGTTATTTAATTACCTCTCACAAATGTGCCACGGTAAGGTGCAGGGAAGGGTTTGTTGGCTCCTATCACACCAGCACATGCAACTCACATGAGGATTTATCTTTTTGCTGAGTGTCTACACTGACAAACACAGAACTGAATTCCGAGCGGGACTCTGAGGAAAAGCACAAGTTATAAATGTGCACGTAAAGGAACAAAAGCAGGGCTTAGGAACACTGAAAGTTTAGTGATCCATGGAGTGGATCAGTGTTTGCATCTACCCTCGTGCTTTGTCTCTTTGACCATTCACTTCAATGAAGATAAATGTTACCTTCTTCCTGCTTTTACATCAGGAGAAGTAGCTAATAGCACGGAGAAAGAACATTGGTTTTGATTAAAATGCAAATAAAATACTTTAAAGGTGCTGCCTCCTGATCCTTTTGCAATACCAAAATCTCAGAACACAGTAACAAAGGTAGTGCCTGAATGATCAGAATCCCCTGTTTCAGAAAAATCTACCACCTAATGTATTGCTCATTGAATGGGCAGAGTTCACTATACTGATCTGTTTTCAAGAGTCCTTTTTCAAGGACTCTTGCAATAACATCAATGAAAAAAATTCAATTGGTTTAGGGAAGTCCCTCCAACATTAATTAAAAAAAAAACCAAAAAAAAACAACAAAAAAAACACCAAAAAATCAATCAAACAAACAAAAAAACCCCCAAAACAAAA
>VWZV01005871.1:168036-213200 GCA_013397155.1 Irena cyanogastra | reverse complement strand
CTACCTTAAGTTCAGCTCGCATCTTATTTTCCTTATTTTCGTTTGCCTTTTATACCACATATGAAAAAGCTGTGTACAGTCACTCACTTCAAGAGGCTGTAGAATTAACGCAGTAAAAAAAAAAACAAACAAACAACTCGAATGGTTTTGCAAACCATCAAACACCTCATTAAAAAACCCCAACAAAACAAAACTCAAAACATCTCACTAGTTCTAGCAGCATTTTCTATGTATGAATATAATAACAATAAGTATCTCAGCCCAAAGTTGTAATTGAAAAAGTTCTCAATGCACTTGCAGTCTTTAGCAGGTGGTTTAGAATATATGAAACTAAAACAAGATCCATTTCTGCAAATGTGTCTGTATCAGTGTCTGATTTTGCATGCTCCAGAACAGTTAATTTTTAGTGAATTACATATTTTTCTTTGCTTTTTTCAGTGTAAATTATCTTTGGAGAAATACAACTGTAACACAGTGTGCCCAAAATGTATACACTTGTACCCTCTGAAAAATAATAGAAACCAATGGGCCAGACAATTTTCTATGTACAGAAATGTTTAATATGACATTAAATTGAAAATGCCTAAATTTTATACTTTCCCCATCAACCCTGTAATGGAATTTTAGTCAGCAATTTACATGTATCCAAAAGTAACATCTACACCTACTGCTGTAGAGAGTTTAAGTAAGACTTAGAAATTGCTTTTTTTCCTATTTGTTTCAAATCAACCACAATTTCCTCCATGTTTCAACTGCTGTGTTTATCTCACTACAGTAATCATTGGTTCATTACTGGCTACCACATAGACCTACTTTTAGATATTAATTTGAAACATCAGCACTAACTACCTTTAAAACTAATAGAAAAGTCAACAAATCATATAGTCCTGGCCTTTAATGGATATCTTCACTCAGTGCTCTTGAGCATAAAATGATACTGTCCTAAAAATCTCTGTAACTCCCTCACTTTATGGGGACCTTCAGAAATCTGTGCATTTCCACCAAGCTCTTTCAGCATCTCTTTAACTGCCCCAAAGTTACTGAAATGCCAGTTCACTGTATCAGAGCTTCTGTTTTGCAATGGTTGCAGTCACCTGAAATTCCAGTTGGTAATTAATACAAATAATTTTAATGAATTTAAGGCAGAAGGCAAACGTAGGATTATGGACCACATTACTCAAGGGTTATGCATAGCAGATACTGTATTTTTTGACCCAGTTGCCTTGCCACAGTGAATACAAAACAAATATGAAATATGAAAATTAAACATTATCTCATGGAATATATTCAAGATGTATCAGTTTAATGTTCTGACACTGGACACTATTGCAATAACTAAAATTTCCCTTGTCATTTCCTACCACATCACTCTCACTTGTGGCAGAATATATTTTCACTGAAGGATGATGCAAAAGAAATGGCATTTAAGAACATTACCTGTATCAGATTATACCCTCAAGAGAAAAAGTGACACTAAATGATAAACAAGATTGTTTACAGCCAGCTGTTTACTACCACTGTGATCATGAAGCTGTTTTGTGGACAACAGAGCTTGCATGATTTCCTGAAAGAAGTCTCTCTTTGAATTGACTGTATTGTTTAGTCATCCCTCCCCCAGTGCCAGATATTTACCACCAGCAGACCACTAGGAACCAGGAGTCACACCAATCTCTTCAATGGTTCATTGTCCTCTCCTCCTAGAAATGGAAGAACCATGGAGCCTGATACACTTCACATTGAGCAAAACTACATTTTAAAAGTCTCTAGAGATGAACAGTAACTTAAATAATTGAATGAACTTTTTTTTAGCTTGATTTCCTAAGGAAACAATATATATTAAATGAAAGGTGGGTTGTTGTGCTTTTGTTTTTTTTTGCTTTGCTTTCTTTTTGTTTGTTTGTTTTGGTTTGTTGTTGTTTTTTTCCTCACCTCTGAGTGATACAAAAGTCTTGTAATCCTCTGATTGCTCACTCTGAACTTTTAGCTTCTTGGCTAACTTTAACCGAATTTGAGACAGCAAGATAGACCTCATGGATCTGCTGTTTCCACTAAAACAGTGACGAAAAAAGGACATAATTAGTGCCTCTTCATAAGCAAAATACTGCAGGATATGTAGTATAAAGAATCAACATCCAAATGAAATATTAAGAATGCCTTTGCCCACACAAAATCCAAACTCCAGTTGGAATTCTCACATTTCCAGGCAGAACACAACCCAACCCAGAGACAAAAAATGTAAGAAGTCATTAATGCAATTAATTTTATTGGCTATCTGTGGATAATACTGGAAGATCACAAGCAGGTTTTCTGTAAAAAATGTAGGTTATTGCCAAAATGATAAATGATGTAAATGAAAAACTATTTCTCCCACTCTCCTTTCACAGATAACCTTCACAATGGCATAAAAAAACATGGTCTGAAATTTGAAAACAATGTTTGTATGCATATACATATTCAATTGCATGATATTTTGCTCCATGGCAATCCCATGGAAGAAAGGCCAGTAGACAAATTACAGAGGAAGCAGAACTTGACACACTCTGACTCAGTGGGCCAAGATGTAGTACAAGGGGATGGGTAGCTGGAAGAACTGTCACTGGAGTGTGATGCACTGGTCTCAATTTGTTAACTTGGGTAAGGCAGAGCTGCTGTAATAGACCACAGCAGGAATGTGACCAGGATACAGAGTGCTGCAGCAATTTATCAAAAAATTACACAGCAGACTGTATAGCCACTACATAGCATTCTTTCTCCAGATGATACTCTACTTACAGAAAATAATCACAGTGCTTTAAGGAATAATTTTCTATCTTAATCTGTTGATATTTTTTGTAAAGAAGACACCAAACACACAACATTCACATAAAATTAAAGATTTTGTCCAACTGCTGTCCATTCCACCCAGGTATGAATCCTGATTTCAAAACCTGAAACTTTATTGCAGTAACCTGCTAAGAAGAAGCTTAACAAAGTCACACTGCACAGATTTGCTTCTTTCTGTTCATATCCATATACACTCTCAGTGTTTTCCTCTATTGGGATTGGACAATTTCTGAGATATTTTCTTAATTGCTTTCAGTTCTCAAATATGACTGGCTTCACATCCACTACATCTGCTCTTCCTGCAGAAGAATTCAATTAGAATTCAATTCTTAATCATTTGATAATTTCAATTCCTGTTTGCAAATTGCTACATGACTGTTTGCCATGGTGTACAGGTTTTCTGTCATGACAAGGACAGATATTGAGAAGTTTACAACATCCTATTTTCCCCCCCTTAGAAACACTTGTTGCCATACACAATTCAGTAGCTACACAAGAATTAATAAGTTGATATACAAGTTATCCATTTGTGCACAGAAGACACCACTGGACTGCAGTATCACCATATTTCACATTTGAAACAGAATTCCTAAAATGCTTGTATATTCTCTTCCTCATGTGTAAATATGTGTTTATCATCCATTCATTGTGTAACTTTTTGAATAATGATTAAAAACTCTGATGTACAAACCCTGAAGTTCATTGTAACAACTCCAACTGTAAAAAGATGAATGCAAACCTTGAACTCTTAAAGAACGAAAAGACATTTAAAAGACGAATTAAAATTTGTGTGCCTCCAGTTTTAAATTTTGTAAATTTCCCATGTCCTTACTTGTTTTTCTGCTCTATAAAGTCCTCCACTATGTGAAGTGTACTGCAATACATTACATGAGCAATGTCTGTTTCTATTGTAAAATTTCCAGGACAGATACTACCTATACCTTATCAGTCCCTATGCCTAAATATAACTAAAACTGATTTAAAAAAAAAAAATCACCAAAAAGCATACCAGAATATGGCCTATCAACAAGTATGTCTTTTTAGCTGGCAACAAGCAGCAGGCAAAGATAGATTTTAAACTTTTTTGCCTCCTCTCACAAAAATTTTATCATATTTGATGCAGGAGTGAAATGAAAACTTATTTGGTTGAATGAGGCAAGGTCATGAGGAAAACAGATGCTGCATGCATCAGTTCCTGTTGTCCTTAGTTACCCATGTGTAGCTGACCATGGGCTAGGAGCAGGGAATAGATGGTATGATCACGTGAGATGTGTACCAGCTATGTCCTCAGATTTTAGGGATTATTTAATTACAGGCAATCTTCTTGTCTGTTGTGAAATAAGAATAAGATTTTAAAATAGAAAATATCTCAAGGAAAAGTTATAAATGAATATACTACAACTAAGGTTTTGATTATTGTTCACAGCTTTGGAGTTTAGAGAAATAGTAAGGTGGACACCTTACTATTTTGTTTGTTTGGTCTTTAATCACCCACTCCTGAAAAAGTTAGTATGTCCCAGGTGACTTGGTCCCTCTATTCATTACCCCAGTCTAGGAAAAAGTTTATAGATCTAAACTAGTTCCAAAGGCACTGTAAATCAACACCTTAAAACTACTAAAATGATAGCAAATGGACGCATTAAGTTGTACAGCATCTCAGTTCTTTGTAGTAGCTTGCTGATGCATGTGATAAACACTATATGAGAACCATGTGTTTTCCCTTTTACAGGAAAAATATGCAGAATGGTCTAAAACCTTCAACAATGCATTACAAAATTGTGCTGCCTAAGTAAATTCATAATATACTATCTGGCTATAAGAAAAAATGCTAGGCAAAATAAGTCATTGAAATTACTAGAAATATCTGCTGAAAAGAACAATGTTAACTTTGGCTGCTTTATGGAGGAAAGATAGAACATTAATATACATCAAAGTTAACTATGAAGCAATAGTATTTTTCCATTTCTGCTTTTAAACAGTGCTGCATTTCAGTAAAATTGACAATTCAAGCAATTGCATATGGAAAAAATAATCACATTCTCACTGCAAAAAGAAAAGTAACAACATGTAAGAAATGCTGGAACAATGAAAATTGGCAGTGAAAACAAATATGCAAAGCCTTGTGACTTAGATAAATCTTTCTGATAGGTATGGACCAGTAATCACACTGATTTCTGGTTATTAGCTGCTGTGTGAAGGGCAAATCAAGGATGGGGTCCCTAAATTCCTTCTGCTGTGGAAGCCCCTTGGTCATCAGATGCCAATCATCCCACTGGCCATTCAGTCTCCTCAAAACCAGCACTACATCCTTTTTTTTCTTCTGGATCCCTTCACTGACTACCTCAAAGCTTAGCACATATACTCATCTCGTCACCCACCTGAAGAACACATCCTACATGTTCACTTTCTTCTGCTGATTTGTTCCAAATTTTTCCTAAACCAGAAGGGAAGGCAAGATTCTGGGCTTCACCTGGTGGTAGACAGAATCTATCACCACCACCACCACAACTCAAGAGAGGCATGAAATTTATATCTGTTCATGTATCAGTAGCTGATATGGCAGTTTGGAAGCCTAAAGCCTGGTGAAGTCCAGTGAAGTCTGGACTGGGGCTGATGGTGTGGGCAGGAAGATAAACAGTCACAGAGCAGCATGGATTAACCATAAAAAGCTAATTTGCAAATAAGAGAGCAATGCCCCACGAACACTGAAGCTGTAGGAAAAAAGAAAAGTAACTTCTGGAGCAAGAAGAGACTTCCAGGCCGAATAAGCACTGGGTAGTGAAGGATTATTAGCATCCAAATAAAACCCAGTATTAGTCACACAGCAGTAGCAACTTATAGCAGAATACTGAAGCCATAAAGGTCTAAACTTACATTTATATGAGTATAAATAAGGAAGCATTATCTGAGTTTAGAGTCCAGTCCTTGCCAATGATATGCTCCCCAGCACACTCTAGCTGGCATGGAATCTCTGAGTATCTGAATTTGGAAAGGACCCATACGGAGCATAAAGCCCAACTCCCTGCTCCTCACAGGGCTAACTAGAACAAAACCATTTGGCTAAATGAGTTGTCCAGACACTTCCTGAGCTCAGGAAGGCTTGGTACCATGACCACATTCCTAGGGAGCCTGTGGCAGTGACTGACCACCCTTCTCAGAGAAAAACCTTTTCCTGATGTCCCATCTGAACTTCCCCTGAAGCAACTTCATTTTGTTGCTTCGTGTCCTATCCCTGGTTGAAGGGGATAATGTATTCTCCCTTCAGCTTCCCCTTTTGTTCCCTCTCTGTCTGGGATGCCAGATTTATTTTACAGGCTATTAATAGAATTTGGAATTAGTTGCTCTCCAGACCTCTCCAGGGTGACTTGTATTTTAAAGCAAAACCAACAGTGAATGAGACAACAGCAGAACTTATACCCCACTCACCTTCTTCTTTCCCCACACACTGATGTGACCCCATGTCACATCCAGACACAGGTTCTCAGAGCACATCAGCAGAGCCAGCCAGGTGTCAACTGATATTTTTGAGCTCCATTAAAGAGGAACCCAGTGTCCCCCAAAATTCAAGATAGCAATTTATCATAGAAAAACATCTACTCCTACAGAAAACAAATTCATTTTCTCCCCCATCTCCACGATTGCTGAGAGAAATACTAGTTATACTCGAGCAATTAATGTTATTTCATGCAAAAATAACATTTAAATATAAAAGAGAAACGTGCATACAGGAGCCAAGACAGCCCCACAGCTGCAGGACCTTGACAACGTCTCCAGATGCACCTTCTGCTGCCTGCCAGCAGCAAAACTGGAAAAGGAGCCAGCCGAGGTGACACCAAGGAGTTAGCAGCAGCCCTGCCTGATGCTGCGAGAACAACCATTGCAGAGTTTGGCATCTGGTCCCTACTTTTGCCAAGTATGCCCTGTTTGTTTCCACAGCTGTTAAATGTGTGTGCTCAAAAAAAAAAAAAAAAAAAAAAGGGGGGAAAAGCAGAAAGAGCGAGCGACTGGAGATACACAAGTGACTGTGGGAGGAAGGATGAAGCCAACATGCAATTTATTCCCAGATAACAATTTGCTTTAGAAAATGTATTTCTAGTTATTAGGGCAAGTCTGAGATATTCTTAGATGAAATTAATGCATAAATTCATATGGCATATTTGTGTTTACATCTTCAAAACACTGTAGGCAATTATCAGAGGGTTAACAAATGCATTTGCTGTAAACAACTTTTCCCCACTTTCTATATATATTTTAAATTACCTTGTAATAATCTGCTCCATCCAGCAGAGAAAATTATTTTACGCAGACTGAAATCTGCACTAGTTGTTCCATTCTACCTGAAGGTAAAAGGATACAAAATTAAACAAGTTAAACAATTTAACTTGTTACCTTGTGATGTGTGAGCATAAATGTATTTTAGAAAACAAAGCAGACATTATAAACAGTAAAATCACAATTCTCTTGAATAAACTAAAAAGAATCTTATTTTGAAGTAATATCTCCCTTCTAATTTCAGCTCAAAACAAAGTCAAATTTAGGAAAATAAGGAATTGCATTTAAGTGAATGAAGAGACTCTAAATATTTAGACTTCAAGAAGAACAAGTAAGGTAAATGCATCACTTCAGGATGCAAAAAACATGTCATATTCAATTTCTGGCTAAATCTTATCAATTTCTTTGCTTGTGGCAGTGTTTTGGTCTTCACAGGGGAATAATTTCCGGGTTTATTAGCATAACTGACCCTGTTTTACACCTGTGAAAGCAAACCTTGTTAATATGGCTAAACAGAATCCATATTCAGTTAAAACATGGCCTCTAGATATATGTGAAATACTGATTTACTGAAATTCAGTTACCCTCTCCTAGGCAAACACAGAGATAACTTGAAAATATAGTTATAAGCTAAAATCATGTGTCTCATGCTATGATACTAATTTAGAGCTTAAACAAAATCAGTTTCATAGAGGTTTTTTTTTTTAATAAAAGAGTCTCTGGTAACCTGAAGCCTAATAAAACAAAGTAAGTTTAAAATCACATTGAGTATTTAATCTCTGCTGGAATGCACTACACAGTTTTATCCATTCTATATTTTTCATAATTTATTTCATTTATTTTTTTCTCTTTCTTTCTTGCACCAGTAAAGAAATTTCTGCAAATTTAATTTCACTGAGTTTCATTAGCTGGAGTAAAATAATTACTCTTGTTATCTCACATTATTTTCCAATTTAAAACAAGGGAACGATGTTCTATAATATTCAATCCTTCTCTCTTTTTACACCAGTTGTGTTGCACACCCAGTGATAATGGTTTCACTGAGAAAGCTCTGGCAAGGTATCTGTACCTTGTCTCTCGGCCTTCCTAGGTCTTAATATGGGTGGGGAAAGAAGATTGTGTGGTGCAACTCAGCTTCTATGTCAACCTCAAAATACTGGTTAAGATTGTCCTTCATCCCCCTCAGTTTTAAGCTAGAAGGGATCTACCTTCCCATCAAGCACAGGCCTACTATGATGGCAGCATAAATTAGACTAGATTCCATTATAACTTGTAATTAGTTTCTTGCACAGATATGTTCTGGCACTAACTCTAACCCACATTCACACTCACTGCTGGAAATGAAGTAAGGCCAGCTCCCCATGATGAGAAATAGGCACTGGTGTGCAAGGCTCACACTGTCCAGATGAGTATTTTGTGACCAGTACATTACAAGGATGTTTTGTAATATTGCAGGGCACTCTAGGCTAAATGGATGACTAAAGTACTGAAGATAACACAAATTCTGACATGGATGGATTCATGGATCTTTGTTCTTCCCATGTAACAAGGATTTGAAATAATTATGATGATTGTTCTTGTTGTTCAATGAGGGATAAGAGAGTCTCAGTAGAGCCTGTGTGTGTCTGAAATCACTTCAATAAAATGGTTATCCAGAATAGCTTGAAGCTGTCTTATCTTGAATGCACATTGGAAAACTAGTAATTACAAGCATTTATAGTCAGGGAAGGAATTCTTCTTCAGACTGGAAACTGGTCATGATTTTTTCTTGCATGTTTCTTTTTTTACAAATTGAAGACCGTGTTTATCCAGCAGAAAGCAAAGGGGTATAATGTTCATTTGGTCTAAAGAATAAGTCCTAGAAATGTCAAAGTCCTCCCTAAAGCCTGTTATTTTTAAAAGTCTCTAAATAAACATGTTTTATTGCCATTTTGACCCCTGTCTACCTCCTTTACACAACTCTGTCCATGAATAGTAGGACTTGATTTATAGACCTTCCACAGAGGGTCAGTATCTGTGGCTCAGAGACAGATTGGAGGCACTTGTCTCATTTCCATGAAGTTTTTCACATAATCTGTACGCAGCAATATCTTAGTGCTTAAGTGATGGCAGTCAGTTTTTCTTTCCTAAAACACGTGCAGCTCACCAGCTGAGAAACCTGGCTCTCACATCTGTGGAGGTGTTGTTAATACAGAATCTTAACTAATCCAAAACCCAGGCTGCTAGAAGAAGAGTTCTAGCAGGAGATGACATGGTGCCTATTTTCAGTATGAAGGTTCAAGAAGTTTCTCAGAAGTGGGAAAAAAAACTAGTTTTCTTGTTGTTTTTGTTGAGGAATTGTAGACTTGGGCCATCTGAAGCCCAGTAAGGAGTCTGCAACTGAAGAATAGTTATGGATGGAGCTAGGGCAGGGTGGTTGGATGGGGAACGGTGAGAGAGGAAGAAGTTTTGATTTCTCTGTCTCCAGACAAAAAAAATAAATGTGGCCTGGAGACCAAGATGCTGTTGCTGCTACAGTAGTTTATGCTACACCTGGCTAACCACTGTCTTGGCTGATTTTCTGGAGCCTGCAATCAGTAAAAAAACCCCACATGAATAGGACTGCAACTGAATTGCTTAATCAGCTGCTTGGCTTCTCTGGTCAGTACTGGGCAAAAACTGTAGAGATTCAGGAAGATCAGGCACCCCTCCTCTAAGGCCAGTAACCCAGGTTCAATACTGTTAAAAGTTAGGTAGTGCAGACAGTGTGATTTATCTTTTAAATCTTCCAAAACTAAAGCAAGACTGAGTTGTTTTGAAAAAAGAACAAAGGAAGAGTTAGTGAGCTCTTACTGTCATGTCCCCAGCTATTGCTTCTCATTTTTCTGCCTGTTGAAATAAGTTTAAAGTTTATCTTGCATTCATCTACCCTTTAGCTGATGTTAAGAAAGACATCAAGTGTCATCAGATGTTCTGTATTGGCAAGGTTTTTGGTCAATGGGGGACGAAGCATCAACAACATCAGTAAAGTGCATTCAGAGAAATAAGACTAATTCTGATGTGAAATCTTCCAAGAGAGAGCCCTGCCACCATTTGATATGCAGTTGTGGTTACCTAGATTATAAATCTGGGCATCTAATTTTAAGGACAGGGTAGAATTGTCTCTTTTAATGCATATAAATTCTTAATTGCCACAGGTAATGTTAATTCAGGTTATTATTTCCATTCCAGCACAGATTACAGGACAAGAGAACTTAACTGGAAATCGAAAAATAAATTCACCGTATATATAAATCAGAAAGCACCTCTTCATGCAGAGAATAATAAATATTTAGAATAGCCTGCAGGCAAAGTTGTAGAGGCAAAAAGCACCAGTGTCATTCAAGAAACAATTAGATATCATCCCTGGGGAAACAGTCTACTAAGAAGAATATGTCTTGATGGACCAAATGACCTTTATTCATTCTCCAAAATTCTCTCAAGTGGTTACAATTCTTTGAAGAACATTGCACCATTTTGGCCTCAAGCAATGTCAATTCTTCCTTGAATTATCCTGTTCATCACTTCACTGATGAGAGTGATCCTTTTTTATACCATAACAAATACTAATCACCAGCCCTGTGTCATGACATTACTTTGAGTATGTAATCCAAACTCGTTTTCAGTCCTGTGACTGTACCTAGTCTTGTACCCAGACTGACTAACAGAAAGTTTTCCAGGCATCTGGAAAATAAAACAAAAACCTTCTCAGAGTATTAAAATTGACTGGCAGAAATATGGTCATTCTCCACTCCTAGCACACAGCATACACCTTTTAAATGAAACACATACAGGAAACAACAAGCTAAAACTCCCTCAGAAACCTAAGCAGATTCATGAAGGTCCTTGTGACTCTCCAGTAGTCACTAAAGAAAATATTTTAGTACTTTAAGTTATTGTTGTTACTTTTTTTTCAGATGTTTACTTTGTTTTAATTTAATACATAAAAATTAAAATAAAATTAAGCATTCAAAAAGATTTTTCTTATAAGGTGTAATCCACTTGAGATATTTTAAGTGAACACTGGGAAAATAGCGAATACTGCTATAAGTAAGGAAAAGCAGAGTTTATCTGTACCAACATACCGAGGTAAGTAGAAGCACTACACTTAGATAAAAGGAACCTTGATAATTTAGGCAACTGGAGAAAACCTGGTGTTACCCATAAAGCTGTGTATTGTTCTGTTTTCACTTTTAGAACTCTTGAGTCATACGCACAAGTCAGAGAAGCCCTGGATTAATCTGAGGTTTTCTTCTTCATGCGTTATTTTAGGAGGTACTTCTGAGCTGCTTGCACTCTGCATTGCACTGTCAATTCCCCCTGAAATTAAGAAGCACACAGCATTTCAAAGGACTGGTTCCACACACCTAGAGAAACAACAAAGGAAAAAATGCATCTGGAACTCCATCCCTTAACACTGTCTCTGTAGTTCTCTCCAAATGTCACAAATTGAAGCTCAAGGGGAACTGCACAGGAAGAGTGCAACCTTAGAAAGATGCAAACCTGTTGAGAAAGTGGGTGTTCACTAAACCATACAAATCCAAGTTAGAGTATATTACAAAAAATATTTTAGACTACCCAAAAAAAGAAAAAAAAGTTCTGAGATTTGAGAGTTTTGCTAAATGGTATGGACTATCAAGCATAAACATTTATTTAGTCTAGGTCAAGAAATCTATTCATGTTGCTATGTTATAAAAGATAATTTCTGAAACCACAAAATATTAATAATAAAAATTATATGAGTAATTTAAAATGCAAGAAAATTAACTACTCAAAGCTCTCCACATTTTGTTAAATTTGATTAAAAGATCTAATACACCGATGGTGTTCATCAATAAGGTATTTTTTAAGTGTTCAAGCTTTAAAAATGGAGCATTTTAGTATTTTCTAACTTTGAAGAACTAAATTGAAGTTTAATAACATGGAAACATCAAACCATTACTTTCATTGTGACATTGCTACATATTACTAGTACTTGGAAAAAATCAGATTCTGTCACACAGACTATTTATTTTCAAAATATAGAATGTAAGTAATATCAGAAAAGACAGAAAAGCAACATAAATTTTCAGAGAAATCCTTCCAAAGACAATTTTTTCTGCATACAGAAATGTAACATTAGTATCAGTTACTAGGAGTGTGGGCGTTCTGAAAACAAGAAAAATATCCCTTGGCATATTATGGTTTCCACCTGCTAAATCTTCATGTGTCTACTACTATAGCTTCATTTCTCTAGCTATTAGAATTTGCATCACAGACTTTTCTGCAACAAAATTATTCTACTTCTCTGAGATTCACACTGGGTCCTATCACAAGTTATTGGTGCTACACTTCTTGTTCTTTAGATTTTATTCATGTTGGCATCATTTTTCAAGAACTTTCCACAGATGGACATTTATCCATGTTGTTAAATTGCTCAAGCAGTCTATTAATTTACAGAATCCCTGAAATGGATATGTGTTGGCACAATTTATTGCTTTAGAGTGCCTCCACAGCAGAACATTTACCTAATGGTGAAGTTTTTTGTGTCACTAGTCACCACTTATACAAGGTCAGCCCCAAGAGCCAAGGTTTGCAGTCAGAGTCCTGAAAAATGCAGTTGTCATCACCAATTTTAGCACTAGAATAATTATTCTGTAGTCACCTACAGCAAAGCTTATTTGCATAATACTGAGACACTTACTCATGCCATCATGCAATCAACTGCTCTCTTTAGAGCTTTCTTTTTGGCCCCCCTTCATTTCAGACCCCTCGCCCAAAAATCTTACATAAATATTTTTAAAGCTCCAATATAAACACCAAATTTTGTAGTAATCTAGTAGTAAATCTGTCCAAGGCAAAAGTGTATAATTTTTAGTTTTTAGTTACTGTTCCTCAAATTTTACAGAGTGTCAGTCAAATTTTTACTTAATATATTAAAATGTAGCTTTTTTTTCAGGAATATATTTTCATATTTATGGGAAAAACAAATAATCACCTCATTAAGTAAAGAGTGTGAAACTGAGTATATCTCCTCCTTACCTTCTGGAAAGTCATTTCTGTTCTTTGTTATTTGTATCTTGAGTTTGCATAACCCTGCCCTTTCTAAAAGGCTAAATGAAAAGGCTGAAGAAAGCTTTCTGAAAAGGCAAGCATTTAAATTTTTTTTCCCTATACTTCAGGCATCTGAAAAATACCATCCTTCTATATTCTTAAAAAAAAATTAAATGTTACAGCCCATCAAAAATGCTGGAGACACATTTCAAAGGACAGTATGTTTCAACCTTAACTGAATTACCGCTATACCTTTACATCTATAAAAACTGGCTTTAAATGTTATAGAAAATAATAGAGGGTTTTCTCAATGTAATACTGCAGCTCTCACTATTGTACACTCACAAGGGCACAGTCTAAAGCATTTTCTCAAGAGGAAGATAATAGTTAAGAGACTTTATAAATTAATCCTGTTTCTGCTTCTGTGAATCTTGTTGACTTAACTAAACAAGAACCCACTGGCCATTTTTCCATAGTGATATTTCTAAGTACAGAGTGGATATTTCCAACAGTAATTTAAAAGTCAAAACCCCACTTACTTCAGTGGATTCCCACCAAAATATCTATTAGCACGTGCTAATAAAAGGTAATCTCTAGTGAGAAACAAAGAGGATGAAATCAATGCTACTATCCTATGGGCAAGTCCCCTTGGTCACAAAGGATTTTACAGTCATTTAGGATTTTCATTGGTTGGTCGGGTTTCGTGAGTTACCAATTTTGTGAAAAGAGAGAATTTTGTTTTTCAAGGGCGGTTATCTTCAAAACCAGATTCAGACAACATTGGAAATTGGAGAGGCCTTCCTTTTCAATTATTTTCAATAGCACATAAAAAAGCCTTTTTCAGCATGGACTCACGAACATGGAAGAAAAAAAGACATTTTGAACCTGTCTTTTGATACATGGCAAGATTTTCAGAGTGCCAAGGATATAATAGTTGCCCACAAAGAGGAGATAGACCTCAGTGAACCTGCAGAGCTCGAAACTCAACTGAATCTTGGGTTCAGACTGAAATTTGGAAGACTTTGCACTTAGTTTAAGTAAAGGAGAATATCTAAATAAACAGTTATAATTCATGTCTTAAATTACTCCCATGTTCTGCATAAACAAATATATTTTTATGTATAAATCCATATTATCCCCTTGTTTTCTGTCAAAGGTTTTACCCAGCTGAGAACAGGTGAGGATTCTCCCTTGAAAGACTGACAAAGCTTGAAGTAGTGCCATCCTTCTGGCTGGGTACCCACAGGAAATGTCCCTTCAAGTACTGAGGTCCTCTGCTAAACTTCCTTAACTGTTTTCAAATGTATTCCAAAGCAGGATCTTTTAATTAATGTAGAATTTAATTAACAAAGAGTTGCACTCAGGCAATTCTCGCTGCACTCAGGCATCAGACAGACCTGAAAGGGGAATATGGGCTGCAAAAAAAGCCTTTGCCCAAAGTTTCTATACCCTATCATGTTACTCTACAAGTTAGCCCCCAAAATATCAATGGATCATTTATTTCAGACAATTTTTATGACAATTCAGGAAAGTCAAACTGCTGATGTGTTTTACAGGCACCTTAATCTGTTCTATGTTAGTCACTATTACAAGTATAAGCATCATGCACTTTGGGCAGCAAAGAGTATTTTGTACCATCATTCCAACCACTCAGAAACACCATGAATCAGATAAAAAAGGAAATAATTGACTACATTTCTTTACTCTTATTTTATTGCTCTAAGCAACTATGAATTACAGCCTTCATTAAATAATGGGTGGTAGCAACTTTTTTCTCAAACATTAAACAATTTCTAATTCTATCTCTGCTTTAGTTATGAATTTTTCTGATAATCTTGAAAGAGCAAAATTATTATGTTTTGTTTTCTGTCAATGCCAAGAATTCACAGGCTAATATTTTCATTTGGGACAGCTGATTAACAGAGTTAAATTGTATTCTCACACTTGCCTGTTTGAAAAAGGCCTAAGAAATGTAACAGATATTGGAGCAAGGGTTCTATATAAAAATTTAAAAATCAATGAAATTTATGGAAAAGCTATAATTTTCCACTAGTACATCTTCCTTACATCTTAACAGTATCATTTTTCACTGCACTATGTATAATGGTTAAAAAAATTAACTTTTTTTTATTTTACAGTTTGCCAAAGTTTCAGAAGTAATATCTCATTTCTCATAAATTGATTTTATAATCCTAACCTCGAATGCCCATGCTGATCTTGCAGTTCAAATTTGGCAGGTTTAATTGTTCTTTCAAAATAGAAGAAGAATTTTTTTGGTCTACACATATGCTGCCCAGCATCTGAGGTATAAAATGCAATACAAATACACTTTACTTGAGTAACAGCAAAAGAAGAACATTAATAATGTGCAAGTGTAGTTTCTCTAACACCACTGCTTGCCAAAAACATTTTTCCTTATCAAGATATTCTCAAGAGCAAAAAAAAAAAAATTTTCTTTTACTAGAATGGTGAAGCCAGTATGGAAGATAGGATTATCATTATAAATTAAACAATGCAAAGAAAAAAGTTCATTTTATATTCACATAACATCTATATGCATTTTTCAAGGCAATAATATGACAACAAATGAGTCAAAACAGTAAAACTTATATGTGCTAAGGTTTTTCCAGACACATAAAGAGATGGCAATCAGCTTGAGATTTGGCTCTAGGTAAATGAGCATTCAGTCAGAATTTTGATAATATAGAGGGCATTCAAAAGCTGAGTAACTCATGTCTTATATTTTAACGCAGCCAAATAATAAGATAGAAATAGGTTGGTAAGATTCAAGTAAGTAAAAGAAAATTGTTTTGTAAAATGTATTTAATGATGGATGACTTCAGATTGTTTGCAGAAACCCGTATCATTGGCTCACAATTAAAAATTCATTAGGTCTTGCAAGGCCTGGATAGCATTTTGTAAATAAGAAGCAGCATGTGAAAAATTCAAGTGAATGCAAGGACTTAATAGAATAATCATTGAAGAAGTGCCCCACAACATAACAACACATAAATATGTATGTGTCAAGGACTAAATCATGCTCACTGTACTTACACTAGCAGCTCCATTAACTTGGGTTATTCTGAACTCAACCAATCTACTCAGAGCAATAAAACAAACAGCACCCTAATAACTTTGATGGCCATTCCATCACCTCTATTTCTACTGGTAATGTGTTACATAAGCATAACCCATAAAATGCATGAGACCCCATCAATATTTTCAACTGAAGGAGTCTTTTTCCTCAATAGTAGATTTTTTCTATTCTCACTCGCATTAATTTCAATTCAACTCAGTGACGGAAGGCTTAAGTCAATGTTAGTTTAATGTCTAGTTAAGATAATGAAATATTTTTATAAAACTGTTTCCATTTAAGATTCAGACTTCTGTCATTTATTTCTATGGATCCAGAGTTTTACTTTATGGGTTACATAGAAATCCATCATTTTCGCTTACTCTTTTGTCAACTCTTGCTAACTTATTAATGATGATTTATTATTTATTCTCATATTCAAAGAAACAATAAAGAGAAAAGCATGCACAGCCCCAGATATAATGAAGAATAGGCTTTTAACAAAACCAAGCATCAAAACATATTTTTGCCGGAATTGAGAAATCACCAACACCTTACCATCACTGGCACAATGCAACTGTCTACAAGCAACCAAGTAGCAAGTGAATCAACCCATTAAAATAATGGGAAACACAATCAGCACACCCACCAGTGCTTTCAAACACCAATCTGAAATACCTTGGAATGACCTCAAATTATTTGAATAATTGTGAAAATCCCTGCTTGACTTGGAGCACAAAAAGAAAGAATTCATATAACTGATACTGCTGCATTTGAGGAAAAGGTAGCACCTGCTCTTTTAATCCACCCACATAATATGCTTGCTTTTCCCATCCAGCAGCATCTATGGTGGACACCAAGAGCCTTGGAACCGCTGATTTAACCCAGATGTTGGATATTAAGTGTGAACCATGAGGAAGCTCAGCAGTGAACCTGTGTTCAGTGTAGATGTATCTGCCAGATGCTGCTGCTGTATTTGGCCCATCCAGCTGCGCTGACTCCTCGGCCTGTCATCATCACCTCCATGTTCACAAAATTAAGGAAATATTTTTTGGCTTCTTACCTTGGTAATAACATGCATTCAAATAGACAGGAACATTATTTCAACATTCTTCCTATTTCTTCAGGTTCAAAGCCTTGACTTTCTCCCTCCTCTGCTAATACACCACCTATACACAAATATAAAAAACCTAACACACCATTATGCTACTGTATATTTCAAAGTTTTCCTTACAGGACAGGTGAAAAAGAAGTGACTACGCATTGTTCAAGTCCTTTAGTCCTTCCACCAACTCAGTGGGACCGGTTTTCAAATCTCTGTTCAGTTCAAGCAGGACAATCCTTCTGGGGCTTCCCCTCTGGGGAAGCAGGACATGACCTCCTCATTTGAATTACATAGATTTGCTATTCTGATCTCGACCCACCTGTCAAAAATATTAAAGGGCAAATAAAACACCCAGAAAATATGGAGAGTGAGAGAGATGCATTGTCAGAGAAAGTAATTATTATCTCGTAATACCATGGCAAATGTCTTATTACAGGGAACAGCTGGTAAAAAACATTCAGTATTTCATACTAGAAAAAGACATACAACTAGATGAAAAAAAAAAAAGAATGGAATTTTGAAAACATAAATTATGTTGTTACAATTGATATAGATGCTGCCATACCTTAATGTTTTTTTCAGAAGCAATTCATATACTTATTTTCATTTATCTTCATATCTTTTCAGCTCTTTTAATTTATTGCCTATTGCATAAATGACCTTTTTATTCCTCTATACACTACTTTGAACTCTACTTTTTCATATAAGCAAGGTTTATCTTCATACAAGTTTTTCTATATCCAAGCAGCAGCTAGACAACTCAGAGTGCCTGCAAATGTAATTGACCCTAATCATTACATGACAATAATCACTTTAACGAGACCTAGTCTTGTCAAACTACTGGCATAGTGTCAACTCTTTAGCTCCCAAACAAGGAATTCTCAGGACTCTGGTTCTACAGGATTTTGATCACCATGTTTTTTCAAGGAGGTGATCAGTTAGATCTCCGCTGTCTGCACTGACAGCTCGTATGGAAGGCAATGCCAGCCACGCTCTGAGCTCAGCTGACACTAATTCCTGCAGAAGGCAAGAATCCCAATCTTTCAGCCCTAACAGGAGACAGGCAGATAGTTTGCAGTGAAAGGCAAAGGCCACAGAAACACAGCATTGATGCTTTTGCAGCTGATGCATTGCACTGCTCTCACGCCAGCCATCAGCTCTCCCACATATTTTCTTTCCAGCCTCAGCGAAGTCATCTGTTCTCCTCGTGAATCGGTGCCACGCTGGCGCAGCGGGGAGGACAGCACGCTCCCCTGCCTGTCATTTGTCTGACTTTTAAAATTAGCTCCAGCCTTTCACGGAGGAGCCCACAGAGGTGGCTTTGTCAAACAAGAGGAACCCCGCTGGGGCTGAGACCTTCCCCACCGCGGTGAAGCCGCGGCTGTGCGAGCGACACTCACCCACTTGTGCTCTCCAAGCGGTGCAGCCGTATACATGTTAACAATAAAGCAAACTCTGAGCCTGAGAATGAAAAAATGTCCTCAGTAAACCAGAGAACAAGTCTCATTAAACCTATCAATTCATGTCGGAATTTGAAAGACTTCACGGCCTGTCTCAGTATTACCGCTACTTTGAAGCGAACTCAAACATTAAACAATGGTTAACATTTAACTTAAAAACTTGCTGTTTTGAGATATTTGAGTTATGACTTGAAGTTTCTAATTCAGACTCAAACCAGGAAATTAAATATTTTAGCAATTAATAAAGCCTTTCCAAATTTCAGATAGAATATTTTATCCATTAATTCATTCTCAGCATTTGAAGTGTGGGACAGGGAAACCAAAACACCACCTGTGGTTCTATTTTATTCCTAACATATCCTTCATTTATCATTTTAAATACTGCATCAAAAGGAGCCTGTTAAGGTGATCATGTTCATTGTCAATTCAGAAAAATAATATAGTATTATCTCCTAATGATGTGATTCACATTTATAATAAAACTAAACCCTACTTTCTATTTAATTCTTTCCTCACAAAATCCTAGTAATAATGCCTGGAAGACAACTATAAGAAGGGAAATCGTATCTGATCTCTAAACCTTCAGTTTTATCCTTAATATGCTGTTTTAATTAAAAGTAGCATTGTTTATACTTGAAGGAACATTAGGAAGAAGTTGAGTGTTTAATATCCCATATATGAAAGGACAGAAATAAGCAACACTGTCTTAAGTCCTGGAGCATACATTCATGTTATGTGATGCTACAGGCATTAATCAGATGATCACTCTATCGTCTGGATCTGAAAATGCTTGAGATAAAACATACACCTTCACGTTCTCCATGTGGCAAAAGTTTAACTTACGCATAAGACAAATACAAAGAACCTACTGTGGCTTCATAGCTTTTAGTTTTTTAACTTGTAGACAGTTACATTTCTTTTAAAAATGAATAAACTTAGGTAACCTTTAAAATACTGGTTTTATTAAATGAATGCATTAGTCACAACAGATAAGAATTTTATCTACCTTTACCTTTCAAAACCTGTCCTGACAGGTTTGGTGAGCAGAACAGCCTAACACCAAGTCACTGGAGTACCTCTTTGGTAATCAAATAAATCCTTGGGACAGACTGAGGAATGTCTCAATGGCCATGCCTCAGCCTTACTAGAGGATGACAAGGGTGCTGATTTGTTAGGAAGGTAGCTAGACTATCCTTACCTCTGCTTCAACAGAATGTCTTTTATTCCACAGTTAGAAAGTTATAAAATGTTTTTACCACATTCTCAAGAGTTTTTAGAGGTTCTCACATGTCTGGGTTTTCACATCCTTCCTCATAGTGTGACAGCAGACGAAACCGTGCTTCTAACACAGATCAACTCTGTTACACATTTAAAGTTTCCTGACACATCAGGGTCTGATCATACAAGATGCTGAGTATAGCTGGTCCAACACTGTGTACGCTGGAAGCTATTTGAAAAGTGTGAGAAAGGAAATTTTGTGACGTTTATAGCTTCAATGTTATAAACAGTGACAGTGTGTACACACATATCTGATGAGTCCAATGCCCCCTTTTAAATTTTTTTCTTTCATTCTTTTCATCAAGAGAGTAGTAAGTGTTCTAATGAAGGAAAATATAAGTCTAAAGTCTCTCAACCCCAAGTATTAAAGACACAGCCTTTCCTCTTTGTGTTTATGCTGCCTGTAGGAATATTTGGAGTAGCCACAGTTGGCTCAGCTGTGAGGAAAGTGAAACTTCTTTTCTGACATGGCCATTACATCTACACCTGAGTCTGCTTTAAAATTGACAATCTTCCCACAAACATTCAGTTCCACTCTTCAGGCTGGCTCTGTATCATTTCTTGTGACCGAATGCAGGAAGAAAGTAAAGGAAAAAAATTGAAAAAGCACACTTGACCCAGGTGCTCGCTTTCCATGCTGCCTTTGTGCGACATAAATCAACAATTTTGTATGTCAGTGGCATTTGGCTGCTGTAGCTGAGCAATTACCTTCAGATATTGGTGTCTCCACCTCAGCTGTACTCTGGGGTAAGGGCATGAATTCCACCTGAAACATCCCCATAACCCATTTGGCTCCACTGTGAAAGCAGTCAGTAAGGGGGCACCTCAGACAGCTGCCATCCTGTAACACTGGACACATCCTGAACTTCACTGGTACAAAAGCCAGGTCAAGTTATCCTAACAGTTCTCTGGCCATCTCAGAATCCTTTGTTTCTTGGCTCTGGCTGACTGTGAAGCAGGAGCCAATTGTAATTTCTAAGCTACATATGTTAATGAAAGTCCTAAAGAAGAGCCTCAATAGTGGATTGTTACCATCTTGAACCTAATAGTAGAACCTACAGTGCTTTTTTCTGTGAGACTCAATGGAACTAGTGCAATAATCCAACAATTAAGGATAAATTATGAATTTTAAAAATATATATTCTATAAATATCAAACTGTTTGTTATGTTTTAATCCATTACTCTTCCATTTCACCACTGATTTTAGGATGCTAAAGGAGGGAAATGGGGAAATCACAGCTTTACAACGCAGAAAGAAAGGTTGAAGCTTAAAAACAGATGAAAGTGCATTTCAGAAGATTTTTCATAATATTTAGGTGAGTTCCAGATGGAGGATTTATATTTGAACTACTTGTTTCCATATATATTGCTTTTAGCTACAATAATAAAGTGAGAGAAAACAGGAGATATCCAGCTTTTGGTAACTTAAGCATTGTGGTAAACAGACATAAAAACTGAATGGAGAAGAAAGAACTAAAATGCTTTTTTCTGGCTGGCAAGCTAAGAATATATTTTATTCACTTGGTGGCTTTACTTTTTTTTTTTTCTCTCAATTGTTTGTTTGCTTACTGTTTGGATGAAAAGAAATATCTTCAGTAATCCTAACATGTGCTCTTTTTGCCCTGAGACAGAGACCATCTGATAAAATACTCTTGAAATGCCTCAGCATTTGCAATGACATGGATATACTCAGCAGCTTTTCTTACAGTGCTGATAATGTTATACACAGCAAAGAGGATCTATGCACAATGCAGTGACTTGCCTACTCCTACAGAGCCTCAGCTTTCCTTTTGCTGTCCCAAACTGTCTGCTGAATAGCAATGAGGCTGATAATGAACACTGCAAAATGACAGCTTCTAGAAGTTTAGAGTTCCCTTCAAGAGCAGCAGCACTTCAATACAAGATTTCTTTTCATCTGACAAAGAAATTTGTTTTCAAATATGTCTCACTTAGGTATCTAGGGAATCCAGTGGACAACATGACAGACTGCTTCAATTTCTGCATTCTTACCCAGGAAGCCCCACAGGAAAGGGCTGCTCCCTTTCTAGTGGTGAAAGAAAAGAGGCTGCACTGTTCTACTGCCAATATGCTCAGAACACAGACATCAGGAGTGAGGAGGAGGCCCTTCACATCTCATTTGCAAACTGAGTCTCAAAATGTTTCAGTACCATATACTGCACATTCTCTTCCAGTATTGAGTGAATTAAAAGACACCACTTACTGTAGAAAGGGTTAGATAATAGAAAGAGAAGGATTGGTTTGTCTTCTGAAGGATTCATACATGATAAAAGGAACATTCAGAATTCACCGGGGGATGGGAGCCTTGTAACACAGAATTCTCCACTCAAGGCAAACAAGAGTGTAGTTTACAAAATCTATGGTATTTTTAAGTTAATGGGAAAGCAGAGAGGGTAAGAATTTTTTTTTGTTTGTGTCTACAGAATATAAATAGAGAAAAATCAATCTCTCTCTTCCTATTTATCTAGCTGCTTACAGGGTCCTCAGAAACAGTTTGAGAGGTAAAAAATCATGAATGGATTCTATCCTTGAGGTCTTCAATCAGCACAGGAAGTATTCTCCTTTCACTGAGTCATAAACAGAATAGTTTTTCAAATCAGGAATTAGCCTATATTTGAGAGTCCTTATCCAGTAAGACTTTTTTCATCCTTGTCTAGTTCACAGAATATTAATCTGTCCTGGTGCAGCAAAGTAGCACAAAATTATCCCAATACATCATCCACCTACAGTCACTTTTACAAAAGCAGTGGGCTACTTCTAGGGAAGTATCATTTTATGCAGGATCTTTTAAGTTTATTTAATGCTCTCTGAATCATGGTACAAACTAGGTAGAGCACAGAAAGAAGATGAAGAAGATGTAAGTAGCAGTGTTAGAGCATTTTGGATACTGCTCAAAGGGCAGGTATTTGAGAGTGTGAGGGGCTGGGAAGCACAGAAATAGACAAATAGGTAAGAAACATATTTCCTAGATGTCTTACTTTCTCCAAGAGACAAAGATTTCATCATTAGAATGTGAAAGAGAACAGCTTTTCATGGTTGAAATTGTGATGCTTGTTAGGAACTTCTGTTGTTCCTTAATTGTTTTCAATAGTTAAGTTTATTAATGTCCAGTCTGGCAATCTGAGATTGCTTCTCCTGCAATTTTCATATTGATTTTCCCTATCAAAATGAAATTATATTTTTTAATAGCTTCTAACTCCTTGCACTATCTGGCAAAAATAATGACACATTAATTAAATCTTTATGTTAATGGCCTTAGAAGTAGTTCCCACCTCAATAAATCAGAACCTTCCAAATCTGCCCAGTTTATTCCACTTGCAATCAATGTTAATTTCCTTTTCCTTCAGCAACTCCATTTACTTTTCTACTGAAAATCCAACTATTTCTGATTACAATTTCAACATATTAAAATTAATGTGACATACTATCTATACTGTAATTCACTGTAATTTAAGTTTTCTTACACTATGGTGTTTGAATTTATTTTGAAGCTAAACTCACAGGATAAATACTAATGTTAATATCCCAAATTTTACTCTCTGATTTTCACATAATTCCTCTGCAATTTAGCCATGATCTCTATCTGGGCTGATTACACCATGAAGTTTATGCTTGATCATATGACATGTGACAAAAGAAAATTAGTAATGCAAAGCTATGGTTGCTTCTGCAATTATAGAAGCACATCTGTCAGAGCCTGTGGACTCTTGCAAAACTAACATAGTCACATGATCTCTATTAAATGAATTGTATCTCTGATTTTTCAGATTGCATACAAAACTAAGGCTGTTCAAATGCTTCATCACTTTTCTCTCTTTACATTCCTGCTCTAATAACAGCTCTTCTAGTAGTCTTTCACAACGTCTTGTCCTTTGTTTCAACATCACTCCGAAGTAATGAGTAAGGAATTCCTAGTATTTCCTCTTAAAACAGATTATATAATGAGGACAATTTTTTCAAGCTTGTTTAATGCATGAACCTATTAAAACTGCTGTGGAAAGAAATTTGTATGAAGATTTTTTTGAAGCCTATTAGGATTTTCCTCTGGCTTTGTATGCATTTACCATGATTCGGCATTAATTTTAATATTTTATAGTAAATTATCTAATTGTAGATTTCCAGTCTTGCAACTGATTACTTTATTTATGCCTTATTTCCTCCTTTGAAAATTGTCTTTGTTACCTTTGTGACTTCTTTTATGGGCAGAATCCATTTTTTGGCCTTGCCTGTCAAAGCAGTGCAATCTTCCTCCTCTAATTAGCAAATTAGACATTAGTATATGCATCAGGATAAGTAGCTGAAAAAATGATGAGTGATTTGAAGCACTCCTATAGTTAAATGATTAAGAGCTTTATACAATACCATAAATCATTGGAGGCTTCTTTGACTAAATCTGACAATTCCTTTAAATCATTTGAGGGACCATTTGAGACATATTGACACTTCATTAGGCAGAAGAGAGTTCCTGGATGTGTTGTATAGCAATTCCTTAGTTCAATCATTTTGGCTAATTCACCTGCCCTACGTTACTATGGCCATGAAAGCCGAAGGCAGGGGTTGTTTTTCCTACTTGCCAAATGAAAAAACAGCTAGAAAATATTGTGTTTATATTCTTCTTGCCCTAGCTCTGACAGTGTTGAAGGAAGGCCTCTTATATTTTCATTCTTTTCTCTACACTTTTACATAACAGACATAGTTCTCTAAGGATTCCTGGTTCTAATGAGATGAATATTTTCGCTTCGATTTCAGTAGCTCCAGAATTTCTGAGGTTTGCACTTCTGGATAAAATCCACCAATCGCTTAAGCAAAAGCTACTTCAAGCACAAGCTGATTTTTACATAATATATCAACTCACCATCCAGAAGCAGATGTTGGAGATATTAAATGTTGTTGCTACAAAACACTTCTAAGAGCTGGTCTACAGCATAGGCTGGCTGAGGACTAAATGCTCACTGTGTCTCCAGTGAGAAGAGTTAGAAGAGGAAGAGCTAAAAGTCAAAAGAAGCTAGTGAAAGACATATTAAAATCCAAATATCAGCAAGTAAATATGGAATCAGGATGTTGCTGGGTTTTTTCCACTGTTTGAAATGCTCCAGAGCTGCAAAACCTTATTTTCTCCCTCAATGGATACTGTGGCTGCTCAAGTTTGTATGGGTTCAAGGGATGAGGAACATGTTGGAAGAAAAAGCCACTGAGATTTGTTAAATACACAAAAGCAAATATGGCTTTGACTGTCTAGTTTGTACATATTTTTTCAGCTAAAGAATAACTTTCTTAGTAGCAGTACCACACTCAATCTAACAAGCAGCAGATTTAAAACAAAATGACAACAAGAAAGCAATATTATAGATATATGGATGTTTACTTGGTGGTCTTAGAATGGGTCATAGGAATAACCAAGTCATTCAGACAAATTTTATATAAGTTGCACTTTCCAGTGAGGCACTTGAGGGCTAAGGCTTAGAAAAATGGGTCTCTAAATGATAGTTTGCTGTTCATAATCATCTTCAATCATTCCTCTCTCCTTCTCCCTTGCTTCAAGTCTAGAGTATAAAGGTATTTATCTCTATGAAAAATGCAGAACAAAGCTGGTACACAAACTCTGTAAGTTATACTTCTGCTCTTATGGACATTAAACCCAGTATCCCTCTGCCCTCAAGGAAGAAAAAGCACCAGGCAGGTAGCTATTCTCCTCTTTATATATCTACATATCTTCTATCACTTCTAAAATAAAGGAAATCTGTTATGTATTCATTAGAATTCACAGATTTTACTTATTTCTTATTTAAAAATACCAATTTAATGCATGAAAAAATATTTTGCTTGTTTGGATATTGGGTTTTTCCTCAAAGATTTCAGTCTCACAATGGATATACAGCTATTGAGGACAAGTTATAATCAATCATTCTTCCTGGAGCTTAAGGTATAACGCAAAAGAGAAGATGAAAAAAAAATTAAAAAACCCAAAACCTACAAAAAACAAACAAAACCACCAACAAAATCAATCTGAATTGTGAGCCTATGATTCTGATTGTGGATAAAGACTGCTGTGCACAGCCTCAGGACATCCAGTAGCCTGGATTTCAGCAGAAGATATTCAGTTTAAAAAAAGGAAAATAAGGCAAACAAAATTATTCGAGCAAATTTGCTGGTTATTTGAGTAGAAGCTTAGTGAAGGCTGGCATTGTTAGCTTGATGGTAAAAATTATGCAGCTGAGGCAAATCTGGCTTTAGCAAAATCAACTGTTTCTGGCAAAACCTCCATTACAGTCATTGCAGTTACTGCGCAGGTAAAAATGGGATTTATCAAAAGGAAATCCTACATAGTTATCTACAGAAGTTAGGTTAACAATTGCTACTTAAAGCACAAGGACTGATATTTTCCAAACACAAATAAAACACATGCTTTCCTTTCCTCTAAGTACACTTATATAATGAACTTTCAATAGGTAACACTTGCCTGCAAGCAAAATATATAGTGCCAGAATACATTCCAAAACACATGCAAATTAAGAGCTTTAGAGACCTGCATTCAGCTCTGGGCCATCTAATACAGGGCTGTGGACTTGTTGGAGTGAGTCCAGAGGAGAACCACAGAGAAAATCAGGGTTTTGGAGCATCCCTCCCATGAACACAGGCTGGGGCTGCTCAGCTTGGAGAAGGCACCAGGGCAATCTTCCAGGACCTAAAGGGGGCCCACTGCTGAAAGACAAATGACTTCCAGCCTAGCCTCCCCTTCCCAAAACTTTCAGCAGACAGGTGGAAAACATACAGACAGATCTGTTTCTGTCTTCCTCCTCTGAGATCATTTACAGAGGAACAATGTGGGCAAATCCCTGCACACAACCTGAACTGAACTGCAATGGTGCCTTTTCTCTGTAAGATGAGTTGTAGCATGGTCTGATGGAGAAGGCAATTAAAAAATATTTTAAATCATCCATAATCTGGTCTGACTGGATGTCCAGGGCATCCAAGTGATAATAGGGGCAACCATTCTCAACCTGATTTTAACATACTCCTTGAGCTGCATATTTTTCATTGGAATACTTAAATATTATCCTATGGATTTGTCATTCTTGAGGGAAGTAACAGCAACAACATAATTTTATTCTTTTTTACAGAGCATTCCCAACACCTCACAGGCAGCATTAAATCCATTAAAGATTAGCCATACTGCAGATTAAGCCTGACACGATAAAAATCACATAAATAATAAATGCTGAAGTAGCATGCTATGCCAAAGCCTATTTCATCAAACATGACAATGAAAACCTCTTACTAGTTTTGTTTTGATATTCCTGATATTGTAAGGGCACAATAACCTGTATCTTCCACGCTTTGAAGCCTCAGAGGCAAAGCATTACAGATAAAATACCTTTGTCACTTGTCAGTAACCTGATTTCCAGGAATCCAGACCTACTGCCACATCGGTCTGGAAAAGCCTTGCTGGACTGCATCATTAGTAAGTTTGCCTGTGAGTTTTATGGACATTTTTAATTAGGTTATTCTGTGTTGATACAGACTGTATTTTAATTTTTTTTCATAACTGTTAACTTATTATGTTACTTAAGATTTTTTTCATGCTTCTTTTAGTTATTGCAGGATTATTGTATCACCATTTCCGCAGAAATTAAATGTGGGAAGTGGTAAATGAGAATTTCCTCAATTTTTCCGCATGTTTCTCTTGGGGAGGAGAAGTCCTCACAGTCTCATATTAATTTCTCTTATTTTTAAATTAGTCCCTATTGTTTCATTAAGTGCATTACCTATATCTCTGCTGCCTATTTGTGTAAATAGTGCTTGATCTATATATTGTATATTAAAAAAAAAAATCAGACTGTTGGTTTATTGTATTTTTCCATCAGAGATACTCCCAAGTTAATTATTTATACTTTTCTCACAACTCTTTTTTTTTTTTTCACATATCTAGTTAGAGGATCCAGTTTAAAACAGATTTGGTAATTCAGCAATTTTGTAAAAAACAGCTGATTTAATCTCATTTTTTATTAATGAGCTTTCTTCTCTCTAATTTCTTTTTTCTTCTGAATAGTGATAACTCATAAGGAGTTAAAACAGGGATTTCAGCAGCTCTGATAGAGCGTACAGAAAGAAGGGAAGACACAAAGCTGGGAGGAGTGGCTGACAGCCCAGAGGGCTGTGCAGCCCTTCACAAGGGCCTTGACAGATTGGAGTGACAGGCAGAGAGGAATTTTCTGAAACCCAAAGGAAAGTGCAGGGTCCTGGTGGACACCAAGCTGTCCATGAGCCAGCAGAGCCCTGGGGACAAAGAAGGACCAAAGGCATCCTGAGATGCATTAGGAAGAGCATTGCCAACAGGACGAGGGAGATGATCCTGCCCCTGTGCTCGGCCCTGGTGCGGCCATATCTGGAGTGCTGTGACCAGTTCTGGGTTTCTCAGTCAAAGAGGGACAGGGAACTCCTGGTGCAACTCCAGTGGAGGGCAGCAAAGTTGATTAAGGGGCTGGAGTGTCTCTCATGTGATGAAAGGCTGAGGGAGCTGGGCTTTTCAGCCTGAAGAAGAGACACATGAGAAGGAACCTCATCAAGGCCTGAAGGGAAGCTGTCAACAGGATGCAGCCAGGCTCTGCTTAGTGGTACCAAGCAACAGGGCAAGAGAAGAAAGCCCAGAAAGTTCACAATGAACATGAGGAAGAACTTTCCTGTGCAGTGACCAAGTGCTGGAACAGGTTGCCCAGAGAGGGTGTGCAGCCTCCCCCACTGGAGATTTTCCAGAACCACCTGGACACAATCCTGCACTCTGGGATGGCCTGAGCAGGGAGGCTGGATCAGATGACCCGCTGCAGTTCCTTCCAAGATGACCCATTCTGTAATTCTCTGACCTGACTTTACTTCTGGCTTTACATTTTAAATGTTCATTTACTTGTTCATTTTTAGGTCCTCCTCCCTCTTTTCTCTCCCACTTTCTTCTTATCTTCTCTACTTATAATGTATTTTCTGCTTTTGGTATTTACAGAATATATACCCCAAAGCAACGACCCCTATATCAGTAATAAATACTAGCACTGCTAACAATTATTAATTGGATTCTGCAAAAAGACTCTCTAAAGTAGAAACTCTAAGTCAATTTCTTCTTCTCCCTTTCCTTCATCTCTCATCAATCTCTTCTGCACAAAGATTTTAAAACACTTTTTTTTTTGTGTTCAAGAAAGGAGTTTTAATTGAAAACTATCCTCTTTCCTTGTGTATGAATTACATGACTATAAAATGGAATCAGAAGAGAGCAGCAGACAAAGGGATCAATAAAACTGCACTGACTGCACCTCCCAGTAACACTTCCTGAAAATCAGTTACTCAGTCCATAGGTACTCTTTTTTCCATCTTTCAGTGTACGACTGAAAGAGACTCAAAGTCTTATATAAAAGTCTCTCCAAGTCACTGTAAGTCTAGTTGTGTCTTGTGCAATATAACAGAGGTGCAGCCCAGCTCTGTACATATCAGTAAATACCTAGTGATGTTCTGTATGTCCTGTCCATATTAGTAATAATTTAAAGTTGTCACTTAATAGAGGTAGAAATATTCCACTGTGACACTGTTTACATTTATAAGCAGTTAGTGGGCAGGGATGTTTTAATTGATTTTCCTCAAACAGTTCCCCTGCCAGATGACAGAAACAAATTGTAAGCTGTATGGTCACAGTTACATTATTAGCAAATATTTGCCAGGACAAGGTAAATAGATTTTTTTCTAAAAGTAAAGACTGCAAAGCCCAGCAGAAGACACACACAGAACTCACTGCACCTGGGTCCAAGATACTTGCAAGTAAACCAGAGAAATATCAAGCACAGAGATTAAAATAATAAGAAATTATAATAGGGACTATCCAGGATTAACAAATATATTATTATTCCTTAGAAAACAAGTTATTAAGATACTTTCTCCATGACTGGCAAAAATTAAACAAACACGTTAAGTATAACATACATTTAAATATATTAATGAATGTTCAAGAACATAACGAATATAATTGTGTCAGGGTTGTAGTATGCTTACTAAGATTTCATATTTCCTGAATGCCAGTACATTAGAGTACCCTTCTTGCATCCATGCTTCCACAGGAAAGTTAGCATTCTCCAGTAAAATTAGTGTTTAGTTGTACATCCATTTGCTGTATCACAAGATGTTCCCACTGTCTCCATCTTCTTTTCCTTTTTGAGGAAAGAAATCCTGCCATATGCAGATTTGATGTTTTCTTTTTTAAATGTCCATATGTATGTTTAAAGCATTGTGGCACACTAAGTATTCTGGACGCAGTACCTGTGAGGAACTCAGCTCTTATTGTTTACAAATCCTGCATGCAGACCTCAGCCTGTAGAGGCTTAGTGTATTTAAGACTCAAAGAAATCCAATCAGAAATTTATCAGTATTTTCAAAGCCAATGATAAATTTCCTGCAGGATGTGTTTAAAGAAATGTTAATCCCATTGCAAGAATGAGACAAAGGGCAAAAAAAAATTATCATAGTCCTCAATTCTGGAAACAGTCACCAAGTTCTAGAACCCACTGTGTTGTTTTTAGGCTAAAGAAATGGCATTTTTCTTCAAACATTCTATCTAATTGTCTTTGGCAATTAATGATTCCACTATAAAATCTCAGCAAGATATAATATAAAGAACTATCTGAAAGATATAGTTAAGTTACACTTAACAAGGTATTTGTAAGGAACACAACTAGATAACACTGGCCATAAGAAATAGAGTTCATGATCCTCTTATCATCATTAGAACCCCTGAACAAACTGTCACAGAAACTCAGAAATATTTCAGCACAGAAGTGCCTGTGAAAGTGCACATATGGAAAAGAAGCAAAAGGAAAAATGCAGAGTGGTAAACTATAATTTTATTTTTAAAAGCCTCAAAAAAACTGTTAGAAAGGGCAGGAGTCACTGGAAAAAAGATTATAAAAATTCATTCAGCTTTGAGGTTTGCTGTTCAACTTAGCCTTCTTAATTTGAATCATCTACCAAAATCTACTATGCCATGCTGCTACCAACAATAAATTTCATTTTAATTATGTTGGAGATTCATTTATATGTAAATGCTCACCATCAGATGCATAAGCCCAATGAAAGAGATTCGTTGAACATCTGCCTCAGAAATTTAACAGAGTCAGGTCTGTTTAATGAGTAGCATTGTCCAACTACCTGTTCTTTCCATCAGATATCATTTAATTTACCTTTTTTTTCCCCAATAAAAGTAAAAACATAAGGGGGAACTATACCACCTTCTCCTTTTTACAATTATTACATACAATTTGTGGAGACAATAATAAAACATAAAAGATTCCCCAGCCGAAAAAAAAGAGCTGAGGGCAAAACATGGTAAATAAACTCTTGTATTATTGATTTGGAGCTAGAAGCACAGCACTGAGTCTCATACCAAGGGAGTGATTCATGTACTAAACACAAGCATCAGGTGCTGTTTTAAATGCCCAAGTGGATACAAGGCAGTACAACACAGAGCCTGATTTCCTGCTCTTCTGCAGCAGCAGGTGGAGGTGTGGGATATCCTTGGGCATCTAAACAGTCACTAATTATGCAATTTTAAGCACCATTATAATTTGTGAAGCGACTTGCCTGTAAAAAAGCTGCTGCATCATACTAGAGGTGGCAGGTTCGTTTTCAATGACATTGTCTTCATTCAGAGCTACATTGAAAAGACTGTTTTGGTCTTGATTTGGTTTTATTTTAGCTTGTTTAACCTCAGGGCACTATAGTTTTATTCCCATTTTCACAGCCTTCATGCACCAATAGGATATGGCTGTAGAAATACCATATTGAAACTAGGGAGCTAGATCACCCAAACACAACAGCTCCAATTAGCACCACTAATAATGCTGAAAATCTCAACCTTTCTGTGAACAGAGTGCCAACAAATATACCTCCTATAGTATGAAAAATATGAATTTGATCATTTAGTTGAATTGTCTTTTTGGATTTGGGGGTTTTGTGTGGGTTTTTTCCCCCTCAAACTCTACAACATCTGTTGCAGCAGGGATGGTATCACTCAAAAGCAATAGAACTGTCTGCTGATTCTCTTCAGCAATGCCACATGATGGGAGCAGGTCAGATAAGACAAGGGGATGCGAGGGGCAAAGCTCCTGTGGGAGAGGGGAAAACATTCCTTGGCACCTGTCACATGCAGCTCTGGATGGCAGCTGTGCCTGGCAGGTGGAAGCAAGGAGGGGGAGAAAAGCTGTTGCACATCAAGTTGTGCACATCATCTCTCCTCCCAGGCTACTTCTGCCACGTGCTGGTTTTCACAGCGTTTCTATTGCCTCCCAACAACTGCACACCCAGCATCTACTCTACTACATATAAAACCAGATCACTATCTTTAGTTTATGCTGCAAAGCTTAAAATTTCAGGCAGATCCCCCTGGAGCCAATGCTGATCTGTGTCGTTTTTTACTGATTATGTGAGTGAGCAAGTGGAATTGGCTTACCAGAGAAGTTGTCTTTCTCCTTTGCTTTTATCATGTGGAAGAAAAAGTTATTGCAATTGCAATGCTTTCCTCCTCCTTTCCTATATATTAGCAGAGGTGGCTTTTTTTTTGTTTAATTCTTGAACCACACAACTCCTGAAAAAGATTGTAGCATGTTGAAAGGTAAGATGCAGCTAACAAAGTGTAGAAAAAAACAAATGAGATCATTGCAAGAACAGTCAAAAGTAATTCAGTTAATAGAGCTTGGTAAGGATGGATGGAATTCAGTTGTGAAATGAAAGAAACTAAAATTTTGGCCAGGAAACTAAACACACACCTTGAATGACAAAGAAGGAAGCTACCATAATCCAGGAACAGCATTACATGCCAAAACAGACAGACAGACTTATACAGCTTCCATATGCTTTGCCTTTTTTTTTTTTTCATTTGCCTATAAATCTCAGAAGTTTAGGGGCCAATCTAAAGCTGTTTTTCAAAGAAGTTCTTTTCACAGCAGCATTTGAGAATCAAACTTGTGTTGACAGCCAAACTGTGGTTTCAAGATTATTCAGCTTCACCTTACAATTTCGTTCTTAAAATACATGCCCCACATAACTTGTTGAGGCTTAGCTTCCTCTAAAAAAAAAAAAAGCTAAATGAAACACATACCTATGTGTTTTGTCAATTTTTTTACAGATTATTTGTTTACTTTTTATTTATAGATACATTCTTTCCTTTTTTCTATTAAATAAAAAAATCCTCTTATTCTAAGAAGACTGTTTGTGAGAAAAGAGAAAAATAAAATAGTGCTAAAATACAGTGCCAGAGTTTCTTGCTGTTGCAGTTTCATACTCCCAAACATCTAGAAATTGAAAGTTCAAAGCACTTCAAATGATAGCCAGCTTATTAGAGTCTCATGGCTGTGCCCCACTTACAGCTCAACTTTGAGCATGGATAGTTATCTGTACAACAGTGAATTTTAGTTATAGCTGATGTTGACCTCAGAAACTCCTATCCACCTACATGCATAAAATACACCACACCAGGTTGTGATTGTCTCTGTGATGTCCTTACCTCTGTCTGTCCCCTTGTCCTAAGCATCTGTCTCCCCTCCAGCCTCCTGAGAAAGTATCTCCGATACCAGTGATGCGTGCATAACAAGATTAGATGAGATAGTGAGGGTTCAGTCATACTTTTCTGCCTCAAAGGAAGACCATTCTTTTCAGAATTAAATCATACCTGAGCTTTGGACTTGGGAAGAGTGACAGAATGAGATCAGGGTTCAGACACAGAGGCTATGATATTGGAGAGCTCAGATACAGGCAGAGTCCTGGAGAAATCTGCCATTTAAAGGGAAAAAAGGAGGAGAGATGTGTAATTGATATGTGGTTATTAACCAATTATTAATAAATCCCTGCATGCTGATAAAAACCCATTATTAATTGATACACGGAGATTCCTGCAACATGGCTTACAGGAAGTGGGCACCAGGTCTGCCTACTATTCAGCTTTTCTCGGGCATTCAAAATCCAGGAAATAGTAACACAAACATATATATACACACACAATATATAGGTGAGCAGGTGTACAGAAGTCCTGTCTCCTGGCAAACTAAAGAGACTGGGGAAACTGTGAAAGTATTTTCTTTTATCCGAAGAAGAATAGCTCTCATTTCTGTTCAGCTAGATTCGCTTTATTTTGACCTCAGAAAATGCGCAACTTCCTAGAACGAATGGACTTGAGTGTCTTGTGCAGGTTACTACAGATATCACATATGTCTAGGCAGTTTAAATAGGTCCTTTAATGAAAGGCACAGGGTTGTGGTGCTCTTTGCAAATCGTCAGTGATAAAATGACTGGGACTGTGTGCTTTTTTTCTTGTAGTTAGAAGTTCGTTTTTACTTCCATGTCTATTTATTCTGAATGTGCTTCATATTTGCAAATCAATCCCTGACTCTTCAAAGGGAAAGAATAGTTTATAACCTTACCGCTACAAAATCCTAGTAATCCTTTTAAAGCAATTCATACAATGCTGCTACTCCATAAAATAGAGCATATTTAAGAACCATAATTGTCTTACCTAAATCCTTCTCTTGAGGCCATAAAGTGCATGCCCGTATCAAAACCTTGTCAAGGTAAAGAAGGGCAGAACCTGTCTGGTGTTGAGGAGAACAGTTTGAGAAGCAGCCCTCAAGCCTTTGACATCTCATTTTCTGTCCCTATGTCCTTGAGGAAGGGGACTGACAGCAGCCAGGTGGGTGTCTGGCAGCTGGCCATAGCCAGCTTGCTTCAGTAGCTTTTTAAAATGAGCAGGCAATAGAGAAAACCTTTTAGAGCTACATACGTGTGAACGGTCACATCCTAGAGTGAACTGAGGAGCTCAAACTGAGCATGTGCCCCATCAAGGAACTGCCAGCTGCTTAGCATAAAGATGGCAAGAAGCAAAAGGGCGGGGAAATTATGCCTCAAGTTTTAGCTTTTACATTTTTCAGACTCTGTGCTGCTTTAGTGAGTAGCTCAGAGCTTCATATTAAGTGTTGGTAAGCTCTCTTCACAGAGTAGGGAGACAAAACAATTCCTTCTCTAGCTGGGGACCAAGGACAACCCATCCAGATCTCAGGCCCAAGAGCATAAACAATGTGGACTGAAGAGAGAAAAACAAGAAGGATGGGACTTGATGACCTGAAGCTGTAACTGGACAATTAACTCCAATATGCAAATGGACCAGAACTTATAAAAGTGAGAGACCTCGTGGCCAGTCATCCATTTTGTGACCATTTTGGTTCATCTTGGGTGTAGCCCTGGCTGGACTCTTCTACTGCCCAAGGTGTATCCATTGAGCCCTCCTAATAAATCCTCTATTCTTTAACTCCATCTAGTCTCTGTTCTAGGTCAGCCTTCACAAGGCATCAGAGAAGTCAATACTTTCTAGCAAGCAAATGGGGTAAGATTTCTTGTTGTACATAGAAGACAGTGTTGGAAAAAATATTATATTTAACATGAGATTCTGCTCCCAGTGAAACACGCTTCCTCTGACCAGCTGCATTACAAACAAGATTGATTTTGTGGGGTGAGTGTAGATTTTTTGGTTTGTGATGGCTGGCTCCTCAAACATGAAGAAAGCGAATGAATGTAGCCCTAGAAGAATACTCTAGAGTATTTTCCAACTGTAAAGAAAGTTCTGAAAAAAATTCAATTAAATTCTTCCTAAGCTTATGGGGATGTTAATATATTGATTTATTTAGGCTTGATTCCAGATAACTATTTGCAACTGCTTAATACCATAGTTCTAAAGACAGGCCACTTCACTGATACTGCTTAGGTCTGAAAAGTGCTAGAAGAGGATGCTCTAATATTTTAATTACAACATTAATTGTAATGATATTTGTAGTTATTGGAATCTAAAGTATTCTACACCAGCTTCAAAGGGAAGTATCCAGCTCCAGACAAAAAGAGTGGTTTCCACACAGCAATGCTCATTGTATCTGCTTTCTGCTTGCTCATTTTCCCTTCCATTCTTCAGCTCCACACCTCTCAGATGTTACCCTCAATTTTTCTCCTTTATTTACTGGTCTGCTTGTTACATTAATTTCTCTAGACGTTATTCTAACCCATCTATCAGTCATACACATGTACACATACTCTCCCCTTTCTGCTCTGTCCATTCTGCAAAAAAACTCTTGGGATGTCCCTCCTAGGAGTCCAAAGATGAGGCATTAAGGAATACGACTCAGTATCCATGATCGCAAAAAAAGAAAAAGTATGGAACAGCTTGCAGATATTTTAGAGAAAGTGTGTAAAAGCCAGGAATAACATCAAGAAATCTTCACTGAAAATGAAATGGTTTAAGAAAACTCCTGCCAAATTTCATTTGCTGAAAATAAATTCCTAACTGCAAGATTTTTACATGCTCTATTTCTGACTGCACATAGGCTCATGCTTTATTTACCAAATTAATGTTTATAGCACAAGGCAAGAGTATTCTCAACTTACATGACTGTAATTTGGCTATCTTCAATGAAATTAGAAGTGTTCACATGAGAGTATAAAATATGCCTAAATTTTACAACTATGTCAGTATACAATTCCTTTCATTTTTTAATTGCTTACCCACATAGAATTATGAGTGGAAGAAAATAAGGCAAGTGGTTTTTTTTCTTCCTATCATCTCCAGTTCTTTCAAATCTTTCTGCTGATGGTAGATTTTTCAGACAACATCAAGCTGCCTGAGTCATGTCATGTTATTGCTAAGTGATAATTTTCTCATTTCAAAAATGTTTAATTTTAAGGGTCATTGGTACCACAAAACCCTGTTGAGGTTATTTGCTAAGAAAAAGCCAACATCCTAAAAACGTTACTCCTTTCATCTCATACAAATTCCACAGAGGTGAGACAACGTCCATTTTCCTCACAGTAAATAGCCTGAGATATAAATAGTATTTATATGCATAAAAAGGGGTTTATAAATATCACATTTACCAAAGAACAGTGTGAGGTATAGATTAAAATGAGAACTACTTTTTTTTGTTTAGCACATATGAAAAGGAAATAAAATGACAGATATGTAGCCTGATTAAGAGCTTTGTTAGGTTTAAAGTTTCAACACCAAGCCTTTGTTTATCTGCCTAAAATATACAGTTTTTATTTCTACTGAAAAATTGAAGTGCAAGAACAAATGAAATCAAGGCAATGACAGCTCCATGTGCTTTTCCAGGCAGTACATGCAGTCTACAGGCATAAGAATGTCCTTTGCAAATTTGTGATGCTGACACCTTTCATCCCAAAGTGTTTCAGTAGCTATGAGTTATCAGTGTAAAGGAAATATTTCTGGACTGGATGTTAGAAGAAAAGAGAATAAAAGTAAAGTGGTACACAACAGCAAGTGAAGGAGAAAATTGAAGCAGAAAGCAGGACATTTTCTTATCAACCTAAACATGCTGGTGAGCAGCTGGGAGAATAGGATTAACACAGCATAAAATGCAAACACAATGTAGAAATTAGAAGGGGGAATAAAATTTATCTTTGCTCTCTGCTTTTTGTAGAACTTCCCTGTCTGGGAAGATTTTCCAGTTCTAAAGTTCCCAAAACATAAAATAGTTCAGGAGAGCAGTAGTGTCCCAAAAATTGGACAGCCGTGTTTTGCAGCAGTTGCAAAAATTGGATTTTCTTCAACAAAATTACATTAGTTATTACTATCATATAGAGATTTTCCAACCTACAGCTCTTACAAACCTTCCAGATGCCTTTCTGCACATTTCAAGGCTGCTTCCTTCTCTGGGCTGGGTTATTTGGCAGCTGCCTAGACTGTCCTTTGGTCACATTCAAGAATAATGCACATTGCTGTATTTAGGAACAGGAAAGCAGAGGCAACTGAGGCATGTACCACACTTCTGAGCACTTCAGGTTGGGGGGCACAAGCCCTCTAACTCTTGGCAAGGTGGGATCTCAGCTTAGAGCTCACAGAATCAAGTCCTGCACAGCAGAGCCTGTCCTGACTGCTCTTCCATGAGAAATATCCTTCCTAGAGCTAGGAGTACCAGTTTTATTCCAGAAAAGCAGCCACACACAGGGTTATCTCCTAGGATTTGCACTCTAGAACTCAACTCATATGAAGCAAACTGAATTTGCAGGCACTCTGGCTAGCCTCTATTAAGTTAGTTTGCTTGTTAAGAACTAGACAGATTACTTGTTTTCTGCTTCTGCTTTGACTTTGTCATCATGTCCTCATTATCATATTCAATTAATTAGCATATAAAGGTAATATTCCAGCACGCACACCTTCCTTAGAAACATTACTGAGTTCCATTAAAAAAGGTTTAAAAAAGGTAGACTTGCAACAGATTAAGGGGATTAAAAAAGGAAGATTTAGGGGCTTGTATGCATACAAAAAGACACATCTCTCAGGAAAGGGGTATTATAGTAAAATTATACTAGTTTTATATAAAGGCCCCCAGAAAGAAAGGAGGAAAAGAAGAAAACCATTTGAGATAAAACTGGGGAAAGCTGCATGAAAAGTATAGTCATGTTTACTTCACTTTGACCTCATTATAAATAAAAAGATTAGGGGAATAGAAAATGAGCATATATTAAAGCCATATATTCCTTTTCTCTGTCTCAAACAAACAAACAAATGTTTTTGTCACAATTTTGGGGGATAGTAAGGGATTAACTACTGTATTACTTTCTATCAAAAGTCTCAAATCTATTCATAAAGGGGAAAACAGACAGTAGAACCAAGAAACACTGCATTAGTTCTAAAAATAAGCCAGATTAGATGGGTTGTACCTATAGATTCTCTAGCTTAGTTGAAGGGTGCTTTTGAAAAATAACAGCCTGATCATATCTCCATTTTCTGTATTTTGGTTTTCTCTCCGAAATGGTTTCAAAGCACGTAATTTAGGAATCTTCCATAATAAAGAAAAAGTGGAAGATGTGCTCTAGAGACCTCTCTAACACACTTCATTCAGTCCATGAAGCCTTAATAGGGCTCACCAAAAAAAAAAAAAAAAACCAAACAAGCAAGCAAATATATAAATGTAAGAGTGGTTGGTGTTGAGTCCCCAGCATAACTGACAGAACTGTTTCTAAAGATCATGTCCTTTTAATGTATAGCACTTGACAGTGCATTTAGAATGGAACAGAATATTTTTAGTTGTAAGATACCCCTAATCATCTAGCCCAAGAGCCTGACAACTTCAGGTGACCAGAAGTTAAAGCATGCTTTTAAGGGCATTGTCCAAATGCCTTAAGCACTGTCAGACAAAGAACCAAAATTCTGCTCATGCTGCACAACACGAAGGGAAATGCAAAGGCATAAATCTTCTTTTAGACAGTGATATAAACCCAACAGACTTTACAGGGTGGATGTCTAGTACTTGCTTTTGCCAACTTCCGAGTTCAAAAACTCCCCAGATTTCTGTGGTTTAAATTTTGCCATGATACTTTTCAGTGGTGTTTTGCACAGTAGGTGACTAAATTGCTTTTCTCTTGGTTGGTGTCCTCATTCCGGTGGTAAGGGGATGGTTTTGGTTTTCATCAGTAAATAGTCTCACCCCTTTTTCTTACATATTTTTCAAATTAAGTGAAATATATATGATGCCACACTTTTACATTAAGCACTTCCAAATCTCATTAAACTGCAGCATAATAAATGTAATCCTGCTACTGGTACTATTTGCTTTCAGGGAGGTAAAAAATTATATGTTTCTAATGCAGACGAATTGCTTTTGGATACCACATATGACCCAGCATACTCAGGATACAGAATAATCACTAAAAAGCTATTTGCTCTGCTTTTCCCTACAATCTTTTACCAGAATATCAATGCTGTACTGGAAGTAATATAAATACAGCACAACACATTGATCTCATTGGGGTTGCTGCTGCAAAGAGGTTATACATATATTTCCTAAGGCCTCTTCTAAAATGCTTTTCTCACTCTTCCCCTGTCAGAAGGCCTTGTTTCAACACTGTTACCAGAATTATCACTACATTAAGCTTGGTCTGCAATTACAAATACATTTCCAATTCCTCAGTTGGGAAAGTATTCAAAACTTCAGTAGCTCAAATTAAAAAAAGAGTTCAAGTGCTCAGAAAGAGAAAAATATTGTTGGTACTAATATATGGCATTAGGACAACTACAGATATTTCTCTTAATAGCACATTCCCTGAACTGAAGCATTAAATTCCACTTGTACCTAAACCCATTTATTACATGGTCCACTCAGTTGCAGGTGCATTTATTACATTAATATTAATGGCAAGATTGATTTTACTCTTGGACAGATCCATCACTAAGGAAAGTTCTTGTCAGTAATATCCAATAACTCTGAGAAGCTCTGCTCCTATTTGCGCTACCAGATGCCAAAGTAATGCACACACCCCAAACTCATCAGAGTTGCCAGGTACATCTGTAATGGCTCAAAGGTATCTTCCAAAAAACAACCAGTGGGTAATTGAGTTCAGAAAACAGCAACTGTCCATAGAAAATAGTCACCAAGAGGCACCATTATTTCAGTTAAAGCTGTGGGTTTATCTGATTTGTTGTTGAACTTTGCTGTTCTTTGTACCATAAACATCTACCTATTTGATTTCCACAAAAAATGTTGACTGTGGAATCAGAATTTCTGTATTTTCTAGATCTATTTATAGATTTTAAATTGGACACTGATCACCTTCACCGAGATGAATAAATAAATTAGTCACAACCCTGCATTGTGCACTTAACTCTTCTTTTAGCTAGGCCACCTGTGCATGCTGCAGTTGCCTGTTTCGAGACACATCAAACATCAGCTGAGTTGATCACGTGAGGTCTGTCTGCCACTTTCACTGTTATTATTTGGAGCTAACATGAAGAGATGCTTATCTTAGAGGTGACTCTTCCTTTGCAACTTATTTCTTGCAATCCCATTCTGTTCGTTTTAAGTATCATTCTCCCTACACCATCTTCTTACTAATTTTGCCTTTTATTTTCATCAGAAGATGATGGCTTTTTTAGGATTGACTTTCTAGTACTGACAGTTCTAGAAGAGCAAGGATATTTGATGCATTGCTTAGGCAGAAAAAAGAAAATCCATGTTAAGCATTTGTTTATCTATCTCTTGTTTGAATAGGCAATGTTACATTTCCCATCTTTACCACAATGAGGCTCTTTTTTCTTCTGGGAGAAAATAAAATTATGGTCTTCTAAATTAACTCATGTTCTTGAAAATAATTCAGTTATGATCCCTTATTTGCAAAAACAATTTCTTCCTTATATACTTAGATTGGCTTATCAGCAGTAGCACAAGCTGTACACTGCTAAATGCCTACTGCTGGTTGGTAGTAAATCAAGTTTGCATTTTGCAGCTGATATAAATGTTCAGTTTTTCTGAAATAAAACTTACAGCTATGCTTTCACTGACAAGCATGCAAGGTTTTCACTTCATCTTCACCACGTGAAATTTGAAGTTACTTTATGTAACTTCATATGTCAAGGTAGCACAAGCAAGGGACCAAAATGGATTGTTACACAGGCACTAACTACCTTAGTAAGATAAAGCAATATAGTGCTTCACTGTAGTGAATTGTTGTTCTGAAACATGTTTTTATGCATTATGTTCAAGGTTTCTTTTAACTTTAGAGATTAGAGACAAAAAATTAAAAAAAAATTAAAAATTCTTGCTATTGTTACGTTTTAAAACCAAACTGTGAATTTTTAATATGTTGTGATATTAACAATCAACGTAGTATAATTGCATTTTCAGTAGCAGAAAGTGCATTTCAGTGTATGATAGGATCTAGAAGACAACTTATAAACACTGTAAGGCAGAAATCCTCTTCTTAGATTTGTATTCCAATCTGTCAAGAACTTTCCATACCTCAAAAGTAAATAAATAAATATCTTCTAACCACCTTCAGACACACTAGTTGAATAAAACTAACAAAGGAGAACACATTCATTGAAGTGAGTGGAATGCAACAAAATAAATTCAAGATAGCTTGTAGACTAATTTCCATGCCTCAGAGTACTTTAATATTGTTCCTACCCGAAATAAAATTTTCTGATGAAAAACTCTAAATACTCAAAGGAAATATGAAAAGGCACTATGAAAATAAACTGGAAATATATATATAAACAAACTTTTTTTCCCCAGAGATAAAGTTTAAAAGATCAAATCAATATGGCCCTCACTCCAATAAAACTGTTCAAGACTGTTCAAGAGCACTTAATAAAACAGATTATACAGTTCTACTACCTGTCAAGGCACAAGTGTTAATGAGAATTGTGAACCAAAATGTAAAGTAACTGAAATACAGAATTAAGTCCTAACTGATTTTCACTTCTTTTGGTTCAGTTCAAAGCAACTCTTAACTGGCATTAGATATGAAAATAAAAGTAAAGTTACTCTAAACCCTATAAAAAACTTCATCAAATATCAGTAATGGACACATTGAATAAGCAAAGTAAAACAAGAACCTTTCAAATATCTGTTTTGGCAAACTATTAAAAATTAATTCAGCTGAAGAGTAACCTGCTGAATGTTAGTTCCTGAAAATGGCAAATAAAATAGATGCCTTGGTAACTATAAAACTTATAACTTCTGACTGTGTAATATTCATGCTTCTGTTATGAAGAATCTAAATATTTGGAGGAATCTAAATCCTTCTCCAGTAAAGTTAAAAAAAACCTAACACATTAATAAAAAAAATCCAAGAAAACAACACCCCACCCCCACACTGCTGTAACCACAGTTCTCATTTTGAATTCACATTATTTTCACCTACGGAAGAGCTGAATTTATTTCCCTTTCTGAAATGCATTAAGAGCCACCAACAAAGTGGTGAAATTGGATTCAAAAAGGCAACACCTTGCATGTACGAGAAAGTTTTCCTTTAACTAATTCTCAGCATAAGTTGATTTTTCTATACAAGGCACATTGCTCCTCTAGATAAGCAAAATATTAAAAAAAAAGTCAGCTGATATGAAAGGCCACTGTGTAATATCTCTCTGATTTTAGAAAAAAAAAACCATCATAAACTGAAATGGTCATGGTAGCTCTATCTTCATGTCTCTATTTGTTAGCTACCCTAAGTTTTGTAATTCAGTAAGCAAAGTCTTAACCTCTGATAAAACACAGTCCTGTTGTTACAACAACTTTACAAAGAAATGAACTTTTTAATAATCCAAGTACAAAAGTAGAAAATCACTTAAAGTGGTGGGAATTGACAAATCCATAAGGGCTTGTGCAAATCACTTTTGAGAAAGTGCAGTTCAGTTAAAAACAATGCTGAGTTTTTATTTTTAATAAACTATTAAGCTGTCCTTCACAGCTTTCTCAGATTTGAATGCAGCTTTGCAAATAAAAGAACCCTTACCTAAAGAAAAATGTGATTTACATTTGGTCTTCATATTAATTGCACAGATTAAAGCACAGAAGTACAGCAAGTTTGCATTGTTATGTTTGTGTACTGAGATGGCTTGTAGAGCTGTTATTTTCTCAAGGAAATGGCTTTTCTGCTTTTACTGTCATTATCCATTGAAATTTTGTCTGAGGCAAAAACTAAATCAAATTCTGTCTCCGGCCTAACTAGCTAGAAAACAAAACTGCATACACACTTCTGCCAACTTTCATGGTCTTATAAAAGCTGCAAGAGTATGTGGTGGTTTTCTCCAAGATGAGGGTCAGAGACTTGTGTGAGTTCCCACTTTCCCTAATGTGCCAAAGACAAAACCTTCAGAGCAGAACATGAGGGTTTGAAAAGCCACATGATTTTCCAAGGGGCCAGCAATGCTCATGTGAAGCTTTATGAAACAGGTAGCTCTGGAAATAGAAATTACTCTCTTCAGGAAAACACAGTATTATGTAGCAGCCAAACAAACTCCCTCTGCAGAGGAACCACTTACCAGCTTTTCCTCACCTTGTATTATTATAAACCACTGCTAGAACTGAATGATTTAATATGAGCTTTATGCTAAACCATCTAATAGTATCACTTGGCCTTCTTAGATGTCAAGCATCATCACACTTATCTTTTTTCTCTCTGCAAATATAACTTAAAGTTGCATCTGTAATGCAAACTTAACCCAAGAATTGGAACAGAGTTAATTTGCCTCATTGTCTGCCTAACACCTCCTTCCTCACTCTGTGTTCCTGATTTTATGGCTCAGTTTTATCTCATTTATGCATGTCATTGAATGGCACTTCCTCAGCCCAGAATCCTAGTGTGCAAACACAACAATGTTTACTGCATTGAGCTACCAGGCATTCTATAACTGATAAAATGATCATTCAGATCTATTTCACACTTAAGAAACAGTTTTTGTTAATCATATTAGAAGAGATTTCAAAGGCCCATGATTAAGAGAGAAAAATCAATAGAATCTGTATTCTCAGCACACCTTGATTTCTTAGAAAAAAATCCCCTAGTGTTATCTTTACTTAAATAATTACATCTATCTATATTTACTATAAATAATTTTATATACATTTATGAAGTAATCCAGAGTACAGGAATTCACTACTCCTTACTTGCTTCTCAAAGACATGGCATACATACCTGTAGCTGGAGTCCATGTTAGAGGTTTCTGGTTAATACACCCTAGTTGTTTCATAACGCCACTACATATTTCAGATATTTGTGCTCATTTAAAGAAGAGACAGAGGTGTTCATTGCTATTTCAAAAGAATCTTTTTCAATTCAGTTCTATTGCAGTGAATCACTAAATTACAGTTTGAGTGGTTTGGAGGTTTGCTAAGAATATTTCTTTCTGTTTTAACTGAAAACGAGATGAAGAAATCTTTCAGGGTTTCTTTTTTTTTTTTTTTTTTATTTGTTCAATTCNTTGATTTCTTAGAAAAAAATCCCCTAGTGTTATCTTTACTTAAATAATTACATCTATCTATATTTACTATAAATAATTTTATATACATTTATGAAGTAATCCAGAGTACAGGAATTCACTACTCCTTACTTGCTTCTCAAAGACATTGCATACATACCTGTAGCTGGAGTCCATGTTAGAGGTTTCTGGTTAATACACCCTAGTTGTTTCATAACGCCACTACATATTTCAGATATTTGTGCTCATTTAAAGAAGAGACAGAGGTGTTCATTGCTATTTCAAAAGAATCTTTTTCAATT
>VWZV01005871.1:104036-167926 GCA_013397155.1 Irena cyanogastra | reverse complement strand
TACTGAAAAAAAAATGAAAAAATTTTTTCGGGTTTTTTTTTTTTTTTTTTTTTTAATTGGTCCAGTCCTCCCAAGGCCTGTATTCAAAGCAGTTGGCTATTTCTTGCTTTACACTGACACTGAATGTACAGTACTAAATATATAACATACAAGCTTACACTATCCTTCCCCAAGATGTCCCTGCTTGTTTCTTGCATAATGTATCTTATGCTTTGCTTAGGTTTCACTTCATTCCTCTTAAAGTTAGTTTTCTTTATCAAGATTCTTTAATCTTCTGCCCTAAAATTCTCTTTCAGTCTTGAGCAAGGTGTTTTTTGTTTACTAAACTTGGTGGAATTTTTTTTCCTGGTGTCAGAAAGGTTTTGAGATGTCAGCTTTTTTAGTAGTGTCAGAGTTGCCAAGTATACCTCCTGCACATCAAAAATTGCACTTTAGAAGTTTATATATACGTACTTATAAGGTATTTGTAATAATTCATATTAGATGTCAGAAATGACCAGGTACTGTCCTGTAACACCTTTGCAACTGAGTGCAAGAAGTATAAAATCATAAAGGTGTGGGTCTACAGGAATTAAACTTTTTCCACCTCTCAGGTCCATCAGAAGAACATAGCCAAATTGTCATTTGTGGTGTAGTTTTGAAAAAAGCTAAATAAGTAATCCTAAAAATTGAGTTATATCATCTTGTTTCTATTCGGTTGCTTATTTGCTTTCAGTGGAATTCAACAGCATTTAGGGTATCAGTATTAGCTACCTGAACCCAGCCTCAAAAAAATTACCAAACCGATTATCACATGGCAGTCAGCACCATTAAGAGATTTTGAAAGGCACAATTTATTTTTTAAGTGCTACTATAATAACAATAACAAACAAAAATAAACACTACTCATACGATAAACCCTATTTCTAAAAGATAATATTCAAGTGACAGAACTGGGTTAGAAACCCAGAGTTTGCTTAAGAAAAAATAATCACACCTCAGCAGTCTCTTGATTGACTCTCAGTATCCACAGTTTAGACAAGAAATACTATTTCTTCAGTTATGTAATTCTTAAAAACAATGTACAAAATATGCATGAACAACAGTGAAAAATAAAAGAACAAAATATTCTATACCACCACATCTCTTTCCTCTCCTTTGCACTTCACACAGACGTAATATATATATTAGATAACTTTAGGAAGCACCATAGTTTATAACTTGATTTTCAGATCCTTTAAAGACTTTTGAAATGTCTAGTTCTAAATCACATGGATATTATTCTGTTAGCTGATATGAATGCAAGTGGAAAATGTAATATTTTTTGGTGGCTGGTTTCATCATATTCTGCTGTATAGAAACTGCGGAAGTGTGTCATTTCCAGACATGTTTACAGTGTCTTCAAGATATGAAGATAATCTTAAATACCATAGAAAAATGCTTATTGAGTGAACCACGGGAATTTTAATTTTTCAATAGTAACAGTGGTATGTTATTAATTGTTCCTTAGGTTAGAGGTCTTGATGGAAGGATTTGGTATTCCTGGATTGAAAGTATGACTACATTCAGTTCATTTCTTTGAAATATCCAATTTTCACTGATCCTAGAAAAAAGTATTTTTCTAGCCACTGCTCCTTCTCCAGATGCCTTCCAATTTCTCTTTCCTCTGTACTTGAGCAGCTTTTTTATTTGCACGAGTACCTATGCACACATTAATTCCTGAACTCCCAATTTTACTCCTCTGTTCCTACCCTCTCATTTTATCTAGTCCATTTGACAGAGTGGAAAATTTCATTCTCCAACTTTTTATCTTCCTTGAACACCTTTCTGGGTGTTCTTTAAGATGATTAAATTTCTTCTCCTTCCCTCTAAGTGTTCCCATCCTCTTTTTTTTTTCAACATTTGATCTCATTCACTTTGAAAACTGTGTCAACATCAGAAGTCCTACTCACAAATGCTCTTTCATTGGTAATCTGCCTTCTAATACTGCTTTTCTTTTTTTCCCTTAGCTGCTAAATTTACCAACAGCAACAAGACTAATAGACTAAATCAACATGTTCTTTTCAGCTTACAAAACTTTGATAAATCCAGATGAGTTACCTTCTTTCATACTTTTAAGTGACCAACTATATATCTTCACATATATTGTCCACGTTTTATTGCAAAAGTCATGTGTTTGCTCTGAAGAGGTAGTTTTCACTCTAGTTTTGACATTTTTATACCCTTGTTTTCTCCTGGTTTTGCAGTGTCAAAAAGTTGCAGGCAATCAATAAACATTTCTGTTCCTTGTATCAGGCTTTGCTCAGAGCGAAGAGATTCACGCTTCAGCTTCTGCTCTTTGTCTAAGTGTCTGTGGGTGGAAGTGAAAGAAGACAGAAATCTATGTGCTTTCAGATGTAATGTACTGTATAGCATAAGATAAACCTTATTTATGCCTAACAAGAGCCTAATCAACATACATCACTGAAATTAGTTCTTATTCTTTGCATGCTAAATAGGCAACGTATTTAAGAGAAAACCAAAGTCATGTAACAAGTGCACGTGAAATTACACCAGTTCAGCATACAGTACACACTTTAAAATTGAGTATATAGCAACTGCCACTGGTTTGAGATCCTGTTAGGCTGTTAGAAACAGGAGAAATAGGCACTAAATAGGGAAGTATTACTCTTTCCTGCTGTCTGCCTTTGCTACTCTATCCATTTTTCAGACCTACTGAATGCTAAACAAATATAAGCTGTATTTCTGTATGTGTCCACTTTCATGATCAGCTTAAGCCATCTTTTATGTAATGGCTGAATTTGCCTTGGAGGCTTTCAAGGGAATTTCAGCCTATTCCATGAGGTAACTGGACACAATTATCAGTGCTTTGAACTTCAGGATTCAATGGTGTCATTATTACTTACTCCAACTGGTTCCAACTACTTATGCTACAAACCCCTAGTTTTTACATATAGCCTAGTTGAAGGCCTATAATTTCTTTAAAAATATGGTGACATTACAGAATTATGGCCAACTATTTATTCTGATATGCTTAGAGTACTGTCTGAGAAGACATTATGGAACAGATATTTATCACTACAATGATGACAGTTTCATTAAGTCTTTCATACTTTAGGCTATGTATAACCTTTTTTGGTAGAACTTCCATATAATTATCCAACAGTCACAAAGTTATTACTGTTTCCATGGCTGTCCCATTGAATTCTAGAGGCACAACAGACACATTTTTCAGTTCAAATGAACATTACACGATGATCTTTCATTGCTGAAACTCTTAAGTCACTCTGCCTTCCTTTCTCTATATTAACTTCTGGGGTGGTTTTGGAATCTTTCAACTCACATTTTTGCCAGTATTAGAAACACAAGTCTGTTTTCCACTGCCAAAAACTGCACTGCGATTAATTTTTCCTCACTGTTTAAGATTTTAATTTTTTTTCTCTAACTAAATAGGAAGAATCACCCTAACCAAAGCACCCTAAGGATTCGAGAAAAAAAAAAAAAAAATCAATGTGATCCTGTGATCAGTTCCAAACAAATAGCAGTAGAGGAACAAAAAAAAACAAAAAAGGAAAATAAATACTTTTCCTGAGTGTTTCACTCTGTCCTGTACCTCTGACATCAACCAAAACTCTACCAAAAACTGTGAGCAACCCACAGAATCACAGAAAATAAGGCAAAGATGGGTTGCACAACACAGAAAAGTCAGAATCCTTACTGCTATAGCAGTAAGTTAACCTTACTGCTATAGCAGAGACACAGCCTACTTATTTTATTTTAAAACAAACAAAAAAAAAAATTAAGGCTCATTTTACAAATGATAAATATTAGGAATTCTCTACCTGGGAATATCAGGCATTTCAGCTGAAGACAATAGAACGACAATGAAAAAAAGAAAATAATCACTACCACAATATTTTGAAACACTTTCAGTAATATTTTCTAGCAAGACCAAAACTTGGCACTGTGCTCAGAAGCCCTTGACTCTTGTGCTTCATTTCAGACACTCAGTGTCTAAGTGAGATTACAGTGCAGTTTGGTGCAGGTAGTTGAGAAGGAGGAGTCAAAGCACAGCAAGACATCTGAACAACATGTGTCACATCCTTTTCATTTCAGGTATTTACTTAATGGAAGTCCTGACAATTGGATTTATCCAGCTTATGGAGAGTATTTTAATTTATATCACGATGGCACACAAGAAAGGTATGAGGGGAGAAACAGATTTTTCTTGTAAGTAACTGAACAACTAGACATCGAAGTTTCACGGGGAATCAATGCAATTTCAAGTCCTCAGTCAACTTCCACAGGAAGGCTGAGAAACTTCCTTTTCAAATTGTGTCTGCTGTGTTCAATCTATCTGGATTACTGTAAAATAGGGCTAAAGTTTGGATCACTGTAGTGGGTATAGATTCTGTATAAAATATCTATGGAGAATATTACTCTTAAGAGAAATCATCATTTTACAGGCAGTCTAACATTAAAAAAAAGCCTCTTGAAATTATTCGTTTCTTATTCTCTGAATATGAGACATATGAATTTGCCTATTTTTTCCAGCTTTTATCTTGAAGACATATTACCTCACATTGCATGATAGAATCACTTTAATTCTATTGTTTCAGAATTCTTACGCAGTTCTTTGAAGAGTACAAGTAAAAAAAAAAAAAACAAAACAAAGCCTTAGGGTCATGGAACATCTACTGCTTGAGTGTGTGATAGATATACAGCATCTGCTATGTCTGCTCATGTCACATCATCTGTGTGACCCAGTTCTTTCTCTCCTACCTCATTTTGAGACAAGAACATTGGAGCTTATATCTCATCAGTGCTGAACGTAAACATGTAAATCATGTAAACCAAGGAGAAAAATACATTTCCTTAACATGGCAGAAAATATCACTTTGAGTGTTCTTGTCTCAATGTAATAAATCCCCCCAAAAAGATGAATAAAGTATAATGTTTTAACTTCTTTGATGAAGGTCAATGAAACTTCCACCTTGTTGCTAGATTTTCAATACTACAAATAAACTAGCACTCCATCTGCATTTTTAAACTAATCACTCCAGCCTTCCTTCTCAAGTGGAGAAGAAAGGAAGAAATGGAAGAAGGGTACCAAGAGTGAATGAGTTTCATAAACTAAAAGAATATTTCTGAGTTCTCAGGTTACTACAGTGGCATAAATTTTTTGAATTTTGCTCATAACTTTTATGAATTCAGCTAAACAGGTCCACTCTACACTAACTATTGCCTTCTTCCCAATGCAGACACTTTGGCATTCAACACTAGAAATGTGTTGGTAGTACTACCCACAAAAATAAAACGCTGTATTGAGTCTGGACACAAAGTCCTGCTGAACAAAATACCAGCCAGCTGAACCTAATCCCACCTCCAAGATGTTTTCTGTCATAAATTTAGCATTTGAAAACACCCTTCATAACAGCAATCCTGCTGTGGAAAGCAATTTGGTTAGTGTTTGGAGATTGTAATCTATAAAGAAATCCTGACAGTTTATATTCTGACTCTGACATACTCTGAAAGATCTTTCATTTTAAAAGCATTTTTTTTCAATACAATGTCTAAGGAAGCATAAAAAAAAGTAAAAAAAAGTGAAAGAAAAAACCATTTCACAGCCTCTAATTTTTCCAAGAATTGGATTCAATTGAGCCTTAACAATTTTATAAGACACAATAGGGGAAAAACTACTTTCTTCTGTTACTCTATGAGAAAGAAAAAACTTCAATACCTCCAACACTTCTCTTTCTGCTATGGGGACAACTTCTTTAACCTACTTTTTGTCATTTGAGAACAGCATAAGACTTTTTAAGAAGCAGACTTTTTTGGGGGTTTATTTTATTTTGCTCAGATAGCTAAGAAAAAAGTTCTTCTTGCCTGGCTCTGTAGATTATATAAGAGTTTTATATGAAATAGCCTTCAATATTTAGTCCTACATAATAGTTTTTAGTGCTTTTAAATGAGAGATTAGCTACTGGTCTTTTTTACTGTCATTTTAGCAGCATTGGTGATTTCTTGTGCATCTCTGAATTGTGTCAATAGAATTAAGAAAGTGAACCTGCTATACACAGTGTGCTCTGTTATAAAAAACATAGTGACATAGAAAATATGCTGCAGAAATTCTTGAAGCATTTTTATAAAGCAGTAAGCTTTTCAATATTATTGCATTTCAATGACATGATTATTTTTACCAAACAAAATGTTAAAGCCTTTGTATATATTTGTGTATCTATTTAGTTTTGTCTGATGTATTTATATATAAATTTATTAATAAATAAATTTGAAAACAGATGGAGTTAATTTCAATTGCTCTAATCTATACTATTTGCCAACGGTCTAACAGTTATTCTCAAGTGTATTCATGATTGAATAGTTTCATAGAATTAGAACTGGATTCTTTTGAGTGCAGATCTGTGCACAGAGCAAATCACATTACAGAAAAAAAAAACATGGAAAAAATCACATTCTCTCGTGACAAAAGGTAGATGAGCATAGTAGATATCACTCTTTGATATGTTTGTCCCAAGATCTTTCCTGTACATCAAGTTTTTATGGTATTGGGCCTTCAGTCTGCTGAAACGTGGCAAAGCTATCTCCTAAGTACCTGAAGCTGTTGACAACTGTAGCTAAATATTTCCTTCCTTTTATTTCACATAGATCAAGTCCTCAGGCTTTATCAGCTTCTGTATGATAGCTAATGAAATATTCAAAACTGTGGCAGGCTCCAGAAATATCCACAGAACCACTTACAAGCCTTTTCCACAGAAATATCTGTGTCTCATCCTCATTTCCTAGCCACACTTAACACAGGAAAGATTTTACCAGGGAGATTTTTTGGGAAAATCTCCTTGCTGGCACAACTAGAGGCAGGTAGGGTTTAATGGTCCTGAACAAACCGGCACCGAAGAGGATCCTGAGACGTGGCTTTGATTCTCCCTGATGAGCCTCTGAGTCACTTTGCAGGGCCCCCCGAGGGGCAGCCAGCATGACTGCACTTCCTGTTAAATATTCCTTGTGGAGACAGTGACAGAGCTGCTCACTTTTCACAGAATCACTGGGTTGGAAGAGACCTTTAAGATCATCAGGTTCTACCTATGCCTTAACACAACCTCAACTAAACCATGGCACCGAGTGCCACATCCAGTCTTTTCCTAAACCCATCCACCACCTCCCTGGGCAGACCATTCCAGAACTTTATTACTCTTTCTGTAAAAAACTTTTCCCTAACATCCAATCCAAATTTTCCTTGGCACGGCTTAAAACTGTGCCCTCTCGTTCTGCCAGTTGTTGCCTGGAAAAAGAGACCAATCCTCACCTGACTTTCAGAAAGTTGTCGAGAGCGTTAAGGTCACCTGAGTCTCCTTTTCTCCAGGCTAAACACCCCCAAGCTCACTCAGTCGTTCCTCACAGGGCTTGTGTTCCAAGCCCTTCACCAGCCTGATTGCCCTCCTATTTCCCCAAAGGACCCAGTGGTGAGACACAGCCTCCTCTACGCCGTGCATGCTCAAATCTCTTTTCCCACCAGTGTCCCAATCATTAACTTACAGGGGTTTTGTTTGGTTATTTGGGGTTTTTACTTGGTTTTTAACAACAGTAATTAGAGAACAAGATCTCAACCCTTTCCCTCCCAGGTGAGTATACCAAAACCACATATCTGTCACTCCCCTTGCATCTGCCATGGTATTAGTTTCAGGCAATACAAAGCTCTTTTATTAGAGCCCAGTTCATCAACTATGAGCAATCCTGTTGATGCTGTTTCCTACACAAAAATCACAGAGCTAAGATCAAGATCTGATCTGTGTTACAGAAACTCATATCAACACACACTCCCGAGGTATTCAGAGATCCTGAACAACAAGAAGTCTGCAAAATATGTGCCTCAATATTGTGCCATAAAGCTGTACTGATTAATTTCTCCTTTGCCTTACTGCCCATGTTTCTCAAAGCCTTTTCTGATGATCCAGGGTTTGTAGTAAAGAGAAGACCTCAATGATAATTCTCACATCCAGTTTTCACCTTTACAGCAAAAAGGCACTCTCTGGATGGAGTAAACTGATCCTGAGTCATGCGCAGATGGCTTCATCTGCCAAACATGTTGCTCCGGTAGGGCATCCCATAAGCCTCACCTGCTAATAACAGCACCTATTAGCAGCTATCCTTTCAGATAGCCATGATGATTTCAAAAACAAGTGGTTTCCCTCTGTTATAAACTGTTTGTACTGGTTCCAGGAACAGGCTTTCTCACTTTCTGAGACTGTTCAAAAGCTATACTGCTTTTAAGAAGTTTGTATGATAGTCACTGAATCATTCTGAGAGTAGCAGTCTTCCAGAATTCTTTATTAACTGTACTCCTCCTGAAGCTGGACATATGCCCATTCCTTTGTAAGGAAACCGAGTTGTTTCTGTCACAGCAGGCAGTTCTCAGCAAGCTTTAGATGCTCTTCCCCACCCTCACTATATGCTAGACGATTTAACACGTTTCTCTCACAGCGACTGTACACAAGGATAATAAATGACTAGCCGTTCCAAATCCTGCCGTGCCTCTGGCATTTTCCCCTTGATGATCTCAAGAGCACTATTAGCACCAAATATACACCTGTGGCTAAAAGATAAAAGAGCAAAGTACCTTCTTCTCTTGGAAGAATGCCTTGCAGCACAAGACTCATTAATCTCCCAACTATTTTGTTTGGGTGCTCCCAACCACGCATTTAAGAACTACTCTACACTTCACCTGATGCACAAAGCAGCACTCAGTATAAACTGGTTCTCTGTAAAACTGCCCCCCTCCCTTTCTAAATCTTCTGGACCTGGAAGAGCTGCATCATAAAACTTTCATTTAATCTTAATTGAGCTTCAACCAAGGTATGACAGAAGCGCTATTTCCCTGAGATCACCGAGACCGACTTTTTCCAAGTCCCATTTGAGAGAAGTGCCAAGTTTTATATTTTTTGGTATAGCCAGGCAGTCCCAGAGCATCCCTGACCCCCCTCAGTACTGACAAAGTACCAGGTATCAACTTTGCTATTTTCTTGTTACGGGGAATGCTTTTGCAGTTCCTGCATGCTGGGCAACATCTGCTGAAGCTGCTACTGACTCTCTCATGTGCCACAATGATCTGCTTCCTATGGAAAAGTTAATTCCAAACAGAGTGAAAGAGGGACAGATCAAAAGGGTAAAAATGGGAAAAAGGCTTGCACAAGTGAAGATGAAACAACAAGTTTGATGAGCAAGCAGATGAGCACCGCTGTTACTGATCTCACCAATGCTGTTTATGTCTCTGCCAACCTGCTCAACTAATCTTGCCTCCATTCTGCAGGTTGACGCCAAACACAAATAACAGCAGCTGCAAAGCAGGCACAAAAATTTTGGAATTCAAATCTCTAGATGATGATTCAGTACAATGGCACAGCCTGGATTCTCCCACTTATCTATTTATTGTGGCAAGGCTAGCAAGAAACCATTCCAAGGAGACAAACTTGGAGGGCAGAGTTAAATAAAATTTAATAAATTGAGCTAGTTAGAAAAAAACAGAAGGGTAAAAGTGAAGGGCAGCAATTTCTGATGGAGATGAGAACCAACCAGAAAAAGCTGCTACCATTTGGAAAGCATTTGAGAAAAAACTAAGGTAATTCAGTTGGATGAGGACTCTTCTGTTTCACCCTGCTGTTTAGGGCTGCAAATTCCTTCACAGAACTTGCCAGTGTTCTTCATAGTTTGCTTTCACAATTCAAATATGCTTTTATAGTTTCAGGGCAAAAAATAGTGCCAGAACTGTGACCATTCAACTAGTTTACCTCTCAGTGACCCAGGGGAAGAGTGAAGGCTAGGACAGGGAGATAAATGCAAATATAGTGAAATAAATTTGAGTTTATAGAACTGCATCTCCCACATGGCATGCTGCATACAACCTGTACCTATCCTTAACCCAAAAAGCACATCTCTCAACTCATTAAATTTCAATTAACATGTAAATTTTCTTCTATTTTGTCTACGTCAAGGAGATTAAACCCTTTTTTTGCTGTATATTTATCCTTTAGCTGTCTGTAGCCAACTTGTTTCTGCTCAGTTTGGACCAGCTCACGATGCCAACCCTGCCATACATAACAATTCCACCAGCCTCAGGGCAGCTGCCAACATGGCACTGTCTCCCACGACTCTGCTCTGCCCCTGATCATACACAGTTTCCTTCCCTTGACTAAGCAGCTCCAGCACCACTATTCATTCTTGAAAGAACCATATTCCAGATCTTTATTCCCTGCCCCAGGAGTCTACCTTTACTCTTTCGTCCCAATATTTCTCCTCATGAGACCAACCACACACAGGATTTTAACCCTGGCCAGTTCGGCTACATTATATTCTGATTAATATTTAGTCCCTTTAGCCAGTTTGAAGGCTAATCCTTTGGGCACCACTCTATAAGAAAGCCATGCTACAGACAGAGGTGGAATGATGAAAATGGAAACCTGCAGATCTGGACCAAGAGTGAAGCCACATGCAATTAAAGAGCCTCTTTGGTTCAGAAACACCACTGCACACACAAACCTTCTACTCTCAGTTCCTGTATCAAATAAAAATTAGGCACCATTATGCTCATTAGCATGTAAAACTTAATTCAACTCCACTTGCTAGCAGAAGTAATATGGACCGTAAAAACTAATTCACAGAGGTCTTTCAAACTACAGTCATTTTTCCCAATTTCATTTACTTTCATATGGCTAATAACTGCAAAATATGCTACTGTAAAGCATGTGTTGAATTTGGGTATCTCCATGTACATTTTCCTCAGCACACTTGATGACCTTGATGCTGATTACTGTTGCATTCCTCTGTCAAAGACAGTATTAAAAATACTGTATGTATTTGTGATTATTAATTCCATGTCTTCTACATTCTTATCAAGTCTACTTAACGATTTATTCCCCCTTGATTAACTTGAAAACTATTATTAGCTAGCTATATTAGCTAGCTTATTACATGTTAGGAAGGTTTTGCACTGAAGAAAACAGGGACTCAGCTGTCCTTGATGCACTCCTGTTCATCATTCTCAGATTTGTAATAATTCCTGCCAGACCAGCCTTCCTTTGTTCTCTGAGCTTTGAGCTTTTTAGTACAAAGTGCTCTCATCAATTGTGTTTCACTTGGGGATAAAATATTCATCAAACTATCAAACCATTACTATTTCATCACAATTTACATTATCTTCACACTTAAATGATAAAGTTTAAAGTTTTGAGGTGGCTTTTTTTGTGTCCATCCCCCTTGACATACATATCTGCCTTTCAAATCCCTGTGTTTTTAGCTCTATGAACATCCTGTACCAAGCAGGTCAGATATTCCCATCAGAGCAAACTCCTGAACAGCTAAACACAAAACCTTCTCAATGATCCACTTCTTCTCTCATACTAAATATAAACTTACATCCTTGTTTTACAAACCAATTCCTTTTGGACATAAATCTGACTTAGCAACTAACATTTCCGCTTACAAAAACTCCAGGTTCCAGACTTTCACATTGAATATTACCAAAGTGGAAAATACTTGTTACCATTGCATTGTCCTTATGGGGGGGGAAACCCAAACAAAATACTCTTCTGCTTAAACTCAAATAACTAGTTAATTTTTTAAAAAACAAAATAAAAAAGCCTACACATAAACACAAACCCACATCAAAAACAACATTTCTGTGGAGTGCCACTGGTCTCTCTGGAAGTGCCTAGCTAGTTAGCTTAGCTGACTGTCTGACTCATAGTAAAAATTTAATAAGGAACTAATCCCCTTCTAAAACTCAGAGCTCTCTCAGCTCTGTCAGTGATGCTTCTTCACAATGGTACTTCAGAACCACCACTTTGGCAGTCACAGAAATTCATCTTATAAGTTGTTCTTCACAGCTTCTAGTCATATATTCCTTGATTTATCTAAAAGAGAACTTAGCTCATGCAAGTGTGGCCTCCTTTAAGGATCTAGTAAATTATGCTTAGCCTTTCTGTAGATAATTTGACTGGATTCAAATGTCCTTTCAAATAAATCAAACAGACCCTCATTCATTCATGAACTGAAATTCAGCATGTACTTTTTGGCAGATAGGCACAGACAAAGCAGATGGAGATAAAAAAACAAGGCCAAAAAAAAAAAAAGAAAAAAAAGAAAGCTTGATTTTGTATTTCTCTAGGACCCAGTTCTGCCAGATCTTTTGTGGATTTCCTTACAGTTGTTTTGCTAAGATAGTATTGTCCACAACCATTGACAGTAGTCAAAATAATCCTCATCCATAATAGGCTTAATGTCTGAGCCAAAATCTGACTCCTCCAAGTGGTAGTTAATATCACTGAGCATCAGAATAATTCAGGATGTAACTTGCTGTACTCCTGATGAACACAGGTGATTAATTCTCTGTGTGTTCACACAGACCCAGTGCTAGACACAGAAATCCTTCTTTCCCTTTCCAGCCCACAGCAATTTTCTCACTCCTCTCTCTGCCTCAAGTTTTAAAATTTCATTTTGGCCGAGATGAGAGACACAGGGTCCACATCAAATGGGCACAAAGCAACACACCCTTACTTGGCTCTCTCTATATGTAATTTTCAAGCTGGCAATCATGTGAATTGGTAGCACACTGACACAGAGACACTGCCCATGAACAGCATCTGCTCCAGATATTTGAAGATGGGCATCTCACTCAGCAACAGAGCTTGCTATGTTCTTGCAAGCACAATGAAAAAGGTGGCACTCTGTCTTTCTTGAAAGAGGTGTGAATGTGTGCATGGAAGAACAGCACACAAATACACATAGGATTTCCAAATATTTCTGGATGCACAGGAAAAAACAAAACAACTAAAACCCTCATGCTGTCATTTTCTTTGAATCCTATAAGACTTACTGTGCTCCATTTGCTGTTCTTCCTTGCAACAGTGATGAATAAAAACCACTATTCCTTTGCTATCAAGAGTTACCAAATTATCCTAAGAGTACGCTACAGTATGTAGCTCTCCTTACAGAATGAAATGAGTACCAAACACCTAAAATTCATACGTCCAGAACAATTTTTAAAAGGTTTTTTTAGGTTCAAGGGATAACTCAAAAGAAGCCGTAGGATCTGTAAAGCAAAATTCAAAAGGAAAAGCTGAGTGTACTTTTTTTATTAGCTTTTCACCCTTCTCACAAAAAAAATTTAAGGTATTATTGCACTTACAAAGTGAATTTAAATTGGCCACACCACTTAAACCCAAATATAAACTTAATCTATCCCAAAACATTTCTTCCTTAAAGGTTTTGTTGTCGGGATGGGGAGGCAGGGAAGGGAATGTTTATTTGGGGATTTTGGTTTTTTTTTTTTTTTTTAAACAGTATTTGGCTTTGCTCCCAGTGCACTGCTTGGGCTGTGGAAGTGAAATAAAATCAATTCTATGTATATATCGACAAATAGTTTCAAACACACATAGATGTCTTCCCTTCTGCAAGTAAAGGAATGCACCGTTTTCCCATCAGTGCAATAAAAACACAGTTAGTGGCTAAAACCAGAAATATTTTACTTTTTTTTAAACAGTGTCAACAATTTTCTCTTTTTTAAACGCTGTAGTTTTCAAGTGTAAGAAAAAAATTATACAAACCCCATCATGTATATCACATATTTCAGTACAACTTCAAGCCTGTCTCACTTCTAATCCCCTATATAATACGTAAAACACTGAACCGTATAGTTCTGCCAATGTTATTCTACTAAAGCTCATTAGTGAAAAGCTAATTAATTCAGAAGATTGAAAAAATACCCTGGTTTTCTTTTAAAAAGGTGTTTCATAACAATTTACAGCTGTAGACTTACAACTTTCCTGAAGATGCTTAGTAGATGTTTAAAAAAAAAAAAGAATCAAAACATACTGCAAGAGAGAAAAAAATATAAACAATCTTGAAGAATAAAAAAAAAAAAACCAAAAAGAGAACATGAAGGATGAGAAGAGTATTGGCTTTGACTACAAGAACTTATGTTTATCATCACCTAAATTTTATCTACTAGTCAGTCCAGGGGTTTGATTCCCAGAGGTATGTCTGTCTCTCTCAGCATCATGCTACAAGGCAGTAGATAATACAAAGTGGAACTGTAGTTAAAATTCTTATTATGTGCTGGTTTCCCTACTGTTGCCTCTAAGGCAAAAAGAGACCACTGAGCTCTATTGTATTGAAGCTTTCAAATGCAATTTCAGCCTAATGCTTTGCATTAATGTGTGGCATCTCTGAGTGCTCTGCTGAAGGAAAGAATGACTCAGGTACTGTGAGAGGCACATCTGTGATTAAATATGGCAGTAGTATTTATGCTGCAAAGCCACTGGCAAAACAGCTTAAAAATTAATGAGAAGAAAGTTCCACCACAAAAATGGTGGAGCCAATTTATGTAGACAGATTGACAGTGCCCCAAAGAGAGAGAAAACAGAAATTAGTCTACCATCCACACTTCTGCAGATATCCCTAAGTTGTCCTTAATAAATAGAGTTGTCTATGTTGTACACAGACTTTCATCTCTACCAGGAGCACACGGCTTATTCAGCTATGTTCTGCTGTATAACTTTGAGATGATGAGATCTCCCAAACAGATATTGACCCATTTTAGACCTGCATGTCTTCCAGCAACTGATTATACTGTTTGTGAGTACAAACTTATCAATTAGTCTCCAGAGCAGAAAATGTTTTATTTTCTTTTTCCTCTCCATAAATTTAAAACTTTTACATTAGTCTTCACGACTTAATAAATTTAGTCTTACTGAACGTGATGGCTCTCCTAAAGCTATCCCACTATATAAAAGCAGACACAGAAATACTTGTTGTTTCCACAAATGCTGCATATTAAGAAAGACAGTGCTAAGACAGCAATAAGAATGATGTAAAGAAAATTGCAGCTCTTTATCCTAAAAGCCCAGCTAATGCAGTTTAAAAGTTATAAAATGGGAATTAAAAGATACTCAGAGTTTAATACATTTTTGTCAACTTTTTATTTAAAGCGTTACCAATCCCCTACCAATAATAACACCTACACGAAACAGTACAGCTGTTTCCAGAACAGTGTTTTCCTTACTGTTACCAGCTTCCCTTTCATGAATCACACTACGGAAATTCAGAAGAGTACAAAACATAAAAAAATATTTTTAAGTTGTGCAACTTAAATTTTAAAAAGAACTGCACTCCAGAGTTTGAATTTTTAGTATCAAAGAACTGTAATGAAATAAAAGATGACTTGATGGCTAAGAATAATTTCTTATATAAACTATTCAATATGCCTATGTACATACATCACTTTGGGCCCTGTTTCTAAAACCCATCTTATGGCAGAAATCCAAATGAGAAGAGTATTAAATATTGATCCAAGTTAAGATAAAATTCAAATCCCCATTCAAAGTTTTATCAGTGAGGTTTGGGTTTATTTTTTATAATCATATATTCTATCTTACTCTTCAGAATCTTTAAAGGACGAACTTATTTTTTGCATATATATATATGTATATATAAATTATCCAAGCTCAGACTGAACGACTCTAAACTTAGAACTTACATTTTGGTTCACAGAGAGTAGATTTACCTCTGTCATTTTTTGTCACAATCTCTGTGTCCCTCTGCAATGACCCTCCACACAGATCTCTTCTGTAAAAATTAAGTTACTACTTCTGCTTCTCCTCCCCATCCCATCCCAACCCCACCATGATTCCTCCAGGCCCATGTGGAAGGGCACATAGACGTGGTGAAGCAGTGTGTGTTTGTTTTTCAGAAGGGGGAAAAGATAAGGACTCATTGATTTGACAAGATGCCTGTTAGAATTGTCACAGACTCTCTGTACCAATCGGAGCACATTAAAATTGTCAGGCAAGTGAGCAATTAGCACAATATACCACCCTCCTTGTACTGTAGGGCACAGGATTGTCACTTTACACCTCAGTGTTTAGCCTGGTCAGCTAAAAGCCTTCCTAATTTTTCCATTTTTTTTCCTTGGACAAAACCAAAATAGGGCTATAGACCATTAATTATCTTGGTTTGAAAACTGCTGAAATTGGAATGATCCCTCTGCTTCTGAGCTACCTTGTTTGCTCCTGAACAAATCTTATCTGAGAAAAAGGAGAAAAGAAGGGAGAGGCGCATTATTTATTTGTTTGGGTATTTATTTATTTTTTTTTTTAAATTCTGGCCACCTTTGTTACAGATCTCAAGAAGAGGTTTTGTGAGCTCAGAGCCACGTTGAACAGGTGTCAGCAGATGAGTAGGCTCAAGTGCTCAGGCAGACAGGGACATCTGTGGGGAACAGAACACTTGCATTCCTGCCTCTGGTCTTGCAGAAACACTCCAGCAAAGATAAAAAGGCCAGGGTAAATAACTGTGGTTTTATATTGAATCAGTTCTATTCTCAAAGCACATACAAAAGTGCCAAATCAGCAGCAGAAAAGAAAACGCATAGTTTATTAGGAAATATGTGATATGCTAATAACTTTGAAAAAGTAGCTGGGGAGATGGGAAACAGCCTCTTCAGGCTCCTGTAAGATGTGCATGTCAGGTCTATTCCACATAAATGAGCAGGGAACACAGAAATAGCTCTTTTTGGTTTGTTTTGATGAGCTTTCTCGGCTCAATTTTTACCTCCTGAGATTAGTTTATAATCTTCAAGCAGAATTTGCCACAAACTTGCACAAATATGAGCTCAAAATCTGGTCCTATCTGAAGCAACAGAGTCACCTTTCTTGTTAAAGAAAGCTGGATTGCTTTTTCAGTTGAATGCCACCTAAGGATGCTATTATTTTAAATCAGATATTCATTCAGTCTCTGACAGATTAGAATAAAATAAAGTATTTCACATGTAAGGGGCCTACAACGATCACCTGGTACAAGCCAGGGGACCAGAAGTTAAAGCTCATTATTAAGGGACAGGGATGGGGCCACCATCTACCAACTCTCCAGGAAGTCCGTTCCAAAATCAGACCACCCTCTTGGTAAAGAAGTGTTTAAAAAAGCTAGGGAATGCATTCAGCAAAATAAAACAGAACTTCAAATAATTAAACACAAAAAGCAAATAATTAAATCTTGATGCTACAGTATAGACTTGTATCTTCATTTACTTTGTTCTGTTTTTTCCTGATCTATGCATACATGGTTGAAAATGACTACAAATCTGTTTGTAGATTGCTTTTCAATGAAAATTATTGAGCCTCTGTATCATATGAAATAAGATTTTTGGCATTTGCTGAATTTTTAATTAATTTTTACTTCCAGCTCCAGGAAGGAGCTGTCTTGCACAGTAACTCATATATAGAGGTGAAGATATTTAAACTCGCTTCTCAAAAACATCAATATTTCACTCATGCTTACAAGACTCGAGGAATTCTGCAAACGAAAGCATTATATCTGTTGTTTTAAAGACTGCTTTCAGCTGCTTCTAGTACAGCAATCCTTCTGAATTGTGTAGGTATGAGGTGCCACTAAGATGAAGTGTTATACCTATTCATGTCAATGTGCACATCATATTACCCTCTATAACCATTCCAAGGATTCATGCCAAGAATTACATATAAAAATATGAAACTCACTAGGAACTGCAGTTACAAGCACCCTGATTGCCAACACACTGCTCAGAATGGGAATGATTCCCTATACCAGGGTATTGTTTTGTTATTATCATTATTTCTATACCAGCAAATTCACAGCCCTTAATGATTTGAGCTTGCAGCACAAACTCGCCTCAAGCATTTTGTAGCCAGGATGGGAAAAACTGGACAAAAATCACTGTATTCATTATTTTCAATGTATTTTAAGGCAAGAACATTAGAATCTCACTGCGGGGTAAGAAGAGTTTTCCTACAAATGGGGCTGACTACGCAATTCAAGCTTTTTCCTGCAAGGCATTCTTTAATAGCAGTGGGCAAAGATGCATTTGGGATGATTTGTTACATGGCTCAAGCTGCAGCTCACCTTTACAGGAGAAGGAAAACGGCACAAACTCAGGGAAGAGGTGAAGGAGTGTGATTTAATTTCCTAAGTATTTTCTGGCTAAGAGTTATAAGATAACATGGGACCTAGAAAAATCCTTCAGCGCTTTCCCCTATAGTAAGGACGAAGGTAGATGAAGTTGCCTATCTGACCTGGTTTTACCTAAATCTCTCTTAAAAACATCTCATACCAAAGACACTGCAATTTGCCAGGAAACCTGTGCAGAGTTCCAGTCCCCTTTCCATGACTTATTTATTTTTCCCATAGTATTCAATGCTGAGTCTTTATTGTAAGTCAAACCCAAACTTCTTCTTGGGCCCTCTAACACGCACACAGAAAAACAAAAACAAAAACCAACAAAACAACCTTTTTACATCAAGAGTTATGAAGTCATCTTGCTCTTCATCTTGGTGCAGGCAAAGACTCAGCCCCAATATTCTGACCGGTTTTGACTCTCACTGCGCATTAAACTGGCATAGCTCAGAAGTTTTCCCTAACAATTACCAGAGGTCCTATCACATCTACATATGCTGCCACCTTCTTTCTCAAGGCAAAGCTGCAGCTGTTGGAAATTATACAAAGTTTAATTTTTTTTAATGTAATTTTAGTTAGTTTTGCTCACTTTTGCCCCAGAGGAAGGGAATTGAAGTTTCTTTTCAGGGGACTGTTCCACCAGGCAGGGCCTAATGAGCTTAGCACACCAACAGACTGGGAGTAGCACAGAAGATACACAAACCAGCATCAATGACCATGAGCAGCACCAACTCCAAGCATCACCCTGGCATGGTCAGACACACCTGGCCTGGGAAAAGAGAGATAAGAAAGGACCTAATTAGCATCGGAGGCGAAGAAATCCACAACCAGTAGGAACCCAAATACTGCGCAACTTGGGACCAAAGAACACCCAACCAATGAGTTTCTGTGGGTTTTGACTGCATAAAATATGTGAAAAAACGAGTAAAATTTATGTGTGATGAAATGATTTTCACTGCACAACCTGAGTAATATGTGGATGAAATTATTTCTGCTGCACATCCTGGCCAGAATAAAATAACGTCTTGATTCTTGAGCATTAAAATGTTGTTGGAGAGTTTTTTGGTTTTCCCACACTTTTGGTGACAGAGCCAAGCTCTTTAATCACTGCTAGAATTAACGTCAACAAATGGTCTCTCTAACAGAGATGCCATAATGAAGTGCTGGCAACCTTCAACTTTTGCAAAACCATCAGTCAGAAGTTTTCCCTCTTTAGAGTAGTGGACCACCACACAACGGAGGTTACACAAACAGGCATTAAGTTAAAGATAATTACCAATCTCAAAATTTACAAGGGGACTATCCCAGCAACGAACTTACTGGCTTTTATGAGGATATTTTACTAAGAAAAAAAATGAAATCCAACTTGACAAGCAGACAAATTTGGTGTGAAATGTAAAGGGAGCTTACAGAAGACTTGCTGCTCCTGGCTGCTTCCTAGCTTTGCGTAACTGCTGGAGCTCTGGGTGTTCCATGAAAAGGAGCATTACACAGCCAGCCACCCTAGCTGTTCCCAGATGTAAAATATTAGGGTTGCTGTTCCCCTTGTCACACAAACACCCATGAAAGAGTCCCATATTCACCAGGAGCTAAGACAACATGAAAAACTAGTCTAGAGCTCCTCAAATTTAATTTTGAAGTTACAATAACAGGGCGAGTTTATGAACATAGACAAGGAGGATTTAAACTCCCCTCAGGGCTTTAAATAGTAAAAATGATACCCTTAATTGCATCCTGGAGCATTTGTGTGTTGCAGAAAGACGACTGATGTTTTATCTTTTGAAAGATGGAAAAATACTTGGAAATTCTTGCCCATTTTAAGGTGTTAGCCTCAGAGTCGTTAGCCATGAGGCACTGTGCATTCAAATCACAAGGACAACAAAAATGCCTTGATCCTAGGCAGAGTAAAGGAGGCTGTCTGCAACTTGACCTGTTCTTTTCCACTTAATAGTGGGCCAAGCCTCATGCTGGCAGCCCATCAGATACTGACATTGGCTCAGTGCTTTTATTCAGCCAGAGGGAAAATAAAAAAAACCCCAAGAAGTTTGGAGGGCTTATTCTGTGCACACTAACAAGTGTTAGCATTTGCATAGGTCAGGTTTTACCCTTGCTGATCAGGCCCTGGAGCACAAGTGATGCTGCAGAAGCCAGGAGAGCTGCTTGGGGAGCAAGGCTGTGCTTCCATGTACCTTGTTGTTGCAGATTATTTCACACTCCATGTCATACATGGGAGTCAGGAGCAAGCTTAATGAACACAGGGCCCAACAACCAGGATTAGCAGCAGGAAGTTATAGAACATTAGATTAATGAGCTAAAGCTACCAGGCCTAGAACAGGAACAATTGGTAAGAATCCAAGATTCACAGCCAAGGACCGGAGTCCTACAGAGCCAGTTGCCAGAAATAAATTCTTATTGTACCAATGCAAAGGGAAGAGAAAAGAAGTAGCTCATTTTCAAAGCACATGACTGCAGGACTGAAAAAAAAATAATAAAAAAACCCCCAAAAAAACCAAACCAAAACAACAACCAAACCAAAAAAGAAAAAAGTAGGAATGACAACCGCCTGCTCGGAATTGACAGTAAATAAGACACTAATGCACAAGCAAAAAGAATTTTGTAGAAGGTTTTTTTTAAAAAAAAGAACATAATGCAGATTCCAACTGAGGGAAACCCACAGAGCCAGAAAATAAATTCGATAGAAGTTCCCAATATTTTTCTTTTATTCTGACAGTACCCTTTCTCCTGCTTAAAGCTGCTGATGTAGATGCCTTGTGAAAGTGACACACTGGCATTGCCTCAAACAGAGCCTGGGTAAGATCTGGATGCAAAGAAGTAAACAGCCATTTTAGTGCATTTGTTTCCTTATGCTTGCACAAATCTAAACAGCTCTATTTCTTGTTTCACTGTTAAACTTTGATTCCAATATAAGATTATCATTGAGGGAGGGGAGAATAGATTTTTGCTTATTAGTTTGCTTTTGCAGGACAGTAGTTTTAAAGGGGGGTATATGGGTAAAAGAAAAAAAAAACAAAACCAAACAAAAATATGTCAGATTTTCCATGGGCATGGATAATTTTGTTATCTGAGTTTTTTGGTACTAAAAGAGTAAAAAATATCTTGTGCAAGGTAAAATTCACCCCAAGGCAGGAGTCCCAATTTCAATTTCTTCTGAATTCATCAAAAAATTAAAAAGCTCCAAAGCAACAGCATCACACATAACCAAAAAAATGTAGCTTCAACACTCCAGCATGGATACAAACAATATCAACATAAGCAAGAAAAGACAGCCGGATTATCATTATTTGCAAACAGTTCTCAAACTTCCAGCTCTACTTCAGTTTATCCTTTATACATGAGTCTTTGGGGCTCTTTATGAAGCAATGAGCATTCTTGTTTAAGTTCCATAGCAAGTTCTTCTGCATTATCCTATGCACAGCTGAGATGACTAGAGCACAAGACATTTGTCTGTGTCTATATCTTTTTAACTGAGAATAAAACAGAAGAGCCAGATTTTTAGAACTAAGGCCCTAGAAGCCAAACCTATAAAGATGATTCATTATCTGATAATTCTTCAGAAATATAAGGAAGGGCACACACATGGACCTATCCTCTCCTGTAGAACTTAGAGTAACACAGAATTCTTCCAAGGACTCTACTCATAGATTAAAATGTGGAAGATAGGAACATCTCATTGTGCTGTCCTCATCACAGATACTCTGACTGGTCTCCTTTTTCTGTGGGTCACTGGAGGGAACACCCTGTTCCTCAGTACCTTACTGGTGTACACCTCCTGCCACGCACACAAGCCATGGGAAAGGAAAGAGAAGCAAGTAAAATTGAAAAGAAAAAGGAGGAAATAACTTCTTTGCTGGGCAGCAGATTATCTTTAAAATTGCTCGCCTTCCAGATGCTCCCCAACTACAGCATTTGGCAGATGGCAACGACTGCAGATGGATGGGCACAGCTGAGACACAGATACAGCTGTGAATAGCTGGCTCGGCAGTGTTTGCTTTTCCTGCTGCCAGCCACAGTCACAGCACTCCTAGAGAGTGGGTGGCAAAATAGGGAGAGGACTTCCCAAATTCATGGCAGAGGAAAAAGCCTCCTGTTAACATCGTCTTCCTTATTATCCTGAGTGCATGATATTATAAGACATTTTTCTTATTCATTAACGAGAAAAGATATACTTTGCCATCTATTAATTAATGCCTATGATTAATTTAGAGAAGATTTATTAGATGCAGATCTGGTGTTAATTTACCCTCTTTCTTACAGCTTGCCACTAAGTTCTTCTGAGGCCACAAAATGTTACACATTTCATCCTAGTTCTGCACTAACTCCTTTATTAAGAGCAAATAGCAAGCTGTGAAACGAAGTCCACTAAAGTCAACTTTACCTTCATGGTCACATACTAAATTACACCATGGAAAACAGTAACCAAAAGACCAAAACTGCAAACCATATCAATGGTTGTGCAAATCTCTTTGCCCAAGCCATAAAACATGATGCAGATTTTTTTTTTTTTTTACTTTCAGATTTTTAATTTCTTGTTGCTCTCATGTCAGTTTTAACTTCATAATCAATTTTACTGAATTGTCTGAATCATCAAGATATTTTTGTCTAGGGAAAGCCTCAGCCTGGCAGGCTAACAATTCTCCAGTAAGAGAGGTGTTAATAACCATTTCTACCTGCAGTACTAATGCATTGAATATCATTTAAAAGCCAAACAGTAATTAAGATCTATACATGTTAATAGCGTAAAAAAACCAGCCGAGCACATTATCTCATATTTTGAAAAAGCATTCTGAGTAACGACCATAGGAGAGCATACTTAGAGACTGATAATTTGAGAGCAAGAATTCCTATTTGCATGCTTACAGAGATAAACTCCAGATAAACTTACAGATAAACTCCAAGCCTGAAGTGTAAGTATGTGCTGATAGATGTGTCCACCTGTCTTCCTAATTATGGTGACTGCAAACATGGGTAATAAGGATGTTAACGTGCATATATTCTGCTTTAATGCCTACAGTCAGCTATCCTACAAAAAAGTGCAGCTGACTGAGCCTGTTAATGTCCAGACTACTTCTAGAGCTCAGTCTTCATCTTTTCCTTTCCCCCTTCAATAACATCCAGCTGCTAGAGTCTCAGTCTGTCATAACTGAGAGCACTTTTCCCTCCCTCTTTAATAAAATCTCATTTAGAGAGAAATGTTCTGTTGGTGGACATGACTGCTAATGCCACACTTAAAAAGGCAGGATACCTCCTTTCAGAAAAGGGATTGCAAGGGTGCAGAGAGGCAATTTTCATTAAATTGGGGTGATGTATTAAAATGGGAAAAGGCTACATGATAGAGAGGACCACATATGTCCATCTGTAAACTGCAATTCTAACCTGTTTGTTCTATATATCAGAAGGCATAGGGAGCAATTTCAGAGGAAGAACGAAACAACATTAATATAACCCTTAAAGAATAAGCTCTTCTTGCTTGGAAATAAAGACGTGTTCCTAAGGCTGTGATAATCCCTAAGATCTTCTTTAACAATCATATCCAAAACAAAATGCTCAGGGAAGATGCTATAGCACACAATTACCATTTTCAGCATGCTACATAAAGAGTGAGGGAATGGGAGGAGTGGAAACTGATGATAGCCTTAGTTATAATTTAGTGGCACACACACACATCGTTAGTGGTGTTTTAAACGTACAGAGAATGTCTCTAACAAGTTCAAATGAACAAGTCTATAAACTGTTAAATTGGTTTGGTTAATAAATGAAATTACTAAACAAGCTTGCCAGATAGATTTGTCAGTGATTTATGCACCTCTGAGAGCATATAAAAGATTGGTCTCTGGGGATGTTCTTATATAAAAGGCTTTTATTGGTATCCTGTAAATCCATCCGTGGTGCTATTTCTACGCCTTTGAGTGTGGAGTCAGATTTGTGACTAGTTTTTGTTCAGGCAGTCCACAGGAGATTGTATTGATTCTCAGTTTTTGACTGCTTATTTGCATATTTTTATATAAGAGGGGAAAATTAGTCAGAACTTTAAAGTCTAGAGATAATTCAACAGACAACTTAACTAAATCAATTCAAACACAGATAAACCACTCCCATGAAGTCAACGTATGCAGTATCCTTGCATTACACATGGCCTCATCAAATCAGATGAAATAACCTTGTGATTTTACTGAGGGTATATTTCATAAAACTGGCTAAAGAACATATATGAGGACCTACATCAATATATTTAATGAGCCAAAAGTCATGCATAAATAAGAACCGTAAGCCTGCACAACGAAAGACTTAAAAATTCCACAGTATGAATCTACAACTTCCCCATCCCTTCAGTGGGCTTCTTCATTCCTTCCTTCCTTTTCAAGGTGATCCTTGAAAAAACAGCACTGTGTTTTTACGAAACGCATAACTCCCTTCCCCACAAAAGTCTTAAGTCAGAACAAATCGTAAATCAGTTTTTGGAAGCTGCCTGTTCATGGTGGCTCTGTTAAGCCACTTAATTAGATGGGGATAAACTTAAACCAACGTGTGGGCCAAATTGAGACTAGAGAAACAAGATATTTTCTTTCTGTTGAAAACATATATTTTCATCTTGTCCTCTACAGAGAGGCAATCAGCATACGATTGCCAGCCTCATTTCCAGGCTGTTTTCCTTTCTTTGTGCAACTGGCCCGCATTCTGACATTTATCAGCCTTTTTCATGGAGACATTGCCTCCGAGGTGCAGCCTAAACACCCCAGGCACAACTTGAGGCCATTTCCTATCTCTTATTTCATCCTGTCTCTGGCTGCCTGGGAGAAGAGGCTGGCACCCACCCAGCTAGAACCCCCTTTCAGGTCATTACAGAGAGCAATAAGGTTTCTACTGATCCCCCTTTTTGCCAGGCTCAACACCTCGAGCTCCCTCAGCTGCTCCTTGCTGGACTCATGCTCAAGACCCTGCCCCAGCTCTGTTGTCATCCTCTGATCACTCATAATCTTAAAAAAGTATTTAAAGGGAGTTATTTTATGTCAACACATTAACCAAGCACACAAGAGTTAAGGAAACCCAAAAAACCAAACAACCCTCAACAAACACAGTAATAGTTTCTTTCAAGCAATAATTAATTTTTTTAAAATGCATATATTTGGTACTCACGCTTCTGTCCAAAACTCAAATCTATATTAAAGCAGAGGTGAGCAGTTGGAATTATACAGGTTGCATCTCCTATTTCCATACTTCTTTTTTCTTTTCAAACTAAACAATCACACTGTCCTGGACTTCAACCTAATCTCTTCATATTCTTGAACCTTTGTGCAAACAATGGTCATGTGTTTCTACAACTCAATTCTGCAAGTGAGAAACTCAGCTCGTTGGAGAAATATTTGTGATTCCCTGAGCCCATGTGCACACAGACAGACTGTGTGGATGTTTACAAAGAGTCAGGTTCCCAAACAAATGCATTCGTTTTTTTTCCTTCAATAGCGAGTTTCTTCACCTTTTCATATTTACATTCCCAGCACACATTTACCCCAAAAGCTCAGACACAATCTCTCAAATTTCAATGCCAAACATGTTGATGCTGCTTGGGACACAGTCCTTAGAGTACTCCATGGGTAAGGAATGCCTAATTGACATCTTTAGTCAGGATCTCTTAAGGATTTGTAGCATAATATACAGTGAAATGATTAAGGAGGTACTTTTAACAAGCTCCATGTGATCCAGGGGACTGAAGTGACTACATAGATTCTTTTCATCAAGAGAAAAGCTAAGGGATATTCCATACCATATGATGGCAGCTCCATTATAAAAACAAGGAAAAGGAGGAGGAAGGGAGGACATTTCTTATGTACAGTAATTCCCTTCTGCAGCCCTGCTTTCCAGGAAGTGGCTGCCTATTTCTTGCTGATGGCAAATGGAGAAGAAAATCTCACTTTTCCCTTTGCTGGTGCATGAGTAAATCTAGCTTTTGTTTCAGTAAATTGCCTTATCTCAGACTATAGCTGTTTGCCAGCTTATCTTCTCTCCCTGTGCACCTGACACTGGGGAGGGACAGCATGGCTTGGCAGCCTAGAGCTGAATCTGACTCCACTTGACCTGACCCAGACACAGGGAGAGACTTAGACCTGGACTGAACAGGAGCACAGCTGGACCTGACAGACCTGGACATGGACCTGCCTTCACTTGACCTGATCTGCCTTATCTGGATATAGGTGCAGACCTAGACCTGGACTTAGCCAGACACGGACCAGACTTGACTGATCTGGACTTAACTTCACTTGGGTTCTGGGAGAAAAAAAACCCCAACAAACGAACAAACCAAAAGCCCACCAGACCAAGGCAGAGCTGACATTTATCAGTAATTACTCTTCCCCACGACAAGTCCCATGGCTAGTCTGTCAGAGCCAACACACAGACACTGAGCACTGTTAAAATGCTTGAGCAGAATTTGGTTCTCACAGATCACAGTTATCTTCCTCATCACTCCTGTTGTAGTCACAGAACTCGAAAATTTCAGTAATTTCTGTAGCACAGTCCTTTTGCTTTATTACTTTTCTTTTGTTTTCCTTATAAAACCCCCTCTATTTTGCCAACAGATCTAAATTTACCCAGCAAACACGATTCAATTCAAATTTGCCTTAAGACTAAAAAGAAAACATTCCACGTTCAGCAGCCCTCCAGTTTTCCCACAATTGGCAAGGAAAAAAATCATAAGAGATTAAAACTTTATTGAATAAGGACCACTTATCACTTTTATCTTTCATTTCATGATAGAGTCATGAATTACATTCTTTACTGATTGGGAAGAGGGTGGAACAGATGATGAAGGCCATGTCTAAAATAATGCACCCATTAAAATCATGCACACTGTCCTGAGATTGTTCACAAGACAACAGGTTATTTTCACTTTTAGAGGAGTTTGGCTCTAATGAAATACTCTGCTTTGTGAGATGGTTTGAGTTGAAAATCTGCTTGTTATACCATCACAGCAAAGAAATTTTGTGGTAACTGTAAAGCTAATTAATCTATTTTGAGAGCGTGTGAGTGTATGCACACACGTTTGGAAAGGTTTATGCTTGCAGATTTTGAGAGGTGAAGCTATGGTTAAAATGATATATGATGGCAAAAACTACTGCTGCTCCTGGCTGCTTTTGCTTATTTTATGCACCTACTGTAGGAAAAGATATCCTTTTTCCTCTATTTTCTTTTTTCTTCAGCATAGGATTATAATACTAGCAGGCTTGCAGAAACAGTTCTCCAATCCTCTTGCCTTACTCTGCCTGCATTAACATCATCCCAGCCCCAAAATACACATTCTATTTCAGACATGACAGATAGTTATTAAAGCAAGGAAGGTGCTACAACACAACACGCTACAGAAGAGTCAAAGGATTTGAGCCAACAGCTATTGAAGAGAGATTTTATTTTTCCCTATCTGTTTTTGGTAGGATTCTTTTAAGCCTTGCAACAAAAATCATGTGCTGTGTGGAACCTGAGGTCCTGGTTCATGTCAGCAACTGGTTTATTTTCTAAGTGTAAAAGGCCTTACTCAGTTAGGGTGACATAATGACTCCTAGGGACCCCCTTAACTTTTTAAGCTCCTGAGCTGAAAGCACACTGATGGAGGGGTCAGGTGTACCAGGGTTAAGTATGAAGCCTGGGGCTTATCAAACATACGACAAACCTTTACAGCAACGCAGCTGCATCTGATCTTTGACAGCAATAGTACAGGGAAACTTTACAGAAGGAACAAAGGAGATGGCACCTAATGTTTTACTTCAAGATTGGAAGAAGAGACTGTTTCAGTTTTGAGACAGAAATACTCATTGCTCCCTTAGGCAAGAAAATATTCATCTGGAGTTCCTAAGAGAATTCTGCACTTCAGTTATATTTTCTATTACCTCAACTTAAAAATCTGCCCTGTAGTTCAACCAAAAGTAATTTCTAGAATGTCATAGTTGATATAAAAATGACTGTATGCATAAACAGTGATCTGAACCAGCTTGAAATTTAACTGTTAATAGAAGCTATAGGTAGAAGTTGGTTTTTTCAGGCTTAGAATATGAATTAAGAATTTATTTATTATTTTTTTAGTGCAGCCCTCTCAATATAATTGAGAATTTTCTGAGACTGTAAGCACAAATCCAGGAGGATCAAGTATGACATATAAATACAGAACAGGGCCCTAAAAATCAAACCTTGCCCAAGTAGTACTTGTTAAAAGCAGAGAGCAAATGTACCTTTCCAAAAATTATTTCTGGCTGTACTACATTGACAGAAAAGTAGATTTTTCACTTCAAGAAAGTAGATAACATCAGTCCTAGTCTTGTTTTCTAACACAGTTTCAAACGTAAAACATGCTACATTTGTGCAAATTATCAATCATAAATTTCAGAAGGAAACTCAATATTTTAAAGATTAACACAATTAAGACAAAAGCCTGATATGAGACTCTGGATGCTATTAGAGAGAAATACTTTTTCATAGGCATCTCATTAAAAAAACCCAAACTTGAAATAATATTTCATAAGCACACTGCCAATAATTTTGCAGCCATCTTGTTAAGGATGAATCCTATCATCTAGGCATCTTTAAGAAAACAAATAATCTCCATTGCTAAATGATTTCCAGAACAAGAAATTAAATTGATAAATCAGGTAGGTTACAGCAGATCAAGTAGTCCAGTTTAACTATTAACTACTGCACCTTTGCACATGAAAGCAACAGGAGGTTTTCTTACTAGTTGCAATACATTTATTTCCACTGCCTTTTCTCCACTTCTCCACTTGAAGGTTTCAAACTGAGGTAACATGTAAGAGGAGAAAACAATACATAACCAAAATCATCTGGAAGATGCCAGAAAAGTTGCTCATTTTGAGAAACAAAAAATCTAACCAAAGTTTTCTCCAAATAGCACTTTGCCACCTTAAGGTCATGAGAAACAAGTGATTTATCTCCATTTTTCAGATGAGGAAAATTTGGTTGATGCAGGTAACAAATTAGACGTATCTACGAGCAGGAACAGAAGCCCCAAAATACTTGGTTTCCACACTCACACTCTGACCACTTGACCATACTTCTATGGCCTTTAAAAAAATTCTTGCCTCAGCAGCAATTGCCCAGCCAATTTTGTTTAAATCCCTGCTGCTTTGTCCGTGATCTAATCAGGGCAGCAGTCAGGCCTGCTCTGCCCACGAGCTGCAGCATAATGCACCTCCATAATGGATGGTTGAATCAAAAATAAAGGTAAGCTATTTGTTTGAAATAAAGGTAAGCTATTTGTTTGTTCATCTCATCAATTTCGTGTTCATAGGCATGCATGGGAGGCCTCTTAAGGGGTTGTTGGAGATCCAAGGTAGGCGAGGCCAACAAATACTCCAACTGATTACCCCGAGTGTGGGCCTTGCATTTCCTCAGAATTAGAAACTAAGAAGAGAGGGAAAACCAGAAAGGAGGAGGAAAAACCAGAAAGGTTCTGTTTTCCAAGCATCCTCAAAGTGAAACAATGATGCTTAAACCTGATGTCATATAAAAATAAATTGACTGCATGACAATGAGAGAAAAACCTTGCATTCTTTAAGCATGTGGAGCTCAAAATTTCTCTGATAGTTGTACATCAAGTAGCTATTTCCAAGATATGCACACAAAAATGTATATGAAACCAACATACGATGATTAAAAGCTACATCCTAAGAATTACAGTTTTTCACAAAAAAAATCAGAAAACAAATGAAGATTTACAGTGTGTCCATCTGTTGTTGTAACGAGGATAAGTCCAGCTGGCCTGTCTCAAAGCTCTCTTCTCCAAGACCATTTCTACTGATAAGTTCCCATATACTTTTCCTTAAAGAATACAAACCTCTTGACTGCTGTCAAATCTTTGGTGAGCACAAGTACTGCAACAATAAATAGAAACCACCTAAAAGTACTGTTTAACAAGCACAACATCCTTCAGTGTCTGCACACACAGAAACATCCAGAGCTGTCAAAAGATTTGTCCCCAGATGTTTGGGCAACTGCAGAGTTAATTGCATATCACAAAATGCTCATTACGTTGATTAGACACATGAAAAGGGCTTTTAGCCTTTGAGTAAATAACCTCACTAAAGATTCCTGGAGCTAAACACAGTCAAAGTGGAGTTTTTCTGAAAATCCATATGACTTTTTAGTATATATTAATATACCTTCACCAAGTTAAATCTCTTCGATTATATCCATCAAGGTATTTATGTTTTTGACCTCTTGGGGACTGCAGGGTAACCACCTCTCACTTTCTGGTGACTTCTCTCCCCTGGTGAATGATTTTAAGGGCTTGTGTGCCTGGGAAAGCTATTGAGGGACCGTATAAGGTTCAAATTTACAGTAGGCAACAGAAAGTTGTGGCTAGTCAAAATTATAGTAAGGAACAAGAGTGTCAATATGGAAAATTAGCATGGATAATTAGCAGTGTGTTGTAAATTCACAGATATGTGTACTGTGCACTGACACCCTTGTCCCCTTATAAACAAGCTTTTCACCCTTTCTTGGTGAGAACAGTCCTAATTTTCCAGGAAAAGGAACAAGTGCACAGAGAAAAAAATGATTTAGGAATGGAAGTTCAAGCAAAGTACATGTATGGAATGGAGAAAGGGTTATAAGCCAGTCTATTCAGATTGGAGTTGTTTTAGGAGTCAGTGAGAGCTGCCATCTCTTTTTCATGGTTAATTCCACCAAAAGCACAGAGAGATTTCCAATCCTTATCAAATATTGAATTTCAGCATAACATTAAATCAATATTCTCAGAAACAAAAATATGTTTTTGATCAATAAAATGTTATTGACTTAAAGGAAAACATTTTATTTCAATTCACATTTTTATGTTAATACACCAGACATTTGAAATTAAAATTTTAAAGTTACTTTGATACTATAAAAGCGTTTGAAAAGGAAAAATCAATATAATGAGCCTTTTTTTCCCCTCCAATCTTTTAATTTCAATGAAAGCAATATCCATCAACACCCAGCTTGAGACCTACAGTGTAGTGGACTAAAAGCCTGACAGATATCTGACAGAGAAATTTGGCTGCATGAACACCATCACAAGAGAGTCTGCTGGATGGGCAGCCTCACACAGGCTTCAAACCCCTCACTCCACCAGCCCAGCAGCAATAAAAGAGAAAATAGATCACTGAATCCAGCATCTCAACATCAGAGCAACACATAAAGGTATTTATCTGCATCAAGACAGGGAATGATGTCCCCTTCCCCACTTAGAATTTCATGACCTTAACCATGCGACTCATGAGTTTGTCTGCAAATTGTGCACTTCCCTGTCTGTACCCACCCACCCCAGTGTGCTTGCATGGCAATTCTGAACACCTCACGCTTTGCCTAAGGTAAAAAAGGAACAGTAATAATAATAATGAACTCTGATTCACAAGAGGAAAGGGTGCAGAGTATTTCTGTTAGGAAAAAAGGCACTTACTAAAGTGCAAGAACAGGCTTAAGTTAGTTTCGTGTAAGAAAAAAAATGTAAAAGAAGAAAAAAGAGAAAAAGTTCTACGACATTTGGAAAAGGCAGCTGAGCTCTGGAAGAGGCTCAAGTCAGAGTTTTAAGCTTTGAAAATAGCTGATATTTCTAGCCCTAATAACTGCTAGGAGAGTTATATTTGAAGGAATGATTTGTTCTTTCTGGGAAGAAAAAGAAATTCAACAACTCAGTAGAAACATTGATGTTATATTTTGAATTTGATGCAATATAGCAATTCTTTCTATGGTTACTTAGACATGAATAAATGTATCTCATTTTATAGGTTATTAATGGATCATGCATTTAAGTATACAGCATGTCCAAAAGAAAATGAGACATTATTACTCACACTGAGTATCCTTCTGGGGAAATACAAGTTAGTAACTCTATCAGAATTTACTGCAAGCTATCAAGACAAAAAGGCATTCAAATCAGTGGTAGCTTCAATCTGTGCACAGTACACCCACATCTAGGCTAATGCCTTCCACAATTAAGAGTAACTGGATTGAATTTAAAACACAGATGCTTTCTCAAATTTTGTGTCTATTTTGTTTTGCAATAAGATGAATTATAATTCTAATTATTTAATGAAAGATATTTGCTGTAAATATGTAACTAGAAAAGAAGCTGTGCTTGTGGCAAATAAGATTTGTAAGAAAAATTTTTTTGCACCATCGTACCTTATGAAAATGTCATGCTTACTGAAAACAACTCTATCTAAACAAAGTGGAGGGCTCTTCCAGTGCAAAAACAAAACTGGAGGATCCTTACCATTAAATCAGCCAAGTTGCTGAAGACTTTAGAAATCCCATCAACTAGTAAATTCCAAGGTACTGTCTTGAGCCCAAGGCACACTAAATCCATGCAAACAGATAGGACTAAACCAAAATTCTAATGTCATAAATACACCAAGATTTACCTCTCTTAAGGGAAAAAAAAAATCATTTTCCAATCAGCTTGGTGCTTGTCTTGGTGTGTTACCAAATCCAGGCTCTTTCACATTCGTTCAGCCAGAGTTCTAATACCTAGCTAAATTTTGCTCAATGTGAACTGTGATTAATTGATTGCTACATGAAGAGTTTTAGTTTCCTGAAGATCACATACTCAAGAAAAAAAAAAAAAATTAAAAAAAAATTCAGCTTCCAAAATATACAGGTTAAGTGCTGGATGTTTTTCCCTAAGGTGCACACTATTATAATTAAGATACAATTTATCAGCTAAAAAGAGAACCGTGTTTTAGTGTTCTCCATCTCCCTTTTGTTTGCCCAAGAGGTTTCAATGACAGCCGTGTGTACTTGCACATAATCACAGTTACACAAGGTCCCCAAGTCCTTTCAGGTGGGCATTTTAAATACCTCCAGCTGTGATGCACAGCTGATCAGAGGAGCTCTGGGGCAGGAAGATAGGTGGAGGTTATGACATAGCTTAACCAGGCCAAGCAAAACACCTATAACCTAAGAGAAATAAACCTGAAGAAACAAATCAACAGCACCAGTCTTATGGTGAGAAGCATCACATATGGTGTTCTGCTAGCAAGCACAAGTGAAAGGCAGCTTTTCAACTCTGTAAGAGTGACAGAAAACAAACACGTGGAAAAAACATAAACATTAGAGGTGAAAGTTCCTGCTTCTGCCAGCACCAAGTGACATTTCCTCCATCTGCAGAGAGATGGCTGGAGAGACAAGAGAAGCCAGGCAGCACTGAGCTAGGGAGAGTCTAGTGCCACTGCCTCTTGAGGAGCTTTCCAGGCAGGTTGGGCAGGCACACCACACTGCAGTGCCCCAGGGGCACTTTATCAGCCTCTGGGCAGCTTAGATGGCTAACTGCAAGGAGATCTGAGTCGTCCTTGAAAGCATAATTGTAGTGCAATTATAACCTCGTTATCTCTGAGAAATTAGAATCCAGTCTGGTCCATTCGCAGTGGCAATGGAGCAGGGAAAGGGCAGCTCAAACATGCACCAGAATGCTGCCATTAGCAGCTGGGTGCAAAGTAAACACCTGGAAAGATGCACAGAGTGTTGTGCGAGAGAGGACATCCTCTAAAATTACCTCTCTAGCATGAAGTGCTTATCAGGAGCTGATTTCACAGCCCGGCTTGAATTGCTTGTAACAAATGTTCTAACGGTGTTCTGAAATATTGAACATGTACTCACTTGAAGAACAAGATTATTCATGAACTTAAATGCTTGTTCCTACATTAACTTGAGTTATTCCGTGGATAATTGACTCAAGTTATTTACAATAAAAAATAACAGCCGAGGCACTAAACTGTGTTCTGGAATAAGCATTTATGAAATGCAAACACCAGCCATATGAGCTATAGGCTAACATTTAGTATCAGCTAGGTTAAATAAAATTCTTTAAAAGTCCAAACACAGAATTAACAAACACCAGTGTAAGAAGGCTATACTAAAAATACAAGATGTTTCTTCATTATTTTGAAGATCTTATTTTTTAGCTCCTACAAAAACTAATTCTTTGTACAGAACCTAATTCTTTCTTCCAGGATTTTTCTCTGAAAAACAAACAAACAAGCCCAAAAAACCAAAAGCCAGCATTGTGACTGGCATAGAGTCTACAAATTTGCAAATATTAAATTGAAATAAAATTTTCTGCACCTACATTTTTCCCCTTAAAAGTAAAACTTATTTTATAAATAATAATTAAAAAGAATTTTAAAAGAGGGTTCTCATTTTGTCTCTGTTTGAGTAAAATACTGATGACAAATATTATTGATCAAAATGTCCACTATTATTTCCAGGAAATTCAGAACTATGTTTTGTTCAGTTACCCAAAAAAAAAAAAGTACTAAAAATTAAATTTTCACCTAATCTATGACCAAATTACTAAAACTGATGCCAAAAACAATCTAAGTAAAAACAAATAATCTGTTTCACAGCTTTCTTAAATTACAGCTCTAACATTAATAGCATTTTCCGGAAAAAGGAAAAAAATCTTTTTAAATATAAAAGTATACTTAAAATATAAAGCAGTGGTTTCTCTGGAATAGTACACTCAAGTCTAAGACTGTTTTATCTTTTTTTTTTCTGAAAAAAACCACAAAACCATGCATACATGAAGTTATTTTCCCTCTTGATCTCATTTTGCTGGATATGTCCATCCATTAACTTTGTCTGCCTCAACCTCACCTTCCTGACTTTTGAGCAGAACTGTTTTGGTGGAGGTCGTTCACATTGGAACCATTTCAAGTTGCCTTAAGCGATAAGAAAGAAAAATTAGGACATGATTTCATTGAGCAGGAAGAAGTCTTGGAATTTGTTTGTTGTGGTTTATAATCATCCCTAATATAATTATACCACTTTTCAACAATGCAAGAGCACTACATGCTAAAAACACAGAACAAGTAAATCTGTACCTATTTAAGAGAGAATTGAAAAATTTCTCTTCACAACTGCATTGTGCAAGATGTGACAAACAGAGGACTCTTAGTCCTTTAAGATGCCACATAAAACCTCAGAACTAAATTCTTTGTAAAATATCTGCCTGACATTTGGAACATGCAAGTCAATCAGACTTTTGTGTGTGAGAGTAGCCCGCATGACATGTTTACTTCCTATGATGTGCTTATTTTATGCTATTTTAATTGTTGCCCTCTGTAGACTTAATAAAAAGACCTTAAGGTCTTTTTTTTTTTTTCTGGCAGGCAGCATTTCAGTTTAATCTTCTATATGTCTGCAAAAGACAAGTTTTCTGCATGAAGGTAGTATATAAATGTAATGAAAATACATGGAAAACACATTATGAAAATATCAATGAAAAACACTTAGTTAAAACAGTTTGTTAGCTAAATAGCTCTAAAGTATTAGTCTGGAAACTAATATGATACTCACATCAAGTTTGCACTTAATTTCAGTATCTATGTCCTGGCATATCGATTTCAGTTCCAACAGATAGCAAAAGGCTCTAAAATTGTTTAAGTAATGATTTTCTGTTAAAAGCTTATTCTCATTAAAGGACTTTTTCTGAGATAAGAATGCATCACTATCCAATATTCCAAGGACAAATCCTTCCCTAACTATCAAGTAAATATAATAAGGGGGAGAGAGATGAATGAAATATCTGCCACAGTTGTTGTAGAAAATCATAGGTTCTAATTGGTCAAAGCAACACCTGTCTGGTTCAGTCTATTACACAAATGTCCTCACAGAAGTATGCAAAAAGTTGGAATTCAATGCCTAAATCACTACATATATTTAATGTGCCACCCCTGGACAGTGTTGCAAGCTATTCATGAAAATAAGTATTGGAATAGAAATCAATAGATCAGCTCTGGTCTGTTAGGAATTAGGTCTGACCAGTCAATCAAATAATCTGAGAGCACAGTATCCAGCATAGGTTCAAACATCCTTCTTTGGAAATGGATTCATTATTGAATACATCTGGATAACCACACGTAAGTGCTCCAATACCTAGTAACTGATACCCAGGTGTTAAACTGTTAAATTCTCTCCTTAATGATTCAAAGCATTCTATTCCTCAGGATTACTATATTAAAAAGACAAAGCTTACTACCCTTTTTTCCTACACACCTCTTCAAGAACAACAAACTTAGCTTAGCATCTTTGTTATCCCTGTCTGAATTGAGCCATTTGATAGGTTGAAGCTAGAAAGAACTATTTCTTTGGAAAGATCCTTTTTTCAGGAAAAAAAAAATAAAACAGCTCCCTGTCTTGTTTATTTATTTTATATTTTCAGAATAATTTTGTTTCCAATAAAGGTGTCAAGGAGATCATTATACACAGAAGGGCAACATGGCTAAGAAACTTCATGGTAACTCTTACAAAAGGTTTACTAGATTGCCAGGTAGCAGCACAAATCGAGTCCCCCCAAGCAAGTTTACATATTGTGTCATCTAAATAAATAACCTCTAATATTGCACTTTTCAATGCTTAAATTAAAGGAATGTCTCACTGAGTGATGGAATGCTGCCTTCGTTTATCACAGCACACTGTAGAACTGCCACTGTGCAGAACCAGGTGACAAACCAGGTGTTTATAGTCACTTCCAAGCCAGCAAAAACATCTCCCCATAACTCTGAGAAGTTCCTGAAGCACTTTATAATTCCAGGTGACAAAACACTCAGCATGAGAAGGATTCAATTGATAATGCCTCTGTTAACTCAAGGATCTGGTCTACTGAAACACTTCAGTCTCCAACAATTACCCGCCTTTACTACTGCAAGAGCTCAATAAACCCTCACCAGCTTCTATCAGATAGTCCACGTGTGAAAGGTGTAATTTTACTATCCCCAGACTCCAGGAAGGAACATGTGGGTGAAGCCAGTTCAAACCTGCTGCTTTAATAGTTATCCAATTTTCATATTCTGTGTTAGACAATGAAGTATTTACAGCCTCCCCCAGGCTGACCTGGCTGATTCAGTGAGTCATTTGCATCACTAGGTGATCCATTCAGATGTTGAGAGCTGTTTACCTAAAACAAAGGCCGCCCTCTGGTCTCCTTGCTGTTGGGATACTCAGCTTCTTAACCTTATTCCCTGAGTTTAGTGGGCACGTTTTCCTGTCCCTCTCCACTGAGCCTTCTCCTATTGTAGGGGTTTATTTAGTGAGTCGCAATCCGCACTTAGGGATTTAGACAGTCACAAGTACAAGGCAGGTCTTAAAATAACAGTGGTCACCATGCCATCTGTGTCTTTTTTTTTTTTTTTCCTTTTCCGAGAGAAGGCTTTACACAAAAAAAATTGGGGAAAAAATCCATAGGGTTTCCATGGGTGGCAGCAGCTGTTCCACAGCAGAAAATCATTAATATGAGGACTTGATTGAATTTCACTACTAATCCATGATTCTGAGGACAGTGTACACAAGTCCTTAGCAGTGTTACTGAGGGAACTGGAATATATGCACTGCTACCAGATGGGTTTAGAGAAAAAAAGGGAAAAAATGCCTGTTAGTCAATATTGCCACAAGTTATTCCTAACTGAAGAAAGCTCAACAAAACACCCCTCCCTAAGACCCTGGTTCAAGCTGTACAAGTCACTATCTGATGTGAGGTGTTCATAAATTCTAGCTCTTCAGGGCTCTTCTACCAGGGCAAACCTCTGCTGCCAAATTAATTTGGTTTCTGAATGAATATTTTGCTACTGCTTGGATGTCAAAGGAGTCTCGTGGGGGGTGGTGGGGGGGAAGGTTTTCACCAGCTCACAAGCACTTTGTGATTTTCTTGATAGTGCTAAACTTAGTTCTCCTTATAGAGAAGCAGTAACCAATAATCATTCTCTCAAGTAAATGAGTAAAGGAATAACAGGTTTTGATCGCAACGCGGGAGAAAGGAAGAAATACAAACCCCTGGCAACACTAATCTTTGATTATCCTCAGCTGATAGCTGGTGTAGACTTTTCACAAGCTTCTTTTACATAAGGAAGTCAGTTTTTTTGGTTGGTTTTGTTGTTATGGTGTCAATTTTTTTGTTTGTTGCAGTTTTATTCTTTTTTTCAATTAGACTTTCTTCTGAAGCAGAAATTAGCAGCAACTGTAATCTAATAAATCTTGCTCTCCTCCAGGTAGCAAGACCTACCACATACATCCTTCTTAGTCACTCTCTTATCTATTCTGCACAATGAAAGATTTCCTGAAGCTATATTTAAAAGGTCTTCTAGGAGCAGGTGACCATAAAGTCTCCTAAAATTAGTATCTTTAACAGCTAATTGTGGGTACAAGTTTGGCAGCTGTCAGAGGGGATTGATTTACTTCATGAGTGTGTCATTTCACCAATAAGTTAGCAATAGAAATTAAAGCTGCAGGGTTATTGGAGTTGTTTTTGTTGGAGGTTTTTGTTGTTGCTTCCCCCCCTTACTACGTGATTTCTTTTATGTAGCCCTTATCTTTGTGGGCTAAAGTTATTACGCCTTCCAAAAGTCATTATAACATTAAATTTCTAGATTTTTAAAATTCATTTTCTAGTGGCAATACGCTTGGAAGTGTTTTAGCATAATTTTCTTTAATACTAAAATTGGAATCACTTTCTAAATTCTGCATAGATTTGTTCACCATGGCTGATGAAATAAAGACTGAAAAAAAATCCATTTTCACATGCTAAGGAGACGTCATTTACTGAACTTAGCAGAAAAAAAAACGCAAGTCACTTTAAATCCTGTCAGATTTTCTATCTGCTCTATCCCAGATCTGTAGGCTCTCGGTAGGACTACCTCTCAAATTAAAAGAGACTGATGCTGTCAATTCTATAACACCTGCACTGGAACTTAACAAGAAAGCCAACTCTGTTATTCTTCACACATGCTTTTCCCCTCATTGCACTGCAGTGAAAAAGGAATAATCACCACCACATACTTTAGAAACAGCCACCTCCACGGAAGGAAGATGTAGAACATAGGTCACAACAGCACATTCCCAGAGCAAGTTGGAACGAAATCCAAATTCTTGAGTTTTATCATCTTCTTGTTACAAATATTTTGTCAATAGGTTTCAGAGGTTTATCTTTCACCCTTATTACAGCAGCTAGCCCTCACAAAGGACTGAGTACTACTGTCATCAGTCACTTGGAACATACTGTAGGTGACAGAAATAAATATGATTGGTTTCCACAGTTACAAAATTGCTGTTGACTTGTATCGGTAGCAATACGGTTCCACATAATGGAATTTCTAGGAGGGATTAGTTTGCTTTCCTAAGCAATGAAATAACACATATTTGAGTGTACAAAGAAAGTCTTGCACTTGGAGCTCAAAGCTATTTTTTCTCCTATATGTGTACTTGTCTGTCAAGATGGATATTTTTTGCCTTTTTTTGGCCACTGTTAAGAAACTGGGAAAAACTAAAGACAACTTACAGAAAGTTTCAATACCGTGTAAGATTAGCAACACACTTTTTTATATTCCTACCTGTAAGAAATTCAGCTACCAGAGTTACTACTGGCCAACTCCCTGTATTCAACAGTAGAAAGTCATGATGAAATTTTACAAATAAATTTTTTATTTCTAGATTGCAGTCTTATTTGCCATACAGCTTGGCTTGCCAACAGGTTAACATGAAATGATAAAGTGTCATCACATTGCTTAGTTGTTTTTCTTTTAAATAAAGACAGACACTATCAAAGCACCATAAAGTAACCAGCAATGCTACAGACAGATTTCAGCAACCAAGAGCTAATAATCAGCCCTGTGATTTCCACATGCAAATGAAAAGTAAGATTCACTCAATGTCAGAGGAACAACAGATCCTCTTCTATTTCTTCCAAGTCTAGAAGCCATCATGGTGAAATGTAGTACTTACAACAAAGCTATAAAGATCCAGAAGATCTGCCCAAGTCCAACAAATTAGTCTGACTCTCAAATCAGGGAACTTCATAGGCACAACAAACAATGCAATCATGACAGCACTGACAAATTTCCATATACTCTGCCATCATAAGGTGTCCAATCTTTGGGCCCTTTTCTCATAGCAAAGGATTATAGAAATTTTAGAAATGTTTATATGGAAACCAATTAGAAGCAATTCAACTTGCTACTTAATCATCTGTAACACTACTTGAAGTTACATAGACAGAAATAGCTGTGTTGTATCTCTCACAAATGAAATGGTTGGACATTATGACCAGTTCTTAGAAAAAAAAAACCAAAACAAAACCAATCTCACCAAATTCCTGATGCCATATGCCATACTTCTTCTGCCAGGAGAAATACTGTACTTTCTAAAAAAATTAATACTTCAGTTGGACATCAAAACAACATACACTGCACTTCTGTAGTAGGATTTTTTCTCTCAATTTTTATAATCCAGTTCTATCCTTTTCTCTTCCTCTTTCCATTATATTCTACCAAGTTTTCAGTCTATTTTTGTTTTTCTCTTCAGAGCAAGCGGACAAGCAAAGCCAGCCAGAAAGCCTGCCCTTTGAAATGGACAGTGCTGTATGTCTAATTTGGATTAGTCATGCATCCATTCCAAACTAAAAGCAATGTTTATGCACCTTTTTTTTCATTACGCTTTGGCTCTTCAGCAAGTTCCATATTCATTAACACAAGCTGGCAGACAGGAATTTAGGCTGGTGTGGGATTTATTCAGGAAACAGACGCCGTATGAGCATGAGGGAACATTTCTTTCCTATAAGAGTTGTGCACACCTTCTCATGTGGATTTGTGAGACATTTTATTTGCATAAACAGCTGTCTTCTTACCTCATTTCTACAGCAACAAATAGCACCATGCAAGAAAGCTGCCATAAGAGATCCTGCTCTTATTCGTCAAAGTGCTTCCTCCATTTCTCTTTGCAGCTGGCTCTTCAAACTTAAAAAAAGCCCAAAAACAAAACAAACAAACAAACCCCCCAAAAAAAATCCCAAAACAAAACAATAAAGAAAAAAAAAAAAAAAAAAAAAAACAAAAAAAAAAAAAAAAAACCAAAAAAAAAAAAACAAACCCAAAGCATTACATTGTTCTGTAATTCCATTAAAACCTACATTGCAAGAATGAGGTATTGGGATGTAATTCCAGAAGATGTTCTAAAGCCAACCATCACGATATTTTTAACTTTTGGCCATGCCAAAAGATGACTATAACTGTATTTGGGAAGCTAGAATAATTTTCAAATAATCATCAGGGAAAGGTTCCATCAGTTAAACAGGAGAATTTTGAAAGATCAAAATACTACAGAACACTTCTAGAATTCAAAGAGCTATAAAAATAGGAAGTTAGCACTCCATCTCTGTAAAGGATAGTTCAGAGGAAAATAAAACAGATATATGGTAGTATATATCAGAGAATGGAACAAAACAGAAACATGTTCCAGGCCAACAAAAGGGAACAACAGTGGATTTACTCTGTTTCACTAAAATATTCTAATTAATTTACCTCCCCAAATTTAATTTGCCTCCCTAAATTCTCTTTCCTCTCAGGAACCAGAGGTAAGCAATCTTTGTGAGAAGCATGGTTATAAAAATTAATTCTATAGATCGCATATCAAATATTCCTGAAAAAAAATCCTCATTCTTGTCCTGAGTATCTCGGTTTTTGATGAGGAACAGCCAACGGCATCTAGCACTTCAGCTGACATCAACCATAGAATTCTAGAGTGGTTTATGTTCAAAGGGACATTAAAAATCATCTAGTTTTAATGTCCCTGCCATGGGCAGGAATTAAATAATTTTTTGCACCATTCACTGCTGAGAACCCTGAAAACAAATAAAGAAAATAATCTGTTTTAAATAAGCAGACTAAAAATTCATCAAGGAGGAGAAGAAAAAAGAGCTTATTCATGCATTGATGAATCAAAACCAGCAAAGCACCCTTAGCTTTGAAGGATTAGCTTTCAGTGTCACAGGATACTGAAGGTGCCTTCAATTGGGATCAAGTTAGAAGGAATTTTAAAAATACATATTTCTTTTTCCACTTATAAAGTAAGCTTCAAATATTTCCACTTGAAAACAAAAATAAGTTTGCTATCTTGCCTCAATATTATCTTGTGACAGTTACTACTTTTTTCTATTTCAGGTGTTAAAAGAGTACAACACCTAAGGTACATAAATTACAACGAACTGTTGGCTTGTTTGAACTGATTCTTTCCTTCTACAGACAAGAGAAACAATAATTAACAACCTCATTAGAATTGTCCCTGAATGCAGAATACTCACAAATAACTTACTTAGGCAGAGGCAAAATTTCAGAAAATATGTAAAAGCAAGTTTGTGTGCTAAAAAAAACTACTTACAAAGCAGCCTCCAAGGCAAGCATTTACATCAAATTTCTAAAACAGATTTGTAAAAGTCCTTCACTTAAAAAGAAAAAAAAAACCAACAAACAAACAAAAAACCAACAACAAGAACAAAAAAACACCAAAAAAACCAAACCATAAATTTCTATGAAGTTCTCTTGTATTCCTGATTCTATGTTCACCCTTACATTCTGTTGTCACTGCCTGGGACTAATAATGACATTTTAGGTATACTCTGTACTCAGGATGAGCCTCACAGCACAGTTGCAGGTGGCAAAGAAGCTACAGCACAAGTACTCCCTTTTGAGGCAAGGAGCTTGGACTTAGCCAGTTACCCTGGAGTTTCCAGACTGATACTACACAACAAAGTTGAGCTAATTGATTTGCTTTCAGTCACAAAAAGTTCTACCCCACATTTGTTAATGTTATTTTTTTGCCCCCTAACCATAATGCATGACTTAAGACTTGCTCAATTTCAGACAAGTACCATTTGTGGATTGTGCAACCTTAAAAGTTCATCTGCCTCAACTCAAACTCATATTTCCTCTCTTGCAGCCAGTCCAGCTTGCTGTGAACATCTCAAACAGCAACTAGGTACTGCATTTGTTTTTAGCTGTGTTGAAAACTGTAACATCATAGGCATGGCCAAGAAACCCAGGCAAGCCTGCCACAGCCTGAAAATCTCTTTCAGAAATGTTCTGGCATTAAAGATATGCTGAGGGGAAGACAGTTGAAGGTGTCATCCAAACAAGGTAATAAACAGAGAATAACACACATTCTGTAGCAAATGGGAATTGCCAGGAAGCCTGCTGAAACCCCAGAGTTACAGATCTCCTTACAGACCTCCTTGACTCTTGTAAAAGTCACAAGAAGATGCACAGAAGCAATTATTTTTTCAAGTATCCATAGTGCAGCATTCACATAAGATCTTTGGAAATAACCTAGTATCTTCTATTCCATTAGATTTTCTTTTTTATGCTTTCCATTTCTTCCAAAGATAAAGGAAGACCGAAGAAACAGGACTTACAGATGACAACCTTCATGCCTCACCAGGAAAATCTCTTATGCTTTATTTCACTGACATTGATTTCTCTGCCACCTGCCATGCACTCTAATGACATTTTCAACAGAGATAGATGAATGATCTTTCATGTTCTGAACAAAATGGGCCAAAATGACCTAAGTTATTCCCTGTCAAACTTGCTCTGATCTTCGTAGAATCAGGTGTTGGAATTACACTGCTTACTGTTCCAATATTTCTTACTGCTTCCAGCAATTTTTCTCTACTTAGGTCACTGTTTAAGACCAGAGATCTAGTTATGATCAACTTCTAGAAGTAAAGATCTAATGTCATTTGACTATGACACTCTTTCCATCATCTCCTGCACTGTGAATCTTAACACAGATGTTAAGTTATGATGTGGTTTCAGCTTTGACAAATTTTCCATTCTTCCCCCTTATTATTTCTTTCCTCTCTCATTCAATATTTGTGCACTACACTTGGGAGACAGATTTGGTCTGGCTTCTCCTTTCACATTAGTATTTTTACTCATTACTGTATCTGAATTGTTTGATAAACACATCAGTGGAACAGAGGTAATTGTAAACAAAGTTACTTCTTTGATCCTCACATTCGCTATGGCTTTTGTTAGTGCAGTACCTAATTCTAATTGAAACCGCTGATAAACGTGAGCCCCTTCTGCCAACAGCTATCCTCTTATTAGCTTTTCTTTCAACATTCTATATTTGCAATGCTCAGCAAAGTTGAACTGCAGCAGTAAAACCTCAGCTGTTTCCCCTTGTTCCCAAGATCTACGAAATCCACTCCAAATTTCTTGTACATTCATCTATATCTGTAACTGCACACATAAAGATCTGCATATACAATATTTTGTCTATGATTGAGTATTGGAACTCACGTTCATTTAAATATTTTGGGTTTTTTTCTCCACAGTGAGGGAGAAGGAACACATTTCAACCTTTCATTTCCTGAAGTTCCTCTATATAACGTCAACCCAAATGGACAGTTAAGAACCACTCCCAGTTTGTACAACATTGAAACGACCTTAAAGAACTTAGAGGAGCATCTTGGTGTCCTTCCTTTGTGTGAATTAGGTGCAATTTGAAGATTTGGAAGTAATTACTTTCACACTGAGGCTATAAAGAAAGAATATTCTCATTTCCATACTTGAAAGAGTAGCCGAAATAATTTGCAGGATCTTTGTGTATGTATATATGCACACACAGAAAAAAAAAATATATACGTAGGATGGCAGCTCTGCTCTATCAATTTAGTAGACTATTTTTTAAATGTTCTGAGTGACTCAGTATGGCAATGCATGAGAGAATTCCTTTATTCAAGGAGTTTCTCTTCTCTCCGTATTTTTGTGTCCTTGGAGGGCTGCAGCACAGAGAGCAGCACCACACAACAGAGATGTGAATCGTTCCAGTAAAAAGGAGTTTTCAGAGCTAAATGGCTGTTTTGTTAACGTTTTAGACCAACACATTGACCTTGCAATATAAAAAGACTAAAACAGACAAATATTTTAAAACATTTTGTTTTATGAGTTGCGGCACAGAAATAACCACCCTTCATAAAGTCCACATCTGAATGAGAGAGTCAGTATTCCCAGAGTGCTTTCAAATTTGCTAGAATGTTACATTTCATACTGCTTGGTTTTTAATGCCTCATTCTGTTCCCAAGCCCAATGACAGAAGTCACTTGGAACCATGTAATGATTTTATTACAGACACCTATGTTCTTGCATTTCTCATCATTCCTCTTATTTCTTGGTTACAGTCAATTGTTACACACTGCTTCAAATTAAATTGTAAGCAGTCTGGGGAAGTACCACAGTGGATATTCACAGAGTACATTAGCATAAGGAAACTAAACCCTCTGTGTTTCCCCTGTAGTCAGTGAAAAGGTAGAAATGGTTTCAATTTCCTTTCCACTCTGGAAGTAACACCAAGCTTCACCAGAGCTGTAGCCTCTCCTTTCACTGTCAACAGGAGAAGATGGTGGAAACTAATTGTCCCAGAGGGAGGTTACTAAAATGCAAATAAGAAAATAAATACACACAAGAATAGCCATAAGGGTCAGTTCAAAAAAAAAATCTATCCAGCACAGTATGCTGCCTCTCATGGCAATTGTAGAGACTAGCTGGGGAAGCATAAAAAGAAGCAACAGCTGTGAGAAAATAGTTTCCTCAAGTATTCCCTGACCTTGCAGCAGAGAGATTTCCTCAACTGAAGGTGGCATCCCTGCATTCAAGGCCTTTGATGGATTCTCTCATCCCAGAAGTTTCCTGTTTGTCCTGCATAGCTCATTGCTAACTTTAGCATTCAGAGCCCTCTTTGTGCTCCTTGCTGCCAACCCTTTGCCTGAAGAACCATCTCCTCTCCTTTGGGTGAGCATGCCATGTACCTGGTTCATGTAACATTCTAGTCCTATCTCCAGTCCCCTCAAGTCTCTAAATTTCTATGGGTGCATCTTTAGGCTAGAGGCACATTTGCAGATACTGCATATTTACTTCAGAACAATGATTTAGTTTGTGTTTTACAAACGGTGTTCTGCATAGGCAAAAGCACAACTCTGAGAAACTAGACAATAACTCAAGGAAGAGAAGATGGAGAGAAGAGCTTAGCCAACTGTAATGGTTTAGGGAAAATTTGGGAGAAAACTTCTAAAAGGGGGCAGACAGAGCAGACAGAGTTTTCCTTGACTAAGCAGAAAACCAACAAACGGCAAACAGCACCTTCTTATCATGGGAAAATTGATAAGCCGAGTCAGAAGCATACGATTCTCTACTACCACCACTGGAAAAAACCTTAGCACTCTTATTATGAAGTTAAATCAGTGTTATGATACCCAGCTTCTCAGATGCTACTTGTGACAGTCAAAACTGCTTTGATCTGATCATAAGGAACTCAATACTTTTTAACACTGGATAGAAAAAGTCAGCATGCAGGTGGTTTTGGAGTAAAAGCAAGCAACCAGCTCTTAAGTAAAGAACACCAACAGTTTTCTGCTCCTCAACATTCCCTAAAATATGTCAGTTTGATATTTGATACTTAAAATCTTCCAAAATACTTACTCACCAACTGTTTTTGGTAACATTTGTTGACTTGATTTCCAGAAAGAAGAGCTGTCTTAGGTTGCAAATGTAAGATGTGGCTGGGAGAGTGTATTCTATTGCCATCTGTTGGAGGTGGGGCAGTTTTCTCCTGTTAATTGGGACACCTGCTGAAACCAGGTGGGGCAGTTTTCTTTATCTCTTCCACCACTCACCCTCCCTCTGGGGAGATATCTGCTGTTAATGGGCCATTGAGTGGCACTGCATGGCTGATAAAATTGCATCAGCCCGTTGGGAGATGCTGTGCCCAGGGGGAGGAGCCAAGCATTCCTACCTGGATAGAATCTGACATTTGAAACACCACAGGCAGCCTTTTCCCACTGGATTCCAGAGGAAGACCAGACCCATTTACATCACCACTGGACCTTCCTAGGAAAACTACACCCTTCTACAGATCCCTGCTCCAAGAGAGCCACATCTGTCACTCTAGGAGCACTGCAGCCACCATTTAATGGGACTGCCACCAACACCCTGACCCCTGGGTGTCTGGTCATATTCTGACCCTGTCAGTGTTGTTTCGTACTACTACATTTTTATTTTTCTGAATAAAGAACTGTTATTCCTACTCCCATATCTTTTCCTGAGAGCCCCTTAATTTCAAGATCATAATAATTCAGAGGGACGGGGTTTCCATTTTCCATTTCCAGGGAGGCTCCTGCCTTCCTTAGCAGATGCCTGACTTCTCAAACCAAGACAGAAACTTACACACGCATGACAAATGAGTGTAAATAAGACAAGGCAAATATAAACCAGTAATTTTAGTATTACTACAGCATTTTACCAAGCTTAGTGATGGAAAAGAACAGTACTGAAATGCTCCTGGAATTAGGAAAAAAAGAAAAAAGTTCAAAACTGTTAGCAATATTTTCTGTTGCTAGTATAAGACAGAGGGAGTGGAACAAAGACTCTAAGGAGTGATGGACAAAGGTGAGCTGGAAAAACAAATAAAAGCAGGTGTCCTAAAAAAACTACTACCAGTTTTCACTTTGTCCTTTATACCAGTCATACGAAGAAGGTAGTTTTATACTCTTTATTACTGAAACAAACGGGCACATAGATTAATGCTCATGGAACACTAGAATGGTGTACCAAAATAGTGCTCTTTGTTTCCAGTTATCAATGTACAGACAGAAATCATTCCTGACCCAAAGAACACGTTTTTAAAACCTGAAGGATATCTGAAATGACACCAGCACAAACTTGACTGAACCTAATAATTTCCTAGGAAAACGCTTCAATTTATGCAGTTTCTTCTGTATCTGTTTTTTCTGATTATGAGTAATTAGAAAAGGTCTGACAAGTTCTTTCAAGAAAACTTGAAGGCTCCTCACTCTGTAAGCACTCTACATATGCCCAGCATCAACATGTCAGTGATACCACTATCATGGTTTGATCTTCAGACTGAAAAGAGATATCTGCAATATCAGAGCCTCAGTCTCTAAAAAGTTTCTTCCATTATACAGGCTGAATTCCCCAATTGCTAGAAGAAAGAGACAATTGCTAGGAACAGTGAACAAAGATCATTATGGGCTTTTTTTTTTTCCAAACAGCAGCATCACAAAAGGGTCAACACTGTAGCAAGAGAGGGAACCAAGAATAAAATAAAGTGAAAGAAAACCCCAAACTCCCCCAAAAAATCTAAAAGAGGCAAAAAAAGAAAAAAGGCAGCTTAAAGGGAATTCACAGACCAGAAGAAATACCTCATGACAAACTGCTTGAGGAGGAAGTGGAGATACTTAAAGAGATGCTCATGTTTTCAGAGACAGAAGTAGGAAGAAAAAAAGATTGAAAGTTGTGAATCTGAATCCCTGAAGGGAACATTAAGCTAAAGAAGTCTATTCAAGCACATTAAGGCAGAGCTTATTTGTACATTCCACAGCTGAAGCAAATATTCAGAACCAAGGAAGATTACTACTATTTAAAATGTTACAAAGACAATCTCATACAGACTTGTCAAGTAAGACAAGAAAAGACAAGACTGAGAAAATGAAGATTTTACTGTTCAAGATTTCAAGCTAATGTGCTAATCATACCAACTCCCCCTTCAATTCCTTCCTCTTCAGTAGAGCAACTGGCTAAGTGATAGACTGAGGTAAGTTTCCCAAACGGTCACACTTTTACCTGAAGGAACACTTCATTTACTGTATGTTTTATGTTAAGTACAAGCAGTCTTATGTTAAAAGGATCCTCTAGGGTTTCTGTGATGAAAGACACCAAGATTACCTGCTGCTTCCCTCCCTCGCCCCCGAGCACTTATCTAAGAATACTCTGAGACACACAGGTACACCAACTCCTGCCATACAGTGCACAGGAGAAGCCATCTCAAGGCAGAGGAAAAAAGAAAGAAAAACACCACCACCGAGTACCAACATCAAGACTGCCCCACAGAACTGTACTATGAACTTGTAAATTCACTCCCACCCTTATTCCTTACCCCAGAATCAAGTAAGAGAAGGCCTATGGGCGCTGTACTAAAAAACTAGGACACCCTGTTGGCAAGGGTGAAAGAGGGGGGCCCAGGTGGTACATTTCTCAGCTCTGTTGCTGAGCAAAAGTAGTCATTCAATGTTCCAGGTAAATACCAGACTGATAATCAAGAAGGAGGGACAGATAAAACCCTCCTGGGGCAGCTGGGAAAAGTCTCACTGTCACAGCAGCTGCCCCGCATGAGCCTCTGCTGTGTGCTGGTCAGTACAGTGGCTCAGAGGAAATCCAGATGCTCAAGATATCAAGAGGAATGAGTAGGATCAACAGTATTGCAGTCCTGGAATGCAAAGAGAAGATTTCAGCCTCTGCAGGGACCTACCTGGAAAGATCCCATTGGAAACTGGAATCCCAGGGCAAAGGGACCCAAGGAGGGCTGGCTAAAGTTCAAGGTCAGCCTTATCAGAGCACAGGAACAGCTCATCTCACTTCACAGAAATCCAGCAAGGCCAGCACAGAGAAAAAGGAGAGCTCCCAGCTGAGTTCAGGTACAAAACAAAAGGATACAGAATCCAAAAGCAGGGACAGCTGCTTGAGAGAAATTCAGACACTGGGTGCACAGGGGGGAGTAGGATCAGCAGTGCATAGCTGGAGTTCAAACCAGCAAAAGGGAAGGTGGGCAAGAAGAAGAGTTTCTGCATGTACACAGCCAGCAAAAGGAAGCCTGAGGAGAGTGATGGCCCTGCTCAGCGAGGCAGTAATCCCAGTAACAAGCAGTGATAGTGCAGAACTCAGTGCCTTTTCTACAGCAGTTCTGACAAGTGTCAACTACAAAACAAGTACTAATATATGAAGCAATTCCTTCTAGAGTCCTTCACAGTGGAAATATTTTCATCCATTACCTGTCATTTACCAACACATAGCACAGAGCCTTGTCACCAACACCTAAAAGAATAACCCCTCCTCATTAATGCTTCCATATAGAATTTGTTTGCAAAATCATGGCCACTGACTTAACAGATACCTTCTGGTCACATCAAAGCATGCCCAGGGTCATTTTCCATATTAAAAAGTTCCAAATTTGTTAAAAGCATGTAAATGGCTCAGGGCCTTTATAAAAAGAGGGGTTGGAACAGAGCAGCACATGGTCAAATCAATGTGATTACCTCATCCATTCTCTGTTTATTATCTCGAGATGGCTGGTTATATAGAGACTCAGTTTACAGTAACAGGTGTCTTTTGATTGGTATACAAGGTGAACAGGAATGCAAACACTTCTACTGTTAAGGTAGCTACGGTAATAATAATGCAATTGTTCTATCTAAAGTTAAAACACACCTTAATTAAGAATTTCTTGCTGTGCCACAAGGCTTAACAACTTCTACACAGGCCTGAATCTAAGGCCTATACCCAAGATAGCTCAAAGCTCACTCCAAAACACAATCATGCCCAAAATCTCTGAAACATTCTGTTACAAAAGCATTTTACAGTTCTAATTAGGCAGTCTGTATCTGCCAACCTATTGCTCGAGAGAGAGACGTGATTTAGTAATTTGAATCACTTTCTAAGCTGTGTCTCCCACCACAGAACCAGCAGAAGAGCTGTGTTTGGACTGGCAATTCACCAGTGCAGTGGCCTGACCGAGTCACCCAGAAAGGTGAGACAAGACTGATAACAAAGGCATCCAGGGATCAGTTTCATTCCACCTTTTGATCATATGGTGATGACATCTGGAGGGCCTCTGCCACCTCTGCTCAACAAGGACAAGTAAGCCCCAAGGCTGTCAGCAGCCATTTGAATAATTGGGTATTGAAATTTTGGAATCATGTTCAATCCTGCTCCTCTACCGTTTCTATACTGATTATTTAGTATCACTGTAATAATTTGGTTATTTTTATATACATATTTGGTTTTTCAGAAAGCATGTTTAAAACCAAAAGGCCCAAATCCTTCTGATTTTAATACATCCTTGCCTGCTTCGTGTTCCAAAACTCAGTCTCAGCATCCAAAAAACACATAAGCTGTTGCAGCATTGGGTCTGACAGGAAGCACTGACAAAGACTAGCAAGATTTTCCAAGTGGACAAGTTCACTCTGTGTTCAATATCCCAGCTCCTGACATTTGTTTTCAGAACAAATACAGCAGATAAGCTATATACATAGCAGAGAGAAGTCATGCCAACAGAGCCACATACGCAAATCAAAACTTTGTACCAACACACGTTTCTGACTAGGGCCCAAAGACTTTGTGGACATGGGGAGAAACACAAAGGTTTTAACTTCTTTCTGCTGATTCAGAAAGATCACTGGCCAAATATATTCTCTCATGCTCATTTGTAGATCTAAGTAGGTTTTTTTGAGTTTGGTTGGGTTTTTTTAATTGGCATATTGTGATATTAATTCAAGTCTAGAAGAATGCTATGGAAAAAAATAGTATTGCGTAAGTGTCGCACAATTGCTTCCCTTCTTTTCTGAGAATAAAGCATTCTATCACAGAGAATGCTTAAAATGACACAAGTTGAACTTGAAATGGAGGAAAAATTACACATTGGCCCTCTGAACATGGATGGATTTCAACTCTAGAATTTCCTTTAAGTGTTTTCATTCACACATATGACTGATACTTAGAGTATCAGTTCTGTTCTATAACTGGATGTCTCTGACCCATAGGAAAAGCACACAGTCATACTTCCTGAAAATTACTGACACTGATAACACTTTCACTGTGAATATAACCTTTCATGGGTGAGAAAGGTGCAGAGTGTTATCAAATGTAAAAAAATTGAAACAGCCATATCCCAAGGAAAGAGGAAGAAATATTCACCATCAAAATAATAGCTCTCCCTAGAATATTAACAAAAGAAATTCATAGCCATGAGACCTAAAATATCCTGCAGCACAGTTTTTTCCTGTTTCCTGTATAAAGACCTCTGTCATAAACTGATGTCTCCACAACAACTGACAGGTGAATTAAACAAATGTTTACTGTTTTCCTTTCAGAAATGTTTATCACTATTAAGAATTAAGTCAACACTATGTACATTTAAAAGGTCTTTGAGTCCAAAAGTATCCTTGAATCAATTTCACACAAATGTTATACCACTGATTGTAGATATACAGCACAGTCTTCCATGTGCAAGAAGTCCAAATGTAGTCTGACACATCTACTTGAAATAACAATGATTTTCTGATTTTAGTGAAATTAAAACCTAGGGCCTTTTTATTGCTGAGTACCTGACTGCAGACTGCAGTATGACTCCCCGTTTCTCATCTCACCAAACTACCAAGTCTTCCCTGCTTCATTGTTTCAGCAGCAGTTTCTGCACTTCCTCTTAAGAAAGGATTTTTTTTTTTCACTTCCCTCAACTGACCACACCAAGTAAACCATAAACAGGAGAGCTGTAATTATTAGGTACCTGCTTCTGACACCTACTTTCAACTCATAGGCAGTCCTCATTTACCAAGCAAAGCTTGGTGAAGAATAAGTTTTAGCATCAGGTCTTTATTTGTTTTCTGTATGACATGAAGTAGCTGACGTTTAAGATTCAGGCACTCAAGAGATGGAGTAACATGCACTTAAGCTCTGTAAATCCTATACTTTTACACTGGTAAAGCCTAATATCTTCTTAGTCAAAGAAAAGAAAAAATTAAATAACTAAATAAATAATAGTGTGTCTCTTTTGTGGTTTGAAAATGGTGGGGGATAAAATGAGAGCAATAATATCCATTTAATTTTACAAATGAAATAAACTATACAGCATTAAGTGTCATTATTTTAATTAACTAGCAGAATGATTAATCTTCCTCTAGATACTAGTTCCTGTGAGACAGACACTCTCCCCTAAACAAATATGATGCTATCACTGTGGACATACAAAACACTAGAAACAATAATGTATTGTGTTGTGATTAATTAATATCTACCCTTAGATTTGATGTGTAAGAGCCAGAACTACTCAGTTGCTCCTCAAGCATCTCTCACAGGACCATCCCTTTGTACCATCCAAGTATGTCTTATGGTAAACATTAATTTATATTGGCAGGAAATGTTGGAAGAGAGCCATGTGTCAGCTTTTCAAATGCAGACTTGCACCTCTGATATTATAGCAGCAGGTACATAAAAAAACTAACTTGGGTGTTGGAATGGAGGGATATTTCTGGAGTCTTTGTCTCCTCTTTCTAACAGACACTTATTGGCAACAATCATGACATAGGGATCTCATCAACACTTAAAATAAATTCCCTTATAATTTAAGTTATAACTATTTAGAATTAAGTTATATATTTTTTGATCATGGACAAGAACTCCATGTTAATTTCTTTCTTATGAAAGAAGGAATAAATTCATATAGGAAATACTCAAGAGCTGCTATTAAATCCAGGGAGATGCATGAATTACCTTGTTTAGCAGAACTCCAAATTTTTATTCTACAGATTGGCCTAAAGGCAACAATAAGTGCTAATGTCTTGTTGATGGGAGTATATTCTTTTGTCAGTGTATGTGTATTCAGAACTTAGGAGACAATTACTTTAGAAATACCTGGCATTCCACTGTTAAATATAGTTGCCAAATCCTCCTTTAATCACCTTTGAATAGTGAGTTTTTTCTCTTGGCTTGCTTATTTATATTTTCTAAGGGTTTGCCTAGCTTAGGAGACACTACATTTTCACTCAACAACCAAGAAGCCCACAGAGTCCCACGTTAAGACCCTAACAGTGCCACAAAAATGAAAGATTTACTTTAGCAACTAACAATCATTCCTTCTTTGGGACCCACAGATACAGAATTCACGAGAAGGAAACAAAATTAAAACCATGAAATAGATCAGCTGAGATGGAAGCATCACAGGGGTAGATTTAAGGCAGCAATATGCAAGATACTATATTGATGAGGGACCTTGTTCAAGAGGTCCCCAAATACAGATCAACTCCAATTCAGTTTGCCAGTAATTCCCCTAATTTAATTAGGGACCAATAAGAATTTTAAGTTCATGAAGATTTAATTGAGTGAAGCTTTTGAATAATGCTGGGCTTTTCATTTATGCATAATGAATGTGAAATATAATTAACCCATTTTAGCTGTTCATAATTTTCCCCATTCCTAGCCAATTTTTATTTAAGGTAAGAAACCATACTATGCATTAATACAGAGATATGTACTTTTATCAATTTGCTAGTAGCATTCTGTCTTTTTGACTATCGTGCTGCCAGCCTCTAGCAGGGATAAACATGTGTTTTGTGACTTGGGACTTACTACCCAGTCAGGCAGTGGCACAGGTTCAGATTCTCAGGCAAAAGCAATCTTGCAGCCTGAAAGTTATTAGCCTATATATAGAGTATGGCCACTTCCACCATAACACAGAGGGAAAATAATATGTAGTAGAAGGTGTGCAGAAGAAAATACATTGCTGTCACTTGGACCAAGAAAGCAAAAGCATCAATAAATCCAAAGATAACATATCAAGATTATAATTTTAAAATTACTTGCAAGTCCTGATTATATTAACACATTCCTCTCTTTTCCTTCTCTTCCTCCTCCCTACCTATAGAGGCAAAAGCAGTGGAGGTCTTTGGAAATTTAGGCTAATATTAAATCCAGTGTTAGCCTCAAGATTCAAAGCTTTAGCATTAGAATTAATAACTATCAATCCCAGAGAGGAACAATTCTTTTTCAAAAGACTGCCATCTTCATACAGGGAATACTTACATTGTGTCCTAGATAATAGTTTAACATTTCAAAAATGGGACTTGGAAATGAAATAAGACTTTAGAGCACACTGAGGATGATTTAGCAGTACTCTGAGGAACAAACATACTTATGACTGTTTAAGTGCAAGATAATGAAATTAGAAATGGAAAATTCAAATGTGAATTATAAGACATCTATTAAAATATCTACATCTAGATTATGACTCAATACAGGGAGTGTGTTTCAACTTGAGCCCTGAATTAGCTTATTGTGGCAGAGCCCCCCTACAGGCAGCTTATGTAATCAAGTATGGAAAAGTGAGAAAAAACTATTCAATAGTCCAATTCCCAAATCTGGAATGGAAATTGCCATACAGTATCATGGACAAACTTCAGATCATACCCAGAGCAGCGAAGGATAAAACAAAGTTTTCTAGACTGATCATTATGCTGCCTTTATTAACTGCTTAATGCAAGCAAACTTTTTCAGAATGCTACTGCAGGGGGTGGGAAGAACTCAGTCTAAAAAAGGCTGAAAAAGGGAAAAAGCCAGGTGTATGCACCCAAAACTACAGAAAACATCACTAAGTCAGCTCAGACAACGCATCAAGTTAGTTTGTAAGATACGTTATCACTGAAAAATAAGTGAAGTTTCACAGTAGTGTGCAGGTGTGACCAGGCAGCTGTGCTTGGGATGACAGAGAAAAACTCTTTTCTGCCCTTTCCAAAAGCCAGCATTGTGCTGTGAAAAGGAAACCCAGGGTGCCTGTTCATTCTCCAAGGGAGCTATCTTGTTCATGTAATAAAAGACATTAAGTTCAAACCAGAAGCAGCTGCTGGCCAAAATGCTAAAACATTAATGGAAGCTTGCAAGTGGAACCTCAGAAATGCGCTGCTACTTTATCTCAGTGCTACACTGTTCTAAACATGTCAAACATATCAATATATTTTATCTCATGAAAAAATTGACCAGGCTTCTCCAGTTCTGCAGGTACTTTTAAGGGCTACTCCATCTCTGCAGTCATCTTTAAAGCTGTGGTGGAAAAAAAGTTTCCCTCCTCATTCTGTATTCATCCTTTCTTTGTGCAACATCACTGGCTGTGCTGTTAGACACTGTTGGGAGGAAAGGGTTAAAAAGCAGAAGTCTGGTCAGGAGGATTGTAAATGGCTTAAGTGACCTTGCAGCTGGGAATAACCATGGATAAACCTGTGGGAACAGCAGAACAGTGACCTGCTAGCATGGACTGAGTGCAAGAGTGCCTGTGTCTCTGCTGATGTGCCTCTGACCACGTGTTGCCTCAGGGATGCCTCTGCTAGCAAGGTAACAGAAATAAATTTACTGTTTGTGTTCTTGCTATGGTTTTGTGAGTGTTCTGGGTGCCCATGTTGACTCAGAGACACCAGCAGAGAAACAGGCCAAAATCTTGTCCTGAACTGAGTAATGAGGTTAAAAGGCTCAACACTGCATGACTCAAGACTTAAACTGAAAGAAAACCAAATCTCAACACACAAAAACTATGGATGCCCAGCTGGTTTGTCACAATGTTCATTAATATTCAGTTTATCTAATGAAATGTAGCAGCTAAAACAGGTTTACAGAGAAAAGACTAAAGTTTCTTAAGGCAAGGCAGGCATTTCTCATTCATGCCATGATAGAGCTCAGATCTGTTAACCAGCTTGGGGACAGCTTTAGCAATCAGCAAGTGACACACATAAGAACCCACTATGCCAACTCAGTTCTTATTAGTTTAGCTAAGAGCTGGCTACTAAACATTCAAGGGTATATTAAAATGAAATCTGTAAGCAACAGGTAATTTTTTTTCCATTTTACATATGAATACACTTGTTATTTTTTCCAGCTGAGGTACTCAGATTGAAGTTTAGCTTCTGGGGAGGGCACAATGTCTGTGATCTGTTTCTAAGAGGCCTTCGAATTTTGTCTGAATTTCCTCCTATCAACTCAGGTATGCTGAACACTCTCTTTGAGATCCACTTCTCCTATGGTCTTCTTCAGCAAACAGTTGGTAATGAGAGATGCCACACTTCCCTTTCATACTACATCTGAAAGTGTTACTAGGAGTACTGAACAAACAGAGAGGAATAAACATTGATGGAAGGCTTTCCTGTCTAACCAGACTTAGAACGTTTTGTCCCTTGCTTCATGAAAACAAATTCAGTCTACCCACCACAGAGCATTCTTTTGTTGAGAAAGGTGAAGAGTAACACTTTTTCCAGTGTGATAATAATAGGCAGCACAAAAAAAAAATGTTTCTTTCATCTCAAACTGTTCAATTACTTGATTAATTACATTAACAGCTTTGGTGGATGAGTTTCAAGCCAATTAATATCTTGCTACACTCAGAACATATCTGATCAAATTCCAATTCTGTTTCACAGTGTTCTGTGATACAAAACTGAATTTCTTCAGCTTTCATCATTCCAGAACTTTCCTGCCGGGGCGGGAACACTCTCAGCTCTGCTGAAGGATTTTCCCACCCCCAGACACTGCCACCTCCAGCACAGAGACACTGCGGATTTTGTACGGAGCGTCCTGGAGAGCAGCGGGGCTGAGCGAGCCCAGGGGTACGTGATGTACTGCAGGCTGTCAAGGGATTCCATTCACTGGAGCAGGGCAGAGCACAAGGCAGCTGCTGCTGCTTTTCGTATGCGGGCTGCAGAGCAAGTGCTGCAAAGCACACAGCAAAGCCAGGCTAAGGACAGAGTGCTACTTCAGGACAGCCACTAGTTACACTACAAGGTCATTCCCCTTCTGTCCTTTCCTCTTAAAAGAGAGGGTAAAGAAAAAAAAAAAAACAGAAAAAATATGAATCAAGAAAGATATTTTCATGACTTCAGGTGCTCTAGAAATGCAAGCATAGCAAATTTATCACAGTTTAAATACAGAAATGCCTTTTCAAAGCGATGAGGTGAGTCCTACAGGGGGTAAAGTAATGTGAAACTCTGAACTGAAGAGCTTGAAAAGATTCTGAGAGATTGATTAAAAGATATAGCTATTTGCAGAATAGACTGTGCTTAAGAAACTGGAATAACATGTGAGAATTCAAATGAATTTCAGGAATGCAAACACAAATCTATGAAACTTTAATCTGAATGTGTTTACCAAATATCAAGTAGGAGGCTAACCAGTCATGGAGGGGTTGGATCCTTCTTTCTTATTTTTTTGGGTTTTTTTTGTTGTGTTGGTTTTTTGTTTTGTTTTTGTTTTTTTTAACACTATTAACAGAATAAGGAGTCAAATTTGAATTTTCAAAGCTAGTAAAAAAAAAGCCAACTAAATATTTAAGTCACATGATATAACCTCATCACAAAAATAAATGCAGTCCTGACATCTAGAGCAAACCACTGTTTTAAGAAATAAGGAAAAAAATTCAAAGTAGAAATAAGAAATTGAGACCATTCAGCCATACTAATGGCAGGAGGAGAAGAAGGAAGAAAAATATTTTATATTTGGCAAGAAATACAGAAATAAGTATGAACAAAATAAAAATACACTGCACAGAGCAAGCAAAAGAAGTCAAAGCAGGACAACAAGGTATCATGATAGTAAAGCAAAATATGTCAGATAGCATGTTGTTTCTTATATAATCACCTTTCACCATGACTGTTCCTTTAAATAAGCATGGAAATCTGTCTCCTGTTCCTTCTTTCTAACTGTTTTGGTCTTAAGTTACAACAGAACAATTTTTATTTTTAGATAACTAAATATTTTTTTCCTTCATTTACATTTGTCACAGATTTTAAAGGCCTTTAAAATATCTTTTTAGCCATCTAATCCTCTGGTCTGTTTAGCCATCCCCGGAGAAGCAGCCTGCTAAGGCACCACATAGTAGACCAAGATTTAAGAACTTGCTATAAAATTACAGAGTCAGAAATTACAGTTGACTTCCAATTCTCTTGCTCTCTCTACTGTGGTTATGTCACTGCCCACAGACATTTCCTTTTAACAGAAATATCTGATGGGAATGCAATAGCAAAGGGGAAAAAAGAGTTTAAAATGTACTGTGCCTCTCTGATTATAATTAGATTTGCACATGTAGAAATCTAAATATGATGCATATGTCTCTGCATCTCTACTCCCACATTTGTGCCCATGATAGCAGGCAGCCTTCACAGAATCTGTGTGATGAGAATGTGTAGCATCTGTCAGATGCTCCAGAGTTTCACTAAATGAATATTCCTAAGAGCAGGCCCAAAAAGAAGCTCTGCAGTATTTTCAGGATGCTTGCCTGATGTACCTAGATCTTCTCAGATAAACATGGTTTGCTTTTCAGTTTTCTGTTGACTGAACAGTAGGAAAACTGTTCAGGGAGGAGGAGGAGCCTCAGTTCAGAACAAAGCAGATAAGATTTTGTTGCTCTATCAGTAAAAGATCAGATATAACAATTGCAAGTTCATTACACCAATCCCTTCAATTTCTGTTAGAAAGGTGGAAAGAGGTCATAGTTGGAAAAGCCTGACTATCTCCATCCATCTGTTGTGCTTTTATTTTTTATTTTTTTATCTGTTATATCTTTTATTTTTACCTCCCATTTCAGATTATAAATCAGGCTACAATATTTTGAAGTCAAAGGAGCACTAAAACACACACAAAAAAGGTGGATTAATACAATAATTTCAGCTAAGAATTCCTGTACCATTCCACAAATTTATCCTCAAAGTAGGCTATTCCTGAGGTCAACAACTTTTCCATATAAACATCCCCCATTAAAGACACCTGAACAATGTCATTACAGTCAGAATCAGCTTTTACAGACATAGATGTGCTTCCTACACATTTATACCCAAAATGAAGACAGAATCAAGTTCTTGAGGACGTTACTACTTCTTTCCTCATTATTTCTTTTTATCCTAAGGCTTAGTCACACCTTGCTATAGCAAGGAGCTTTTATGGAATAATTCATCTGGGTTTACTTGTGTGAAAGGGGCCAGCAGCCCAACTGCATGCCAAGGGAAAACCTGACATTCCAATCTCAAAAAGGCTCCACATTTGCATCCCAGTGTAACTATCAATGAATTTCACCATGTACCTGAAAACAGTGCACAACCACTCCTTCAAATTGAACCAAACAGTAATATTCTGGTATTCACAGGCAGTAAGATAAGAAAAAATAACACTTCAGAGGTTTAAAGTGAAAATTATGTTACACTAATAGTAGCATTTAAACTGTCAGGAAAAAAAACCCAACAAAATAATATCTGTTTATATTAAATATTTTGGTGCTACTCTTTCTCCTATTTTTTTTTTATTTTTTAATGTGCATTTCATAAACTAACTGTGGAAATTCACACAACGTAAAAAGAGTTAGATTTTGTGGTTGCTGTTATTCAAGAGAGAAGCACCCTTGCAAATGCAGGTAAGTACTGACATTAATACTGCATTTTCCTGAGAGTAACACACCAAGTAGACAGTGGTCTGAAAAAGAAAATCCTGTCACTTTTAGCTGAGCCGCTGTAGAAGTGAAAATAAAATTTTTTGAAGGTTACATATTAGAATAAAGGTCTGGAAATTTTGATAACATTTTTCACTTGAATAGGATAATAGAGGTCTTAAGGGAATGCAAAATTCAATTAACATACACATTGGAATACAATTCCGGCGGGAAGAGCTGCAGACCCAAATAAATGTAGCCTCTCTATCCTCCACTCGATACTTTATTACTCACCATAGCCAAAATGCATCCTTTTTCTCCCTTGAGCTGCATAAACTGACTGATCCAATATGAACAATGACACAAAAAACCTTCCCTCCTCTTCCTCACATCTCTGACAAAGTTCATTTACCACTTAATCATTGTGGCATTTGGACCTCGGTCAGTACAAAAATCTTTTTAGTGGTTTATAGACATAATTTTTGTTGCCATTTTGATTTCAACACATCCAGTAGTCTCCAGATGTCTTACTGATTGTACATACAAACAAGAACAGAAAGAAGTACTTTGGCTCGTTCCAGCAGCTTTCTGAGTTTAGGACCAACAAAACCCCTGGAAAACTGCAAGGGCACACAATGAGTTACAACAGGACAGCATGGACTAAACTTGATTAGGCAATAGGATAAGATAGGTTTGTTATGTCATTGCTTGTTGGGAACAATTCAAATATTAAATTCAGATACTATATTGGTATATTGCAGAGAAGTTTTCTATGGATTTGTTTGTTGCTCTCCATCACATTTTTGGCTGTTGAAAAGAGGCTTATTTTTCTTCCTGGGTCTTCAGACAACTGAATATTGCACTTAAAATGCGGGCTCTTTTTTTCTGATTAATGAACATTAACTACTATCCTGAATAGGGAAGCGGGAGGGAGAAGGGTGAGTCACAAGACAACAAGGATGCTGTAACCCAAAAATGAACATTGGATAAGAGAGTGCATTCTTCTAGCCAGAATGGAAAAATTAGTAGCTTCCAGCAGCAGCAGAAATGCTCGAAGATGCTAAATGGCAGATTACTGAGGTACAAACAGAACACAGGGACAAATAAATACAAGTCCTTCTTTCGTAGATTAAGAGCTCCTTTGAGTATCTAATTGCACTTCAGGCAACAGGGATACACTGTTCATAGAAAAGGGCGGGATAGAAAGCACACAGACCAGTTCATTTCATCAGGCCAGAACACAGAACTCAAAAGACTTCTTGCCTGACACAGAGAGTGTTTTAGCCATAGAGGCTGGCCCTGCCTTTTATGGGGACTTGATTTAATTAAAACACATTTCAATATTTGGGGAACTTCCTTCTTGTTTTTCACTACCTCAGTTACCAAAGAAGATGAAGAAAAAGTGGTATCCTAAACAGTTCAAGGAAAATGGGGAAAAATTTGAAGTTACACACAGAACCCACCCTATCTGACAAGGCAGACTTGTTCCATACATGGGGGTTTTCCACATCACTGCAGTGTTATTTATACTGCAGTAACCACTGAAAGCTTGACCTATGGACTAGGTCATCGCTATGTAATACAACATCCCACAAGGAATTCCTGCTGCAAAGTGCTTTCCATCTTTTTATAAAAGATGCAAAAGGCAAACACTGAGTTATGGAAGTAAGTATTCCTAAGTAAGGTATTAAAAGCTATTCATAATTGAAGCAGATGATCCTTCTCTCAAATCACAAAACTCCCCACAGTGAGAAGCACTTTTTAGCCTAATAGAGCCATGAATGCATAACAAAGCACTCTGCCTCCACTTCAGCATTCAGCACAAAACCCCCAAGAACCACATTCACCTCCACCTGCTGGCCTGGAAGCAGAGTTCTATTTCACCTGCTAGTGTTAAAAAGGATCAAAATTAATACACTGCTCAATGGAGAATGCTTTTTATCACCAAAAAGGAACAATTCAGTACATGGGGGGATGGGGAGGGATGGTGGTGCAACAAGAATTAATGCAATGCCTTTAGAACAATACATTTCCTTGCTGCTTCAAATGTACCAGGTGATCCCCCTCAAAAGAGTTACTAAAGACTTGCAGTTTGGTTGGCAAAAGCAGACATAAATCCCACCTTTGCAAGTGCCTCCTCAAATTCAAAAATATGCTGCCATTACTGGCGAAGCATTTTCACTGTGTCTGTGCGTGGGTAGCAGCATGTGTGCACTACAACTTTGTCAAAATTTCAGCAAAGAAACATTTTAGGGTTTTAGACCATCGCAGTTGTGCTACTGGCAGCCTCAGTTCCACCAATAAAAGCGTCAAAAACAAATGCTGGACTAAATTTTTTCTCTTTTTTAATAAGAGAATTTAAATATATTTATTTTATTATTAAGAATGCAAAAAAGTTTAGATGATAAATGTGTTTGGAGCCCGGTGAGTAAATTAAGTAAGACCTTAAATCAAGGGAACATATAAAATACTACCTACTACTCTTAATTTTTCTGCTCCATCTCTCACCTTTCCCTACTACATCCTGTACTCTCACAGGCCTTAAAAATAGATTCCAACAGTCACATAAAATTTCTTCCACTTCAAAAATTTCTCCCAATTCCTGGAAAACAGTGGCAAAAAAAAAAAAATGTTCTTGCTCCATTACATTTTACTAATTCTCAGAGTTAGTGTTACTAATATGAAGGATGCTCAGTATGCATATTTATTTTGTGGTGCTGTATTGAGGCTATGATAAAGCTTGGTTTATATTTTTCTTCACCTAAGTGAATGCTTAAGCTGTTTTCTTTAATGGTTTATTTGGTACCTGAGTTCATAGAAGTATTTCATTTCATAGGATGGGAGACATTGCGACAATGTCTTTAAAATATGGTAATTTTAAAGGGACTCTCAGGTGAGGAAGAGAGGAAAAAACCACACCACCCTTGCAGTCATCTCAGATGTTTCCGAAGTATACTTGGAAACACTCAATACATTTTCTAAACCACTACTGCTGCTTCTTACTGTAGGTTTTTAGGATCACTCACCGTACTAGGGAATTACTTTTCAAAAACCATCCCTAATGTTTTCATGTTATGATAGCCTTTGAGTTTTCTACTACCAGGCAGAGCATTTTAGATTATACTGTAGGTTTTTAGGATCACTCACCGTACTAGGGAATTACTTTTCAAAAACCATCCCTAATGTTTTCATGTTATGATAGCCTTTGAGTTTTCTACTACCAGGCAGAGCATTTTGGATTATTGTCTTGCCTTTTTCAAGACAGATATCTTAGTTTCTGAGGCCTGTTTCAAACTTGATTTATTTTTTTACTCATAGTAACTTTCCAGCAGCAGCTTTGTACTGACTTTGGAGCTTTGAAGAGTATATCAAAAAGTCATTTTTTGGGTCAAAAATTTTCAGTAGAGAGCTTTATACCTAACCATAACAATTTTTTCGGTCCAGTTATTTTTTTCTTTGAAATACCTCTATTACTATCCCATAAGCAAAATCATGCAGGCTGCTTAGTCATGCTGCCATATCACACTTCTCTGATATTCCCAATTATCCCAGTGTGTAGCTTGATTAACTTACTCCTCCCTGAGTTCCAAAAGATAGTAGATATATAGAAAGTCAACCCAAAACAGCCATAAGTTTGCATAATTTACATAAATAAAACAGACATGCACTCATCTAAAGGCAGGAGAGAGATGAAAAACTAAAAATTATCTCACTTCAATACTTCAGAAAGTGAAGTTATTTATCTTTTACTGTTAATACACCACAGAAATACCTCCTTCTTTAATATAGTCTTTTAAAAGACAAAATCAGGAGGTGAAACAAACAAGACAAAAAGTAATTGTTTAGTTTGGTTCATTATTAAAATGAAATTTACTTAAGGAGGAAGGTTAAGTTTTCCAAAACACCCCATTCACTAATAGAAATGAAGTTTTAGGTAAGAGTACTTTGTACAGCTGAAATCATCACATGCATGCAGGCAAACTAGGTCTCTGTCTCAAACTAGTACAGAAATTGTGCAAAATTTGTATCCTAAGTTATGCAACCCGAGATTATTGTCTCATTTGACTGCT